>OX155904.1:7199716-7679940 GCA_944588485.1 Phosphuga atrata | reverse complement strand
CGAACTTAGCCCGAACTTAGCGTATAACTAAATATGTGCCCGAAACTTTCATATTCCCGCCTTTCAAACTTGGCGGATGCGCAAGCGCTTAACTAACCGTAAAAAGGTCTATTGTTTCTGTTCGATAATATATGACAACCGATATGTCCTCGATGCTCTGAAAAGTTTGAAAGGAGCCACTGAAGTGTTGATGGAGACGTTGACGACAGCTGCAAGAGTTTCAAAGAAGAATATGATAGCATTGGATTAAAGCCCATACTGGAGGAAGGCAATGAACGCAAAACTCATCATCTCGGTCATATGCCAATTGCATAGGGCAAATTGCCTAAACAAGCGCTGAAATCACGTTCATTTCGAGAAACTCTGGCAGGTCAGATGGAAAGCATCTGCAACAAGCTTGTGAACTAAGCTGTTTGCTGTTCTGTTTATAGTATCAATAAATGGTGCAGCTTAAACGTCAGTTTATCCCATCGTGCAATTCAAATTATAAAGGGCATCAAGGCGTATCTCTTAAAATTTGGGAACAGAGTATCCCCTTTGCGGGTGTGTCATATTCTCCTGTCCAGATACCGCACTATGGAATCGATCATTAGAGACAGAAATGCAATAGCATGGACTGGCCCGACAATGATGAAGATTTAAGTAGAGTAGAAAAATTCAAAATGTGGTGGTACATCTTCGATAAACACGCCAAGAAATTGTCCAGAGTATACCACGACAGTCAGTTCAGGTTTAACAATTTGGGTCAAGGGACGCCCCTGTCTAAGCCAGTATAGTGTCATATTTGACGGAATGAAGTTACGGAATGAAGTCCTATAGCCTTGAGAGAGCCTAGACATCCCATGTCAGTCCCATTTTCTTGGCGTCCACGTCTACCCCGTCTCGCCAGCGCAGATTGGGTTTTCATCTGCGTCTTTTTCCCTCAGGTTGGGCCGTTCGCATGCGCGTCGGAGGGTACGTTTCCGGCGTTCTTGCTAAATGCCCAGCCCACCTTAATCTTCCCACTTTTAAGCGGTGTACTACGTATCTTCCATTGGCTATAGATTTAGTGGTTGCAACTTCTTCGCCAGAATCCGCCAGATGGTAGCATTCATATGCCAGATGGTAGTCTCAAGTTTGTTTAGTCCTAGTCTAAACTGGTTTCAAGCAGACTTAATTTAGTCTAGTATTAATGAATAGGTTGGTTGCGACCGTTATTTCGCAGGAATCCATACTTCCACTGAATTGATAAATTCATTTTGTTTTAACCACCCTTATTACCAACACACTTATTACCACACTTATTTCCTATAAATGGAACATGGTGAATTTATCAATTCAGTGTAGTCTAGTCTAAGTTTAGTTCCAGCTTAAAATCCCAGTGTTTATGTGAAGGGTGCCAATATAATCGTGTGTAAAAGTATCAAAATCGTGCGTAAAAGTCCAATGTAAATCAAATCGAGTTTCATTATTAAACGATTTCTGTATATGAAAAAACAACAAAATAGGTTATTTAGTCTTGTCTGTCTACTATTGTCCGTCTTAACTTAACCACTTAACTATACTACTCGTAAGTATCTGAGCACAGTGGCGGATTTAGGTTAGTTAGGTCCTCCAAAAAATATTGGGCCCCCCAATAAAACGGGAGAAACAAGGCAAATAAAAATACGTGTTACCAAATTATTAAATAAATACAAAATATTAAGTAATATTTTCATTTCCATTAATAATTGAAATAATATAATTAATAGCATAATAATAGTCACAAAGTTTTGAACTGATAGTTGAACATATGTAGTTGTATAAAAGTATAATTATAATTAATAATAGTATACGTATCAGAGGAACAATCAGAAATATGAAAAAATCATAAAATTGTACTTGAAATAAAGATTCCAAATATGAAAATATTTAAATAATTTTCTTTTCTTCCTTTTCGTTTTGCACACTGTCTCATCACAATCAATAATTTGCAGTAATTCGCCATATGCTTCAGTTTTTCCTCCTACATTGAATTTCTTATATAATTTTTAACTCTTTTTACACAAAAAAATGAGCGTTCCCCCTGATGTGTTTGAAATTGGCATGGCTAGAAAAAGTTTTAAAATAATTTCCACATTTGGGAAAGTTGCTTTCATATCTAATGCTTTTTTGTATATATTATCAATTGATTGCTTGTCTTCTTCATCAAAAATATTAAAAACTGTTCCAACTCATCTTTAAAATTACTTGAATCAATGTACCAACGGAACACAGCCTGAATATATAAATATATTCAGCCTTTCCGGAGCTTTATAACAATTATTGAGTCTTTCTAGGAATACCAAAACAAATCTCACATGAAATTTGTAAGTTATTTTACAGCTTTCAGTCCACCTTCGTGGCACTCAAAACACCACATGGGTTTTCAAGTGAGTGGTTTACAAAATATTGTTCATGGAAGCAAAGCTGTGCTGATAAGAGATAAATCTCGAAACGCGTCCACAGATGGACAGATGCTCGTCATTGCTAACATTTTACACTTTTTAAAGTTTGAAATTTGGCGCCTAGGCTGGTGTTGCCGGTAGTGCGTCATCACACAGACACAGTCATATTTGATCGTTGTGTTTGACATTTCACACGTACTGAGTACTCTAAGTGCAAAAAATACCAAATCTAAATAAGAATACGTGGTCTGTGAGAAAAGTATCCGACCATATTTTTTATTTCGAAAACCTGATGGATTTGTGTCAAGCGCGCTTGCACGAGCCGACCTTGAACCTTCGTGCGCATGCGTGAATTTTTCCCGCCTATAGATAACGTCAGTTGCTGTCGAGTGTGTAGTGCCCTCGTCGGCTTTTCAATGCAAGTAAAATGACGGAACGACTGGAGCAGCGCTACTGCGCCAAATTTTGCCAGAAACTGGGGACAACCAGGTGGAAACCATTCGGAAGAAATGGTGGCAAAATCGTGCCGAAGCTGCGGCGGAGCAAAAGCAAGTTCGTGTTGAAGTCTCACAGGACATGCTGGACTCCATAAACAGTGACCCCGACTTCATGAAAACCATAATCAATGGTGACGAGTTGTGGGTATACGGGTACGACCCTGAAATCAAATCCCAGTCGTCACAGTGGAAGCATTCACGTCACCAAGACCAAAGAAAGTCCGTCAATTGCGCAGCAACGTCAAAGTGATGCTGACTGCTTTCTTATTTTTATTATTCACTTAAGGTATCGGAAAGACATGATCTTAAAAACAATGTTATTTCTATGGTTTTTGTTGAGTGCCACGAAGGTGGACTGAAAGCTGTAAAATAACTTACAAATTTCAGGTGAGATTTGTTTAGGTACTCCTAGAAAGACTCAGTAATTTTTATAAAGCTCCTGAAAGGCTGCATATATTTATATATTCAGGCTGTGTTCCGTTTGTTTTAAGTTTTTTAGAATGATTTTAGTGTTTTTTACTTTGATTGCCTCTTTAACGTAGTTTACTCGAAAAACGGCATTGCTTGATAATTCAACCATAGACCATTCCGTGTATATATTTTCGACGTTATATGACGTTATAAGTTTACATGTCTACAGTCTCATACAAAAATAATATTTTCAAGCATTGAAAACCTCAAACTTTGATACTCAATGTAAGACGATGCTTATTGCTATTATATATTATATGCTTATCTACTATTGACGCAAGTGAAATAACTAGCTTAAGGGCTCTTTATTTTAACTTTTAAAATAACTGCGATCCCTTTAAAGCGGCTTCGCGACCCCCTTAGAAAGGCTTCGCGACCCCCACGTTGAAAAACACTGGGTTAGAACATTACTGCTCAAAGTAATCTCCAAAGGCTCCAAGCAGAGCTCATCGCCATTCTACATGCCTTGCATTATGTTGAAAGTTATCCGCAATGTTATACGACAAAAAGCGCCCGAACTTTTTGACGTATAACTAAATATGTGCCCGAAACTTTCATATTACCGTCTTTGAAACTTGGCGGATGCGCAAGCGCTTAACTAACCGTAAAAAGGTCCATTGTTCCTGTTCGATAATATGTGACAGCCGATATGTAAACGATGCTCTGGAAAGTTTGAAAGGAGCCACTGAACTGTTGATGGAGCCGTGGACGACAGCTGCAAGAGTTTCAAAGAAAAATATGATAGCATTGGATTAAAGCCCATACTTGAATCGAAGGAAATGAGCGAGCGCAAAACTCGCAGCAAGCAATCGTCATCTGCCAATTGCATACGACAAATTGCCTAAACAAGCGCTGGAATTCGGTTCATTTCGAGAAACTCTGGCAGGTTAGGTTAGCCTTCGACTCAAGTATGGGCTTTAATCCAAATTCTTTAAAACTCTAGCAGCTGTCGTTCACGTCTCCATCAACAGTTCAGTGGCTCCTTTCAAACTTTTCAGTGCATCGAGGACATATCGGCTGTTACATGTCATGTCACATGTCACATGTGTTGCTGTCATTTTCAACATAATGCAAGGCATGTAGTATGGCGATGAGATGGAATGCAGCTGCAACAGGCTTGTGGACTAAGCTGTTTATACCATCAATAAAGGCTTGGTGCAGCTTAAACGGCAGTCTATCCCACCATGCCTTAAAGCAGGACCAATAGGCACAACAGGGCGAGGAAGTCCAAAGCTGCGCTGGAAGGATTTTTCCCGTTTTCAGAAAGGACTTTCCTGAACCTAATTCCAGCGCTTGTTTAGGCAATTTGTCGTATTGCTTGATGCGAGTATTGCGCTCGCTCATTTCCTTCGACTCAAGTATGGGCTTTAATCCAATGCTATCATATTTTTCTTTGAAACTCTTGCAGCTGTCGTCCACGGCTCCGTCAACAGTTCAGTGGCTCCTTTCAAACTTCCCAGAGCACCGAGGACATATCGGCTGTCACATATTATCGAACAGGAACAATGGACCTTTTTACGGTTAGTTAAGCGCTTGCGCATCCGCCAAGTTTCAAAGACGGGAAAATGAAAGTAAATCCCGGAAGAATGGTTTAAGCGAAGACGCACGATAGCATACCAGAGACAGGAAAGACTGGCGCAAGGAGCTGGAGAAGGTCGAGACCCTACTATAGGGTTGTATGGCCATTGATGATGAAGATCTCACCATGCCATTCTATATTATAACGGGCCATGGTAACTTCAAGGCGTTACCTCCACAGATTTAGGAAAAAAGAGTCTCCCCTCAGCGAGTGTGGGGAAAACGATGACGCGGCACACACCATATTCTCCTGTACAGATACAGCACTATGGAGTCGATCCTTAGAGATCGTTAGAGACAGAATCGATCGATCCTTAGAGACAGAAATGCAACAGCATGGACTGGCCCGACAATGAGGAAGATTTGAGTAGAAAAACCCAAATTGTAGTGGTATATCTTCGATAAACACGCCAAGAAATTGTCCAGACTGGACCACGACATGATACCACATCCCAAGAGTTATTCCGAGCTGCTGCTTCCAAGGTAAATGCTTCCAACCTCCTGAAAGGGGATGTCATATAAAGAAGGAGAAGGACCACGGCTATCAGTTCAGGTATAACATTGTGGGTCAAGGGACGCCTCTGTCTATGCCAGCATAGTGTCGCATTTGACGGAATGAAGTTCATACGCCATCATCATTAGTCCTACAGCCTGGAGAGAGCCTCAACCCCCCTTAGTCTTGTCCGCCATTCATCCCTATTCTGTGCTGCCCTGCGCCAGTTTGAGTCTTCTTCAGCGTCTTCTTCCCTCAGGTTGGGCCGTTAGTTGGCCCATGCGCGTCAGAGAGTACGTGTCCGGCGCTCTTGCTAAATGCCCATCCTACCGTAACCTTCCCACTTTTATTCGGTGTACCACGTTTCTTCCATTGTCTATACCGCGGTTCACGTGGTAGATTTCGTGGTTGTATCTTCTTCGCCAAAATCTGCCAGATAGTGGCTTTCATATGCCTGCATATGAAAAAACAATAAAGTAGGAAAAGATGTCATGTTCTATTCCCTCCTCACTCCACATCCCCACCACAATAAGTTACCGGAGGTTAAAACTGAAGCACGCTTCAATCATAACTTCCCGTAACCTAACCCAACTAATCTAATGCTAACCTACCCTAATGTTAAACCAACTAACCTAACCCAAAAGCTGAAAAAACTCATTACCAGATTAAAAGCTGATTAAAACAGATTAGCAGATTAAACGCTGATTAAAACTGATTACCTGACTAAAAGCCGTTAAAAGCTGATTAAAAGCTAAACACCTGTTTAAAAGCTGATTAAAGACTAATTAAAAGCTGTTTAAAGCAGATCAAAAGCTGTTTAAAAGGTAACTACCTGATTAAAAGCTGCTTAAAGCTGATTACCAGATTAAAAGCTGACTAAAAGCTATTTAAAGCTGAATAATACCTGATCACTTGATTAAAAGCTGTCTAAAGCTGATTAAAACTGATTACCTATTTAAAAGCTGTTAAAAGCTGATTACCTGATTAAAAGCTGATTACAAGTGATTACATGAGTATAAGCTGTTTAAAGCTGATTAAAAACTGATTACCTGATTAAAAACTGTTTAAAAGTTGTTTAAAGCTAATTAAAAGCTGATTACCTGATTAAAAGCTGTTTAAAACTGATACATCCTAGTCCTCATGAATGGGTTAACTGTAGTTAGCCCATCAATTCGGGATTATGAGGGAATCAAAAGATTTCATGTGAATTATTGTAAGGTATTTGCTGGAACGGAGATAAACTTTATTGTGGTGCCGTGTGAATAGATGGGGCTCTTAGATCCATGGGAGAATTATAACTGTGGTCATTTGTCTAGAATGCGGATTCCCGTACAACGACTATTCAATTTATTAATAAAGGTATCTATCTATATAATATATAGATCAGGTCTGCTATATACATCAAAAATAGTATTGGAGCTAGGATACTACCTTGAGGAACACATAAGCTTGTTCGTACGGCAGAGCAATGTGCAGTATTGTTGTGTAATTTACTGCAACATATTGAGTACGATCTGTTAAATAAGATAAGATACATAAGAAGTCTTGTCTGTCTAGTTTTGTCTGCCTAGTCTTGTCTGTATAGTCTTGTCTGTCTAGTCTTGTCTGTCTAGTCTTGTCTGTCTAGTCTTGTCTGTCTAGTCTTGTCTGTCTAGTCTTGTCTGTCTAGTCTTGTCTGTCTAGTCTTGTCTGTCTAGTCTTGTCTGTCTAGTCTTGTCTGTCTAGTCTTGTCTGTCTAGTCTTGTCTGTCTAGTCTTGTCTGTCTAGTCTTGTCTGTCTAGTCTTGTCTGTCTAGTCTTGTCTGTCTAGTCTTGTCTGTCTAGTCTTGTCTGTCTAGTCTTGTCTGTCTAGTCTTGTCTGTCTAGTCTTGTCTGTCTAGTCTTGTCTGTCTAGTCTTGTCTGTCTAGTCTTGTCTGTCTAGTCTTGTCTGTCTAGTCTTGTCTGTCTAGTCTTGTCTGTCTAGTCTTGTCTGTCTAGTCTTGTCTGTCTAGTCTTGTCTGTCTAGTCTTGTCTGTCTAGTCTTGTCAGTCTAGTCTTGTCTGTCTAGTCTTGTCTGTCTAGTCCTGTCTGTCTAGTCTTGTCTGTCTAGTCTTGTCTGTCTAGTCTTGTCTGTCTAGTCTTGTCTGTCTAGTCTTGTCTGTCTAGTCTTGTCTGTCTAGTCTTGTCTGTCTAGTCTTTGTCTAGTCTTGTCTGTCTAGTCTTGTCTGTCTAGTCTTGTCTGTCTAGTCTTGTCTGTCTAGTCTTGTCTGTCTAGTCTTGTCTGTCTAGTCTTGTCTGTCTAGTCTTGTCTGTCTAGTCTTGTCTGTCTAGTCTTGTCTGTCTAGTCTTGTCTGTCTAGTCTTGTCTGTCTAGTCTTGTCTGTCTAGTCTTGTCTGTCTAGTCTTGTCTGTCTAGTCTTGTCTGTCTAGTCTTGTCTGTCTAGTCTTGTCTGTCTAGTCTTGTCTGTCTAGTCTTGTCTGTCTAGTCTTGTCTGTCTAGTCTTGTCTGTCTAGTCTTGTCTGTCTAGTCTTGTCTGTCTAGTCTTGTCTGTCTAGTCTTGTCTGTCTAGTCTTGTCTGTCTAGTCTTGTCTGTCTAGTCTTGTCTGTCTAGTCTTGTCTGTCTAGTCTTGTCTGTCTAGTCTTGTCTGTCTAGTCTTGTCTGTCTAGTCTTGTCTGTCTAGTCTTGTCTGTCTAGTCTTGTCTGTCTAGTCTTGTCTGTCTAGTCTTGTCTGTCTAGTCTTGTCTGTCTAGTCTTGTCTGTCTAGTCTTGTCTGTCTAGTCTTGTCTGTCTAGTCTTGTCTGTCTAGTCTTATCTGTCTAGTCTTGTCTGTCTAGTCTTGTCTGTCTAGTCTTGTCTGTCTAGTCTTGTCTATCTAGTCTTGTCTATCTAGTCTTGTCTGTCTAGTCTTGTCTGTCTAGTCTTGTCTGTCGAGTCTTGTCTGTCGAGTCTTGTCTGTCGAGTCTTGTCTGTCGAGTCTTGTCTGTCTAGTCTTGTCTATCTAGTCTTGTCTGTCTAGTCTTGTCTGTCTAGTCTTGTCTGTCTAGTCTTGTCTGTCTAGTCTTGTCTGTCTAGTCTTGTCTGTCTAGTCTTGTCTGTCTAGTCTTGTCTGTCTAGTCTTGTCTGTCTAGTCTTGTCTGTCTAGTCTTGTCTGTCTAGTCTTGTCTGTCTAGTCTTGTCTGTCTAGTCTTGTCTGTCTAGTCTTGTCT
Source organism: Phosphuga atrata (assembly GCA_944588485.1). Taxonomy (NCBI): domain Eukaryota; kingdom Metazoa; phylum Arthropoda; class Insecta; order Coleoptera; family Silphidae; genus Phosphuga; species Phosphuga atrata. Next base: position 7,671,310 of record OX155904.1, on the reverse strand, counting down.
GTCTAGTCTTGTCTGTCTAGTCTTGTCTGTCTAGTCTTGTCTGTCTAGTCTTGTCTGTCTAGTCTTGTCTGTCTAGTCTTGTCTGTCTAGTCTTGTCTGTCTAGTCTTGTCTGTCTAGTCTTGTCTGTCTAGTCTTGTCTGTCTAGTCTTGTCTGTCTAGTCTTGTCTGTCTAGTCTTGTCTGTCTAGTCTTGTCTGTCTAGTCTTGTCTGTCTAGTCTTGTCTGTCTAGTCTTGTCTGTCTAGTCTTGTCTGTCTAGTCTTGTCTGTCTAGTCTTGTCTGTCTAGTCTTGTCTGTCTAGTCTTGTCTGTCTAGTCTTGTCTGTCTAGTCTTGTCTGTCTAGTCTTGTCTGTCTAGTCTTGTCTGTCTAGTCTTGTCTGTCTAGTCTTGTCTGTCTAGTCTTGTCTGTCTAGTCTTGTCTGTCTAGTCTTGTCTGTCTAGTCTTGTCTGTCTAGTCTTGTCTGTCTAGTCTTGTCTGTCTAGTCTTGTCTGTCTAGTCTTGTCTGTCTAGTCTTGTCTGTCTAGTCTTGTCTGTCTAGTCTTGTCTGTCTAGTCTTGTCTGTCTAGTCTTGTCTGTCTAGTCTTGTCTGTCTAGTCTTGTCTGTCTAGTCTTGTCTGTCTAGTCTTGTCTGTCTAGTCTTGTCTGTCTAGTCTTGTCTGTCTAGTCTTGTCTGTCTAGTCTTGTCTGTCTAGTCTTGTCTGTCTAGTCTTGTCTGTCTAGTCTTGTCTGTCTAGTCTTGTCTGTCTAGTCTTGTCTGTCTAGTCTTGTCTGTCTAGTCTTGTCTGTCTAGTCTTGTCTGTCTAGTCTTGTCTGTCTAGTCTTGTCTGTCTAGTCTTGTCTGTCTAGTCTTGTCTGTCTAGTCTTGTCTGTCTAGTCTTGTCTGTCTAGTCTTGTCTGTCTAGTCTTGTCTGTCTAGTCTTGTCTGTCTAGTCTTGTCTGTCTAGTCTTGTCTGTCTAGTCTTGTCTGTCTAGTCTTGTCTGTCTAGTCTTGTCTGTCTAGTCTTGTCTGTCTAGTCTTGTCTGTCTAGTCCTGTCTGTCTAGTCTTGTCTGTCTAGTCTTGTCTGTCTAGTCTTGTCTGTCTAGTCTTGTCTGTCTAGTATTGTCTGTCTAGTCTTGTCTGTCTAGTCTTGTCTGTCTAGTCTTGTCTGTCTAGTCTTGTCTGTCTAGTCTTGTCTGTCTAGTCTCGTCTGTCTAGTCTTGTCTGTCTAGTCTTCTCTATCTAGTCTTGTCTGTCTAGTCTTGCCTGTCTAGTCTTGTCTGTCTAGTCTTCTCTATCTAGTCTTGTCTGTTTCATTTTGTACGTGTAGATTGTTTCCAATGTGCTATTTGTTTAAATTTCAAAGTCGTCTAATTAATTATGGAAGCAAACTGAGTCAATGTAAATGTGGTGCAGTCGCGGATGGGTTTGGTAAAGTTATTAATTTATGGCCGTGTTTATGAAACCATAATAGATTTTTTTATTCTTCGTTTCGAAGACATGACGTGACAAACCGGAATTATTGCGTTTGAATCGAAAGGAAAAATGTGTGTGAAAAAATTGTGGGAACGGATAAAAAATATTTGTTTTAGCTATTTTGTGGCATTTGTTTGGTTTAAAAAAATTGCCACAAAAAAGAGGAAGCGTTAAGGTGAATAGTGATTGGGATTTGTGAGATCCTGTTTCGCGAATTATAATATCTGTTTGCAAATTTTGCAATGAAATAGAGAGGAATTGTGGTTGAAATGGTATTTACGCATCCTGTTTTGAGCTTGTTTTTTTTTTTCTTGGGAAAATTTCCACGAAGAGCAGTTTAGTTTTTGCATCCTGTTTAAATCTCGCTTTCGAAACGTTTCGGAAAATTCCGCGAAAAAAAATTGTCATATAACACATATTTTAATCCGCGCCATCCTGTTTTGCATTTTTTTCACCTAACTTATCCACTTTTCGCAATATTTATCATTGCAATTTCGTTTCATTGCCAAGGACGCTGATGTGGACAATATTTAAATTTTTCCCGTTTTTTACAAATCACTGCGTTTATCGGAAAATTGCGCATTTCCTCACGTGTCCCATCGACTTTTCGAAATTAAACACGAACTGCATTTTCACAATGCTCTCACACTCACTCTCCAAATCTACACAGAATTCCCCAATCATCAACTCTACTTCCATCTCCCTTGTTTATTCCATATGTTTAAACTTCTTATTACTTTTATGCAATTTGGAAAACTTATTTCTTCGAAAAGTTTCAGTTTTAACCATCATTTTCCGGTGCTTCTAATCATTTAACATTAACTTTCCTACATCCTATTTATCATATCAATTTCAAACTTATTTACAAAATCTAATTCAAAATTGCACGCAAACCCTTGCACAAATTGGCAAGACTTGACATAACTGAAAGTAAATGTAATTAAACTAAATTCTAACAAGATTAGACAAGACTACAGAAAACTAGATGTGACTAAAAAAGACTAGATAATGCTATACAAGACTAGTCTTGTCTTTTCCGTCTAGCCTTGTCCGTCTAATCTTGTCCGTCTAGTCTTGTGCGTATAGACTTGTTCGTCTAGTCTTGTTCGTCTAGTCTTGTCCGTCTAGTCTTGTCTATATCTAATCTTGTCTGTCTAGCCTTGTCTGTCTAGTCTTGTCTATCTAGTCTTGTCTGCAATGTAATAAAAACGAATTGTGAGTTGTCTTATCTTGTCTACTCTCATTTAGACTTGTCCAATATTTCCGTGTTGGACACAGTTGAGGTGGTTTGGATTTCTAAAGTAACGTTGGCTAATTGTAAGATTGTTATGGCAATACCTGTGTTTAAAAACCGCAGAAAAGCTTGCAGCAATTGTGTGTGTGTGTGGAAAACAAAGGTTTGTTTGTGTTGGCCGAATCGCTCCGGCTGGAATGTCTCGGCTTTGTTTTGTAATCGGTAATTGTTTGGTTTTTCTGCGTTTGTTTGCCAATTCCGCTTGGCTGAAACGGTTCGGGAATTCGAATCAAATCAAAAACAAATTTGGGCAGGTCTAAAATAGAACAAGTTTTTCCGCCGGTGATTCTAAAATGCAAATTCCAAATTAACAACCGAGTTTATGCCGCGACGATCCAGTTTCAAGAAAGAATTTAAAGAAAAAAATCAGGCTCCGTTAATTGTGGTAGACTCGGAACGCGCGTGGGCACAATTTATGTTAATTGTTTGGGGATTTCTACTATTCAGGTCGATAGCCTTGCGTGCATAAAGTTTCAAGACTGGTCTCAGAATAGAAAATTTATTCAACATTTTTGTACAACAAACAAAAAGTCTTCGAAATATGACCCGTAGCCATCAACACACCGCTGTCAGCATTTTATCCATTGTCAGTACGCTCCTTGGAACTCTTCGCGTTGGAGACTGTCAAGGGACCTCGTCCAAGCTGCCTGGACTATCACCTCGTCCAAGCTGCTTGGACTGTCACCTCGTCCAAGCTGCCTGACTGATATACCTTCCGCTTAAATCGCTTCCCTCACAGATCTTTTTTGATTGAGGGGAACAAAAAGAAGTCGCTTGGGCTATAGGCCGGGGCCGTAAGAAATGCTTTCAACAGTGCCAGTTGGTCTCATATAATGAATAGCCTGACAGGAAAAGGCATATCCCCCCACTGTACTAGAATGATAAGCTATCTTTGCTGCAGGAGTTTGATACTGCGATCTGGACGGCAGACTGAAGTGCGTGAAGTCAATAGTGGTGTTCCACTGGGGTCGATACTGGGTCCTACGCTGTGTGTCCTATCCTTCTATCTCCTTTGATTGTTCAGTCCGTCCTCGTTTATTTCGAGAACAGTTAAGGTCGATTGCCATATACGCGACACTTAGCTACGCGACGTCACGCGACATCGCCTGTCAAATAATGATTACATTGTTTTAAATGGGCACGTCGCGTAGCTGTCGCGTAGCCATGGTGAGAACGTTCCCATTTAAAACAATATAATCATTATTTGACAGGCGATGTCGCGTGACGTCGCGTAGCTGAGTGTCGCGTATATGAGAATCGGCCTTTAAGGTGACGAATTATGTTGGCACAATAAACGGGTCATCCCGAGACTTTTCCAGTTCTTCCAAGTAAGGCGCCAACTCAATATGAACATCTCTATCAACCAAAACAACAAACGCGAAAGATCCGTTCAGATGTAAGCTAGTGGTGGAGGACAATCCCATAGAACAGGTGATGCAATTCAGATACCTGGGCATAGGCATATAAAGCACCCATGACCCAGTTAAAGACCTGAGGAGCCAGATTGTGAGATGGGGAAGACAACGTAAGAGGCAGTGATACAACCATGTAAGACGGATGGACGAGAACTCCAGAAAGCAACCCGCCCGGCTCAAGACCAATGGCTTACATTACAAAGATCGGTTTTCGGGTTATGGAGCGGCCAGCAGGTCGGGACTGGACCCGACCTAAATCCAATAGAACATTTATGGGATGACCTTAAACGAAGAATTCGTGCTAGGCTTCGTGCCACAACCTCGATCCCAGAGCTTATTGTTGCAGTAGAAGAAGAGTGGCTTAACATCCTCCAAGAAAGAATTGCGAACTCGATTAGATCTATGCCTAATCCGGAAATTTGTCTGGACCGTCAATAAACCCAAAATTGAGGTAAATCGAGAAAGATCGAGAAGAAGAAGAAATTTAGAATTCGTTAAATTGGAATGTTTCTCTAGGACGTATTCACCGATAGATAAAACCAAGAATTCCGATAAAGCTGACACACACGAGTTCACCTAATCGCTTATTTACACGCGGTTTTATAATAGCGCGAGCAAATTAAAACTACAATCAGCCGAGAAACAATAAAGCGAATACGTTTGAAACGAAACTATTGGGATCTTGCGTGACGGAGACGTGAGTTCGTTGCCACACCATTAATCTATTACAATTTCCATCTTTTCTTTTTAATTCCTCGGCGAACACAAATTTACCGGAAATGAACAGTTTGTCCGTTTAAAAAGTGCAATTTCGTCTAGTTAACACTCGAATTAGTTTCACTATTTGAACGACGCCGCCAATACATTTACCAAATATTACCACGCAGCCTTAAACAAAATAAACAAGATTTATTTGGAATAAACATGAACAGACAAGACTAGATATGGTTGGATACACCTTATCAGATTATCCAGTAACGCTGGTCCAATCTTGGCTAATTAAAATAACATTGTATTGTACTTTTAATTGTACCTAAAACTTTTATTGCAATAGATAGATAGATAGATTGTAGATTTCGGTGGAGACACTGCGACCTTCATAGATCCCCTACCCTCTTCCTCTAATCGTTCGTAAACTTACCCACATTTAGAGAGCCTCCTCTAGTCCTGATTCCTTTAGCAATTTCAGTATCTGGGTGGAATTCAAGGACTGCAACTCCTCGGCGTTCAAGCAGTGGGCCCCGGGTACATTTGTCTCTTGCGGAGTAGTGCTCGGCAGTCTTTGAGCAGATGTATGGTGTTTTCTCTGCTGAGCCGCAGAATCTGCATCAGTCCAATACGCCTATGAGGTAGACCTATGTAGACCTATGAGGTGTTCTAAACCTATGAGGTGTTCTAGGCCTATGAGGTGTTCTAGGTATATGAGATGTGCTAGGTTTATGATGTGTTCTAGGCCTATGATGTGTCCTAGGCATATGAGGTGTTCTAGGCCTATGAGGTGTTCTAGGCCTATAAGGTGTTCTAGGCCTATGAGGATCCTTGAGCTGTTTCCTAAGTCTGCAGTGTCCCGTCAGGACTCCTGTCAGAATTGTAAGCTTGTTACGGTTTAGTTTCAGCCAAGCTTTTGTTCTTTTCTGGTTAAAAGATCCCAGCATTACTTTGGATTGTCTTAGCCCTGGAAGTTCTTTCCAGGTTTTCATCCATTATTCTCTTTTTTCTTCATCTTAGCTTTTGTGGATGGTGTTCATACTCATGCCGTAAAAGAGTTCCGCATCTATAAAGGAATTACAAGACCCCTTGTTTGCTAGGTGATCGTCTTCTTCGTTTCCATCTATACCAGTGTGTCCTATACTTCTCTGCCAAGCTACACAGCCGACATACATGCGACACAGTCCTATACCAGTTTCGATCTGATGGTGTATGAGCTATGGGCCTTGATGGCTGCTTGGCTATCTGACAGGATAGCAATTTGTTTTTTGCGATAGTTCCTGTCGAGGTTAATTTGTGCACATCTTTCGATTGCATGCAGGTACCTCTTGAAAGATACTTGGGTAGATTCCCATGAATTCAAAGTATTTGGTACGAGGTCCACAAATACCTTCCTTTGTCTTCGAACCATCCGTATAGCACTTTGCTCTATGTGGTATGCTGAGGATTCGTCGCTTCAATCAGCTTTACTACTAAACATTGATGCGTAGTTTTTCTCGAAATGTTTTTGCATAGCATGTCGTCTTTCGGTGCTTCCAGCCAGGGGATCTTGGCAGCCAGGCAGTTCCGGTCTCTGCTCTAGATTACTTTACCTGAAGCTGAACCTAACAATCGCCGAATCTAAACGACAAAGTGCAACGGAGTCAGATCCAGCAGCAACTCCATTGCTGTTGTCGGGCGCGACTCCATCGCCCCCGTGATACAGACACACGCCAGTCTTTGAATCTTCTCAAGCTGCTTCTTCAGAGAGACCAGCTTGGTTTTACTTCCCCACGCAACTGCCCGTAAGTGATCGCAGGCATAACCGTATTTACCAAAAGGGCACACGGGGCACGTGCCCAGGGCCCCCTTCGGCAGGGGTGGAGGGGGTGGGGGGTGTTTGGCCGAAAGGCCGATATATTCGCTTACACTATACAAGTTTGTTTTCTATTTTATGTAGATATATATATATATATATATATATATATATATATATATATATATATATATATATATATATATATATATATATATATATATATATATATATATATATATATATATATATATATATATATATATGTTCCAATTATATGTTAGGATAATAAGTGTTCTAATAATAAGTGGGAACAAAAATTCTAGAGGAGTCCACGACCCATAATGGGTTGTGGTGCCAAAACTGATGATGATAATAAGTGTTCGGAAAAATACTTTATTTTCGGAACTAAAGTGGGTCACTTGAAATTATCTCGGTTACTCGGTAACCCGAGGGTCATAGGTTGCCGACCCCTGATGTAGATGATCATATAATATGAATTGATCATCTAGATTTCAAGGTATACTTCTCCAACTTCCAAACACTCCCTCGAATCAAGCAAATGAAGGGAATTTTTAAAAGGGCTAATATACTAACAATAGGGAATATGCATCAATTTATTTTATATGCTTAATTCACATTTTACTTCGTCTTAATAAATATTATACAAAAATATTAAATAATGTACAAAAATATAAATACTGTTGAAAGTGTTTCAATTCATTTTAAAATTAATATATAAAATACCGATGAAATTTGATCTGTTTGAACGGTTCCATTTATCGCGCGCTTTGGATAACGTCACATACCATTTGACATTCAGTGTAGCATAGCCTATTAGCATAGACAGTTAAGGATTTTCAGTTTGAATTTGCTATTTCGATAATGGAAAAAGCTAAAAAACCATTTTATAGATATTGTATAATACCGGAACGCAAAAAGTACACCAGATAAAGTGTTTGACAATGTCCCAATCGAGGTGTATAGTCCACCCTACCTACATCGACGCCGACAAATGTCAACGTGCACGTCACATACCATATCGACCAATGGTGAAGCGTTGTAGATTGTAGATATGGTGGTGACGACTTGTACTGCGACCTTTATAGATCTATTGTACCCCACCCTCCTCCACCAAGTGTTGGTGTACTTACCCATTTAGAGCGCCTCCTCTAATCCTGATTCCTTTAGGAATCTCAGGACCTGGGTGGCATTCAAGGCCTGCAGATCCTCTGTGTTCAAGCAGTGAGCCCCAAGGTACATCTGTCTCTTGCGGAGTAATGCTCCGCAGTCTTTGAACAAATGCATGGGGGTTTCCTCTGCTGAGCCACAGAATCTGCATCCATCATCCTCCTCTAGGCCTAAGGCCTTGAGATGTTTCCTAAGTCTGCAGTGTCCCGTCAGGGCTCCTGTCATAATTCTGAGCTTGTTCATGCTTAGTTTCAGGCAAGCTTTAGTTCTCTTCTGGTTAAAAGATCCCAGCATCACTTTGGATTGCCTTAGCCCTGGAAGTTCTTCCCATTTTTTCATCCATTTTCCTCTTATTTCTTCATCTAAACTTTTGCGGATGGTGTTCACGCTCATACCGCAAAAGGGTTCCGGACCTATAAAGGGGCTACTGGATCCCTTGTTTGCTAGGTGATCGGCTTCTTCGTTTCCGTCTATACCAGTGTGTCCTGGTACCCAGTATAGCGTTACTTTATTATCCCTGCCAAGCTTGTTCAGCTTCACCACACAGTCCCATACCAGTTTGGATCTGATGGTGTATGAGCTAATGGCCTTGATGGCTGCTTGGCTATCTGACAGGATAGCAATTCGTTTTTTGCGGTAATTCCTGTCGAGGTTAAACTGTGCACATCTTTCGATTGCGTGTACCTCTGCTTGGAAGATAATTGGGGATGTTCCCATGGATTCGGAGTATCTGGTACGAGGTCCAAACACTCCTGCACCAGTGCCTTCATTTGTCTTCGAACCATCTGTATACCACTTGATGGCATTTTGCTCTATGTGGTATGCTGAGGATTCGTCTCTCCAATCGGCTTTACTACTACACATTGCTGTGTAGTTTTTCTCGAAGTGGTCGTCTTCGAAATGGTTCGTGTTTTGGTACTTCCAGCCAGGGGATCTTGGCAGCGAGGCTGTTTCGGTCTCCCGATTATTTTGCCTCTGCCCATTCCTTCCTTGCTGAACCTTATGATCGCTGATCTGGCGGCGCTCTGCACCACAAGGTGCAGCGGAGTCAGATCCAGCAGCAGCTCCAATTCTGCTGTCGGACACGACCCCATCGCCCCCGTGATGCCGACACACGCCAGTCTTTGAATCTTCTCAAGCTGTTTCCTCATAGAGGCCAGCTTGATTCTACTTCCCCACGCAACCGCCCCATAAGTGATTGCAGGTCTCACTATCATGGTGTACATCCATCTCAGGATAGTGGGGTTACAAACCCACGTTTTTCCTGCCAGATTTCTGCACACCATTAGGGCGCGTTTGGCTTTACCTACCACTGCCTCAGCGTGTCTATTCTATAGGAGTTTGCTATCTAGTGTGATACCCAGATACCTTATCTCCTGTTGGTAATCTACTGCCTTCCCATCTATGAGTATGGGATGTAGGCAGTTTAGTTTTCTCCTTCTAGTAAATGGTATCACCGTGGTTTTGCTCGGGTTGAGTCTCAATCCCACTGTTTGACACCATCTACTAGTTACTTTGAGGCCTCTCTCAACAATTTCACAGAGCGTTCCCTCAAATTTTCCTCTGGCCATTATGACTATGTCATCGGCGTAACCTTGACATTTGATGTCTAGGTCGTTTAGCCTAACCAGTAGTTCATCAACTACCAGGCTCCACATTAGCGGTGATAGTACACCTCCCTGTGGGCACCCTCGAGTTGTGGAGATCTTAATGGTGTCTTTTCCCACTTGTGTCTCGCCGTTCTAGTTCTCAGCATTTCTCCCATCCACTTTGAGATAGTGCTGTCGATATTCCTTCTTTCGAGGGCCGCCCTGACAGCCTCGTGTGAGGTGTTGTCAAAAGCTCCCTCTATATCCAAGAAGGCACATATCGCTACTTCCTTTATCTCTAGTGCTGCTTCTATTTCGTTTGTCAGCTGATACAGGGCGGTTTCTGTGGATTTCCCTGCTCTGTAAGCATGCTGACTCCTGTGTAGTGGTGTACCTACCAGCACTATAGTCCTAAGGTAATTATCAATCACCTTCTCCATTGTCTTTAACATAAAAGATGTTAGACTAATGGGTCTAAATGACTTCGGTTGAGTGGTGTCTTTCTTCCCCACTTTCGGTATAAATACCACCTTAGCCCTTCTCCATTGCTCCGGTATATATCCGTGCGCTAAGCTACTTCTAAAGATATTTAGAAGATACGGCATTAGTTCTCTCTCTCCCTTTTGTAGGAAGGCAGGAACTAGTCCGTCCACACCTGGGGCCTTAAAAGGCTGGAAAGTGCCGATAGCCCATCTGATTCGGTTTTCCGTACAGATGGACGCTGCCCTCTTCCAGTCGGCCCGACTTGGTTTCCGTGGTTGCATCAAGCCCTCGGTCTCCCTGTATCCTCTACATCCCGGAAAATGGGACGGTGATGCGTTTCGCAAATTTGAATTCCGCTCGCATATTTTGGACTTTTTGATTTCGGTTGTATGGTATTAAATACAAACTGAATGAGACTATGATACAAACAAACAAACTGAATTGAAGACGAACGGAATGATACAAACTGATGGTATAGGTGTAATTTATTGTCGGAACCTAACCCGACAAAAGGTAGGAAGTATGTAGCTCCGCATTTCGACATTATATATGGTAGGAGAATTCCCGAAAGTGTCGTGATTTTGTTTTGACCCAACAATTCTATTTTTATTGTGTCTTAAAATTATTTTAATTTTTAATTTATTTAGCTTCTTAAAATTAGATATTTACATATTATGCTAAGATTACGATAAAGCGACCAATAGCTCCTAACATCTGGTCGTGGCGCATTAATGGTTTTGAATTCGTTTTGCGGCTGTTTTATGACCGCTACTGTTTGTAACCACTAATGGTTTTAAATGCGTTTGTAAACAATGTAATATTTAAATTCTAATTTCCAGCCATTTAAATTTTCCGCGGACGTTCGGGAACTTCAACCACTCAAAACCCAATCCGAATCTTGAGCACCAAAGAAAGTCCTATCGGAGCAATCGCGACCGCGATTAATAATCTTCACAAATCACTCACTACTGGGCATCTTAGTGCTCAATCTCTTGCAGAACCTACCTTTGTGCAGTGGACGGTAGCCTGCACTTTTCTGAGACCCTGAGCAGCAGGCGTCCTTCCTGCCCTGCAGGCGTCTCCTGCAGTCTGCGCCGCTCCCCCAACCATATCCACCAGCCATTGAAAGGATCCAACACTACCCTAACCATGTTTTTTTGTTTACTCGCGAATCTAACACTGTGTCTTTGTTGACGATACAATTTTATTTGCAAAAATTTTCGGAAACTTTCCCTATACATTTTATTTCACGCGGAACTAACACTCCCGACTTTACACTCGCGCACTACAAGAATTTTGGGCAATTAACTATCTGACTTTCCGCGAAATTAACACTCAAGACTTTAATTAACACTCTGTTTGAAATGTCATTTATTTCACTCGCGACCCGCACTATTTCACTAATTCTATATCCAAAATTAATAATTTTAAAAACTGAAAATTGCTTTAAACCAAAAAATGTTAATCGAATGCTCCCATATTATATATTTCGACTTACCATTAAACAAACCTCAAAGCTATCAACCTGGTCTCCTGTGTTTTCCTTCCTTCTTTGTTCCTTCTTGACACACGCGTCGAACGATCCGGATCGTTCGGTTTCTGCAAAACGACAAAGCAGAAAGCGCAAACTAAGTACTAATCAGACGCAAGTTTTAGCTCGAATCTGCTTAGTCCTAGAAAATCTAGCTGACGATGCCTATTAGATTCTGAAAGAGGATATTTTGAAACGGTCGAAATATTTACGTTTTCTAACTTGGTATTGGATGTAATGCAAAAACTATCTGAAAATGTAGCAAAATCGGGGAAAACGTATTTCGTATAACGTAATTTATTTAAAAATGTAGCGGTGGTAGCATTAATATCTAAGTACCTATTTATCTAATTAATAACATATGTATATTTGATTTGTACCAATTAATCATAATAAATATAAGATCATAGCAGAAAAATGTTTTTGTCATTCACTTTTTTTACTTTCGAACAGGGCCCCAAATTATTGTGGGCCCAGGAGCCCCGGCATAGCCTAAGACGGGCCCCGGCATAGTCTAAGACGGGCCCCGGCATAGCCTAAGACGGCACTGCACACGCCAGTCTTTGAATCTTCTCAAGCTGCTTCTTCAGAGAAACCAGCTTGGTTTTTCTTCCTCATGCAACTGTCCCGTAAGAAATCGCAGGTCTCAATATCACGGTGTACATCCATTCTTTTAGTAATAAAGAAAGTTAATTTCACTATGTTACATGACACAAAAAACCGAAATAAATTGAAACTCGTATTAAATTGAAAATATTAAATACCCATTATTGTACAGTTTGTGGACTATGTAAATACATCATAACACACACGTATGTAACAGTCCGTGATTAATGATATGTTATGCTTGATAACACACACGTGCGATTGGTTTACGATTCTCTGATTGCTTGAGACCTGCACGTTGATACGATTTTTATATAGAACTCCGTGATTTTCAAACAAGCATTTAACGTCACATCATTCATATTGAAGCTGTTATTCATTTCGTTTTTTCTCGTTAGAATCTTACGATAACTACAAATAAGTACTAAATAATAAAGTATGTAACCATTAAGAATGTATTTCTTCTCATTTCTATCAAGATAAGTAAGGTCGAGTAACAGTCATATATGAAAATACAGCTGTTTGTTTATTATAATGTTAAATAATATACGTAATAAGAAATAAATTTGTTACATCAAACATATTTTTCTTATTAAACAGAAACAAATTAGTGTGGTCGTAGATAAAGTATAGTATATAAATCGAGTTGTAAGGCAATTAAGTACTCGTGGATTTACGAACTCCCCGCTACGCGGGTCGTGCGTAACTGTTTCTCTCGTACGTAATATACTTCTTACAACTCTCGTTACGTAATATTCAATTCATCATTTATTGACCACAAGATGTACATATATACAGATACATATGGGTACGTCCAAAAGAAACAATGTATAAAGAAAACTATATAGAATTGAGAGGATTCACAAACTCATTGTAGTCGTAGGGACACTGTGAAATAAGTAATTCTCTCATTACGCTTCTGAACCTCTTATATGAGGTCTCCTCCGTGATACTCGTTGGGAGCTTATTGTACATAATAATGCCTTTGACATCTGGGGCTTTGCCACAAATATCCAGCCTTACTTTGGTAGGGTACAGCTTAAGGTGGCCTCGAGTGCAGTAGCCGTGCCTATCACTGTTCCGAGGAATCCTTAGTTTCATTTTGTGGATGTAGCACGTACTTTCAAGGCTATAAAGGCCAGTAACTGTTAGCAGATGTAGGTGTATAAAGTGCGACCTGCATGAAGCATAAGTGAGAATGCCGACTAACGCACGAATGATCCTTTTTTGAGCTTTGAAAATTCGAGTTATTTCGGGTGACGATCCCCACACTACAATGCCATAAGAAAGCACTGACTGGATCTCAGCATAGCATGAGTTTAGTAATTCGGTTTGATTGAGAATTTTTCTGTGGAACCGAATGCAATATGCTTTCTGATTCAGTACTTTGCATATCCTTTGAGTTGTAGTGTGCCAAGTTTAGTACTCTTTAATATGTATTCCAAGAAATTTTGTGCATTTTGTTCGATTTAGTGCCGAGTTTCCAGCTTTTATTTGGATATTTTCTACGTATTTGCTCCTGTTGGTTTGGAAAACTATGAATTCAGTTTTTTCCATGTTAAGAAACAGTTTATTGGAGGAAAATCATCGTGTTACAGATTCCATGATTGTGTTAGATTTTTTAATTGAAGATTGCAAATTGTTTTCAGATATTAAAAAGCTGGCGTCATCAGCTTATAACGTAGAATCAGATTCTGGTAGATATGCCATTAAATCCGCCAAAAACACGATAAATAGTGTTGGTAAGAGCACACTACCCTGGGGGACCCCTGTTTTCGTCGCAATTGTTGGAGACATGCCTACCTTATCCAAAGAGTTTATTTCTACATATTGGGATCGGTTTTGTAGGAAGGAGCATAACCAATTTCCTGCTTTTCTTCTTATGCCGTAATAACCTAATTTGTCAAGCAATTGGTCGTGGCATACACAGTCGATGGCTTTACTTAGGTCACAGAAAATACCTTTTAGAACCTACCATTGAGAAATTGCCCTTGTCTACATCAGATAAGATTTTATTATAAAGTTTTAGGATAGCTGTGCTAGTAGATTTCCCGCTTTGAAAGCCATGTTGTTCCGGGGGTATTATTTTATGCTTAGCATATACTATTACATTGTGCCGATTTCTATACACGCAAGTTTAAATTGATTTGTTGACGTTATTAGATGTTCAGGAGTTATTAGAAGATCCAGATGAAATAATTAGGAAGTTGGTGGAATGGAGGTTGTTTCTTGCCGAGGGGACTTATAAGTGTTTTGTTTCTTTTTAATCGAAATTTGATTAATGAATTACGTTTTAAGTTTTATAATAACTGCGTGAATTATTCAAAAGATTGGTAGAAGTTTCCTCAGAATGTTGGTTTTAATTATCCCTATTATTCATCGTTTGTTTAGTTATTCTTCTTCTTCTTATTGTGCCATATCCTCAGTGGACGTTGGCGATCAATATGGCCCATCGGATTCGATCCACAGCCGATCTGAACAAGTCAACCGATGTTCTTCCGGTCCATTGTCGCAGATTCTTCAACCAGGAGATCCGTCGTCTTCCCTGTGACCTCTTCCCCTCGATTTTTCCCTGCATGATGAGTTGAAGTAGCCTATATCTGTTGCTGTTTCTCATGATATGGCCAAAGTATGACAGTTTTCTGTGTTTGACTGTTGTGAGCAGTTCTCTGTCCTTCTGCATGCGTAGGAGTATGGTTTCGTTGCTAACATGGTGGGTCCAGGAAACGCGAAGCATTCGACGATAGCACCATGCTTCGAAGGCCTCCAGTCGCTTACTAGTTGCCTCGGAGAGTGTCCATGCCTCCACTCCATACAAAAGCTTAGAGAAGACGTAGCATCTAAGTATGCGTGTTCGAAGATGGATGTTCAAGCGCATGTTACACAAAACATTCTTCATTTGGTTAAATGTAGAACGTGCCTTCTCTATGTTGATCTTTACTTCACGACTATGATCCCATTGGTCATTGAGGTTTACACCCAAGTACGATATTGATGGTACTCTCTGTAGTTGGGCCCCATTTACCAGGAATTGGGCATTAGACGCATTTTTGCTGACGATTAGAATTTTTGTCTTTGCCACATTCAATCGCATATTAAGTGGTTCGCATGCCTCTACTACTTTATCAATCAGTCTCTGTAGTCCTTCGGCACTGTCGGCAATTAGTACAGAGTCGTCTGCATACCTTAAGTTATTAATTATTTCCCCGTTTATCTTTATCCCAATCTGTTCTTCTTCGAGTGCATTCTTAAAAAGGTTTTCTGCGTATCGGTTAAACAGTAGCGTGGATAGTACGCAGCCCTGTCTGACACCTTGTTCTACTGGAAATTCCTTTGACATTATATTTTCCACACGAACACATGCTGTTTGTTGTCTGTACAGATTGTTGATTATTCGTGCATCTCTGTCATCTATTCCTGATTGCTTTATGGTTTCTGTTAGCAAATCATGGTTAATCCTATCGAATGCCTTTTCGAAGTCGATAAAACACGTGAAAACATCGCAATTCACGTCTCTTGCTCTCTGAATCAGAACACTCAGACCAAAAAGGGCATCTCTAGTCCCCAATCCACTCCTAAACCCAAATTGCGTCTCGCTAATGTCTTCTTCTAGTTTTTGATATATTCGTTCGTAAATAATCTTAAGAAAGACCTTCATGAAGTGACTTGTGAGACAGATAGTTCTATAGTCTTCGCATTGTTTAGCTGTGGTTTTTTTAGGAATCGGTATAGTCATTGGGAATAAATCGGTTTAGTTATTGGAAATGGGAAATTAAAAAACTTCTTCAGGTATTGATGGTTTCTCAATAAAATTATTCAAGAACAATCTTGACCTTCGATTAAATCCACTTGAACATATATACAATAAGTCGATAGATGAAGGGGTATATCCATCTTGGCTAAAAGTAGCGTTGGTAGTTCCATTGCTAAAAAAATCGGATACGCATATTTTGGATAATTATAGCCCAATATCTATAGTCTCTACGTTTTCAAAAATATTCGAACGGATGATTTACAATTGAATGATGGCATACCTTGTCAAAAACGATTTACTTTCCAAATGTCAGCATTGTTTTATAACAAAAAAATCTGTAGAAACAGCTTCCTACAGCCTCGTGAAATTTATTTTAGAGAAACTGGACAGGGGAGATCACGTTACTGGTTTATTGTTTTACTTAAATAAGGCGTTTGATACAGTGAATACAGATTTTCTTTTTACCAAGTGTTTTGGATTTCGGGGCGATGTTTTTAAACAATGATTGTTGCTTTGGGATTTGTTTTAGATGGTGCATTCTATAGTATCAATGAATTTCTTGAAAAACACATTTGTTAAGTGTAACATTCTAGCTGTATTCATTGTAAACCAATATTTTCTTATATCTGATTCTTGTTTTATAGATTATTCATTTTAAGAAGGTATTGTATAGTACCATTACAACAATCACATCCAAAAAAATGTAAAAAAATTATAATTTTATATTGGCAAAGTGAATAAATTATTATGGCCAAGGGATTGGTGCACATCGACCTTCATTCCATTACACAAAAAAGGTTCCAGTCAAAAATGTAACAACTACAGAACCATTGCACTTATCTCACATCCAAGCAAAGTTATGCTCAGAATTCTCCTTCAACGCCTCAGAAGCTTTTTGGATTGGCAGATCCCACAGGAACAAGCAGGATTTGTCAGTGGCAAGGGCACAAGAGAACAAATCTCTAATGTTCGACCAATTATCGAAAAGGCAAGAGAATTTTCAAAACCATCATATCTCTGTTTCCGAGACTACAGCAAAGCTTTTGACTGTGTTAGCTGTCAAAAGCTTATTTGGAGAGCTTTCTTAGAGATGGGAACCCCTCAACATCTGGTGCTCCTATTGAAACATCTATATGAAAACAGCAGTGCAACAGTCTTAAGACAAGGGTGTATTTTATCTCCCTTGCTATTCAACATTTATGGTGAATACATTATCAGGAAGGCTTTGGATGGTTGGGAGGGTGGCATAAGTATAGGTGGTAGAAAAATAAATAACCTTCGTTATGCCGATGACACCACACTTATAACAAAGGACGAACAGGAAATGGCTGAACTTATTGAAAGAGTGGAAGGAGTAAGCCTGGACTATGGGTTAAAAATAAATCGGCAAAAAACTAAGTTAATGGTAATAGATCGCACAAACAGAATAAACAGAGCACCGACTATAAACGATATAGAAATGGTAGAAGAAATTAATTATCTAGGTGCTAACATAAACAGAGACGGAATTTCATCTATCGAAATCAAAAGGAGAATCGCTGTTGCCAAAACTGCCATGACAAAGCTGCATAAAATTTGGAAGGACAAACAAATAACAACTAAAACAAAACGCACACTTGTCGAAACTCTTGTCTTGCCAATAGCATTATATGGGGCAGAAACCTGGACCTTGACAGCTTTGAAATGTGGGTCTGGAGAAGGCTTTTAAGAATCCCTTGGACTGCTCACAAAACCAACGTATCAATATTAGAAGAACTGCAAATTAATGTAAGACTGTCAACCATCGTAAGACAGCGAATTCTCAAGTTTTTTGGACATGTGAGCAGGAGAAAGGATGACAATTTGCAAAAACTTGTGATACAGGGAAAAATCGAGGGCACGAGACCTCGGGGGCGAACTCCGATGCGATGGATGGGCCAAATGAAGCACTGCACAGAAAATTCACTGTAGGACAACATGAGATGCATTACAGACAGAGATAAATGGAGAGAAATCACAATCACCATAACATGAATGATATACATAAGATCACGACACTTCAACCAATGAAGTAAACGACTAGAGAGAGAGAGAGAATAAACTATTATTATTATTAAAAAGGTTTGTAAAAGTTTATATTTATTTGCCTGACCAGTTTCGGTGGCTTACTGTCACCTTAATCGAAGCCTACAGGTAAAGGCTGACAGTAAGCCACCGAAACTGGTCAGGCAAATAAATATAAAAGCCTTTTTAATTTTCCATTTCCTCAGAATTATTCAAAAATGTTAACAAAACCTCACAAAAAGGCCTGAAATTTTATTCAACAAATTTAACTTACATTTTCTGTAAACTTTCCTTAAATCTGGTAAATAAATC
Organism: Phosphuga atrata; assembly: GCA_944588485.1. Classification (NCBI taxonomy): domain Eukaryota; kingdom Metazoa; phylum Arthropoda; class Insecta; order Coleoptera; family Silphidae; genus Phosphuga; species Phosphuga atrata. The sequence continues at coordinate 7,653,135 of OX155904.1, read as the reverse complement.
AATGTAAAAACTCACCGATCAACACAGAAATTCCCACAAACGATTCACACACACACACTACACAAAACGTTTCACAACATTCTCACCAAGTTTTAGCACAATTTTTACTCACAAAAAAATTCATCCACGCCCGACGATCGCACTCCAATAACTGAAAACGTTCGCGATCGCATTCCGACTCACCTTTTTGCACCGATTACGCTTCGACTTGTTTACATTTTTTGCACCCCAAGGTCAAAAAACCAACGGAACAAAAACATTACAATTACATTGAACATTGACTTGTATTAAAATAAAAAACTTAACTCAAAGTAATTAACTTAAGTACAAAAATCATTCCTTCTCATTAGCTAACATTTTCGAAATGCTACTCTTCCCGAAAATGATTTTATTCAATTTGAAATGGAGTATCTTTATTTCAAAATATATTGAGAAAGGAAAGGTTAAATCTTGGTTATCAGTAAAACTCGGAACGTAGAACAAAATGGTTGAAGCAGAAAAGGCAATAGAAGAGCAGACGAGACCAGACAAACTCAGACAAGGCCAGACAAAACCAGATAACGCCAGAGAAGGCCGGACAAGACCCGACAAGGCCAGCCAAGACGATAGAAGACCAAACAGGACTACAGAAGACCAGACAAGACAAAATAAGGCCAGACAAGACTAGACTAGACCAGACTAGACGAGACAATACCAGACAAGATTAGACAAGAACAGACAAGACAAAACCAGACCAGACAAGACTAGACTAGACCAATCTAGACAAGGCAATAGCAGACAAAACTAGACAAGACCAGACAAAACCCAACCAGACCAGACAAACTCAGATAAAGCCAGAGAAGGCCGGACAAGCCTACACAGGGCCAGACAAAACTAGACAATACCAACTTGTCTGTACCAGACTAAACAAGATCAGACAATACCAGACAAGATAAGTCCATATAACGCCAGACAAAACTAGGCTAGACCAAACCAGACTAGACAAGAAGATCAGACAAGACTACGTCTCATATATAACATATAATAATAATGTAATTCTGTCTTATTCTGACATGTGTCACTTTTTAACATCACTGATAATTTTAATATATCTGTAATATTTTGACATATCTGTAATTTTTTTGACGGATTTGTCATATTTTTGCTATAACCGTCATATTTTTGACACATTTGTCATATTTTTGACACATTTGTCATATTTTTGCTATCTGTTATTTTTGACATATTTATCAGACCAGATCAGACCATGCAAGAACAGACAAACTCAGATAAGGCCGGACAAGGCAAGACAACAACAAGCAAGACCAGACAAGACCAAACCAGACGTAATTTTTTTGATCTCTACATTTTTGCATGAGAACTGACACTTAAGAACATAATGAACATAATGCATTCCCAGAACGTTGATACCTAGTCCTCTCATCTCTTTGTTTGTATTATGATTTTTTTCCGGGCATGTACATACTTCTTGCATTTTATAAAAATTTCTCCATTAAGGTCGATTCCCATATGCGCGACACTCAGCTACGCGACGTCGTGCGACATCGCCTGTCAAATATTGATTACATTGTTTTAAATTGGCACATTTAAAACAATGTAATCATTATTTGACTGGCGATGTCGCGTGACGTCGCGTAGCTGAGTGTCGCGTATATGAGAATCGGCCTTTAGTTTTCACTTTCGGGTGGGTCCTATCCTTATTCATCGCGGGTATTCTTCGCACTCCTTGACCATTTAAGATCTGCCACGGACTAGGGGCCAGCTCTATTTAGTTTCTCTATCTTTAATTTCCGAATTACAGACAGACAAACAGTTTGACTGTCTAAAATTGTTCTCAAGTTAATAACAAACTGAATTTTGAATTTCTGAGTAATTATCGGATTACCGACTAAAGGTCGATTCCCATATGCGCGACACTCAGCTACGCGACGTCACGCGACATCGCCTGTCAAATAGTAATTAAATTGTTTTAAATGGGCACGTCGCGTAGTCATAGTGAGAACGTGCCCATTTCAAACAAAGTAATCATTATTTGACAGGCGATGTCGCGTGACGTCGCGTAGCTGAGTGTCGCGTATATGAGAATCGGCCTTTAGTTTTTACTTTCGGGTGGGTCCTATCCTTATTCATCGCGGGTATTCTTCGCACTCCTTGACCATTTAAGGTCTGCCACGGACTAGGGGCTCTATTCGGTTTCTCTATTTTTAATTTCCGAATTACAGACAGACAAACAGTTTGACTGTCTAAAATTGCTCTCAACTTAATAACAAACTGAATTTTGAATTTCTGAGCAATTATCGGATTACCGACTAAAGGTCAATTCCCATATACGCGACACTCAGCTACGCGACATCGCCTGTCAAATAATGATTACATTGTTTTAAATGGGCACGTTCTCACTATGGCTACGGGACCTGCCCATTTAAAGGCTGATTCTTATATACGCGACACTCAACCACGCGACGTCACGCGACATCACCAGTCAAATAATGATTACATTGTTTAAATTGGCACGTTCTCACTATGGCTACGCGACTTGCCCATTTAACGAATGATTCTCATATACGCGACATTCAACTACGCGACGTCACGCGACATCGCCTGTCAAATAATGATTACATTGTTTAAATGGGCACGGTCTCAGTATGGCAGTACACGACGTATCCATTTAAATCAATGTAATCATTATTTGACAGGTGATGTCGATGAATCGACCTTAATTCATGTCGTCTCCATGGCCGAAATTTTGAGAGAACCTAACCAAACCAAATAACAAACTAACCTAACCAAACAAACTGAATTTTGAAATTTTCCAAACTAATTATCGAATTACAGACTAATTTATGTCATCTATTTTAGACGCATATTTTGATTATCTAACTCCACAATAAACTAATTCCATAGGATTAATCTGTCTTGTTAAAATGATGTTTATTGTTTTCTTATAATGTTATGGCATGCTTCAGAAGCTTCACACACGATCAATAATTAAATATTTGATTAATTCCGCGTTTCGATAAGTAATTTCGCAAACGTGCGCTCGGATCCGAACACGAACGCCAGAGAAACCTTGATCTTGACCGCGCTATTAAATTTGCATTAAATCGTCTATAAAGATTGCTCATTATGCAATTTACATTTTATTACTCTATTATTATTGGACTTTGTTGCTAATTCCTTATTGTTTTCCACCGGTTTGGCACAGAATTCACTGTTTTTTTTGATTAAATACATTTATTCAAATATTCAAATGAAATAGTCAGAAAGAGTTGGAGCCGAGACGTGTCCGTAAGTTTCTGAAGATTATTAACACCTAACCACCTGACATACGTCTCTCAGACCCAAAGTAGCAGAAATTTTCTCAACTGAGACGCATGGCAGGTGGTTAAGGGTTAAAGCCATCACGCCGGACGAAAAGGTTTTGGTCGTACTGGGCCGTCAAGGCAACAGGATTGAAGATAATCCTAATCCCGCCTAAGGACTATGGCAGCGTCTACCTACACTGGAAATGTGTTCTAATGCCCTACCACGGCGTTGATCGCAACTTCAACCTCATCGCTATCGCTCAGCTGACACGGTGCTAGCCCATTCCCGAGCTGGAGAAGGCCGTCAAGAACACCTTGCTCGCCGAACGGATCATCCAGCTGAGCAACCGCCCGCTTCAGCAAGAGGAACTCCTCGCTCAGTTGTTGTAGATTGTAGATATGGTGGTGACGACTTGTACTGCGACCTTTATAGATCTATTGTACCCCACCCTCCTTCTCCAAGCGTTGATGTACTTACTCATTTAGAGCGCCTCATCTAATCCTGATTCGCTTAGGAATTTCAGGATCTGGGTGGGATTCAAGGCCTGCAGCTCCTCTGTGTTCAAGCATTGAGCCCCGAGGTACATCTGTCTCTTGCAAAGTAGTGCTCCGCAGTCTTTGAGCAGATATATGGGGGTTTCCTCTGCTGAGCCACAGAATCTGCATCCGTCATCCTCCTCTAGGCCTAGGGCCTTAAGATGTTTCCTAAGTCTGCAGTGTCCCGTCAGGACTCCTGTCAAAATTCTAAGCCTTAACAGTTCCTGCTTAACTTCAGGCAAGCTTTTATTCTTTTCTGGTTAAAAGATCCTAGCAGCATCACTTTGGACCGCCTTAGCCCTGGAAGTTCTTTCCTGGTTTTCATCCATTGTTCTCTTGTTTCTTAATCTAAAGTTTTGTGGATGGTGCTTAATCTAAATCTTCTGTTAATCTAAAGTTTTGTGGATGGTGTTCACACTCATCACGCCAAAGGGTTCCGGACCTATAAAGAGACTGGATCCCTTGCTTGCTAGGTGATCCGCGTCTTCGTTTCCGTCTATACCAGTGGGTCCTGGTACCTAGTATAGCGTTACTTTATTGTTTTTGCCAAGCCTTTTTGCTTTCCCACACAGTCCCATACCAGTTTGGATCTGATGGTGTATGAGCTAATGGCCTTCGCTCTGTTGTTGAAAGGAAGCGGTCCCGTCACCCAGAGGTTCCAAAAGTGGCACAACAAGACCAATCTGAGCGTCCACCTAGAATGGAGGCGTCTCCTCATGCGCTACCACAGTGTCGATCGCAACATCAATCTCAGCGCTATCGTTCAGCTAACACGGAGGTACCCGATTTCCGAGCTGGAGAAGGAAGTTAATAACACCTTGGCCATCGACTGGATCATCCAGCTGTGCTGCAGCCCGCTCCAACAAGAGGAACTACTCGCTCAGGTGTTGAAAGGCAGCGGCCCCGTCACCCAGAAGTTCCAGAAATGGTACAGCAAGACCAATCTGGGCAAGCTCAGGTTCAAGTTCAACCAGGTGGCCGCAATCATTAAGAGAAGCTGGAGAAGGCCGAGAAAAAGAAGAAGATTAAGACATATGTTTTGTTTCTGAAGATTATTAAGGCCGGTGTGATGGCCGATGAGATTTTGGTCGATGAGAATTGAAGAAAACTTATCAAAAGATAATCCTAATCCCGTCGACGGACTCTAGCAGCGTCTACCTACACTATAAGCGCCTCCTCGTGCACTATCACAGCATCGATCGCAACATCAACCTCAGCCCTATCGTTCAGCTAACACGGAGGTACCCGATTTCCGAGCTGGAGAAGGAAGTTAAGAACACCTTGGCCGTCGACTGGATCGTCCAGCTGTGCTGCAGCCCGCTCCAGCAAGAGGAACTACTCTCTCAGCTGTTGCAAGGCGGTGACCCCGTCACCCGGATCATCCAGCTGAGCTACCACCAGCTCCAGCAAGAGGAACTACTCGCTCAGCTGTTGAAAGGCAGCGGTCCCGTCACCCAGTAGTTCTAGAAATGGTACAGCAAGGCCAATCTGGGCAAGCTCAGTTTTAAGTTCAACCAGGCGGTCGCAATCATGAGGGAGAATCTGGAGAAGGCTACCTATACTGGTAGCGCCTCCTCATGCACTATCACAGCGTCGATCGCAACCTCAGCGCTATCGTTCAGCTGACACGGAGGTACGCGATTACCGCGCTGGAGAAGGCCGTTAAGAACACCTTGATCGCAGATCGGATCATCCAGCTGTGCTACCGATAGCTCCAGCAAGAGGAACTCCTCGCTTAGCCGTTGAAAGACAGCGGTCCCGTCAGCCAGTAGTTCCACAAATGGTACAGCAAGACCAATATGGGCAAGTTCAGGTTCAAGTTGAACCAGGCGGTCGCAATCATAAGGAAGAAGCTGGAGAAGGCCGAGGAAAAGAAGAAGACATATGTTTTGTTTCTGAAGATTCTTAAGGCCATTACACCGGACGATAAGGTTTTTGTCGCCCTGGGCCATCAAGACAACGGAATTGAAGGAAACTTATCAGAAGATAATCCTAATACCGTGGACGATCTCTAGCAGCGTCTACCTACACTGTAGGCGCCTCCTCATGCACTATCACGGCGTCGATCGCAACATCAACGCTCAGCTGACACGGAGGTACTCGATTTCCGAGGTGGAGAAGGCCGTCAAGAACACCTTGGTCGTCGACTGGATCATCCAGCTGTGCTACCGCCCGCTCCAACAAGAGTAATTCCTCGCTCAGCTGTTGAAAGGCAGCAGTCCAGTCACCCAGAAGTTCCCGAAATGGTACAGCAAGGCCAATCTGGGCAAGCTCAGGTTCAAGTTCAACCAGGCGACCGGAATCATTAGGAGAAGCTGAAGAAGGCCGAGGAAAAGGAGAAGATTAAGACATATGTTTTGTTTCTGAAGATTATTAAGGCCATCACACCGGACGATGAGGTTTTGGTCGCCCTGGGCCATCAAGGCAACAGAATTGAAGAAAACTTATCAGAAGATAATCCTAATATCGCGGACGGACTCTAGAAGCGTCTACCTACACTAGAGGCGCCTCCTCATGCACTATTACAACGTCGATCGCAACATCAATCAGCGCTATCGTTCAGCTAACACGGAGGTACCCGATTTCCGAGCTGGAGAAGGAAGTTAAGAATACCTTGGTCGTCGACCGGATCGTCCAACTGTGCTGCAGGCCGGAAGTCCTCGCTCAGCTGTTGAAAGGCAGTGGTGCCGTCACCCGGATCATCCAGCTGAGCTACCACCAGCTGCAGCAAGAGGAACTCCTCGCTCAGCTCTGTTGAAATGCAGCGGTCCCGGCCCCAGAAGTTCTAGAAATGGTACAGCAAGACCAATCTGGGCAAGCTCAGGTTCAAGTTCAACCAGGCGGCCGCAATCATGTGGGAGAAGCTAGAAAATGCTACCTACACTAGAAGCGCCTCCTCATGCACCATCACAGCGTCGATCGCAATATCAATCTCAGCGCTATCGTTCAGCTGACACGTAGGTACCCGATTTCCGAGCTAGAGAAAGCTGTCAACAACACCTAGGTCGCGGATCGGATCATCCAGCTGAGCTACCGCCTGCTCCGGCAAGAGGAATTTCTCGCTCAGAAGTTCTCGTCATCCAGAAGTTCCAGAAGTGGTACAACAAGACCAATCTGTGCAAGCTCAGGTTCAAGTTCAACCAGGCGGCCGGAATCATTAGGAGAAGCTGGAGGAGGTCGAGGAAAAGAACAAAACATATGTCTTGTTTTGTTTCTGAAGATTATTAAGGCCATCACGCAGGACGACAAGGTTTTGGTCGCCCTGAGGCGCCAAAGCAGCCGGATTGAAAAAAACGTATTAGAAGATAATACTAATCCCGCCGACAGACTTTAGCAGCGTCTACCTACACTGGAAGCGCCTCCTCGTGTACTATCATGGCGTCGATGAAAACATCAACGCTCAGCTGACACGGAGGTACCCGAATCCCGAGCTGGAGAAGACCGTCAAGAATACCTTGGTCGCCGAGCGGATCATACAGCTGAGCTACCGCCCGCTCCAGCAAGAGTTCCAGAAGTAGTACAGCAAGACCAATCTGGGCAAGCTCAGGTTCAAGTTCAACCAGGCGGCCGCAATCAGGAGCTGGAGTAGTCCGAGGAAAAGAAGATTAAGAAACGGATCATCATCATCATCATCAATTAGCCTATCGTAGTTCACCGTTGGACATAGGCCTCCCGTGACTGCTTTCACATCTGTCGGTCATGCGATGCTTGCATTCAATTTGTATGGATACGTTTAATATCATCGGACCATCTTGCAGGTGTGGCGTCCTCTGCTTCGGAGGGCTTCATGTCTTGGTCTCCATTCCATTATATGTCTGGTCCATAGGTTGTCCTTCATTCTCGCAATGTGCCCTGCCCAGTTCCACTTCAACGTTGTTATTCGTTTTATTGCATCTGGTACTCCCGATCTTCTCCGGATTTCGGTGTCTCTAAGGGATAATCCCAACATGGATCTCTCCATTGCATGTTGTGTTGCCTTGAAGAAACGGATATATTTATTGTAAACAGGATATGCAAAGGTCTAGCGACCACAAGGTTTCAGACAAAACATTGAATTTCTGTGATTGCCCAGACAAATTTTCGAATAACAGACAGACGAACTAACTCTGACTAAATGAATTCATGATTTACAAAAGGGACAACCTCGATTACAAACTTTTGAACGGTTTACACAAATTTTAAAATTACAGAAAAACTCCGTCCAACACTCAAACTTTTTGTTTTTTCTTTTCAGGCGTTGGCGGCGGTTTGTGCGCACTCCGTCTCGATCTCGATCGGCATCAGCCAGGGCTACAGCGCCATCCTGATCCCGCAGCTGGAGAAATCGCACGAGTTCGGCGTGGACGCCGAACAAGCCTCCTGGCTAGGTAACTTTTTTTTTCCCCAGGGACGTCGCCCCGGGCAAAACTCCCGTGACATTGGTACACTTATTACACTCTTCCTTCTTCGCAGACGTTCTTTCCTTCCCTCGACCTCGTAACACTTCCTCTATACAGAGATTTTGTTTCCTTAATGTCGAGGCAATTCCATGTGGTTAATGACTTCATCGGAATAAACAGAACTCAACAGACTAGACTAGACAGACAAGACTAGACAGACAAGACTAGACAGACAAAACTAGACAGAGAAGACTAGACAGACAAGACTAGACAGACAAGACTAGACAGACAAGACTAGACAGAGAAGACTAGACAGACAAGACTAGACAGACAAGACTAGACAGACAAGACTAGACAGACAAGACTAGACAGACAAGACTAGACAGACAAGACTAGACAGACAAGACTAGACAGACAAGACTAGACAGACAAGACTAGACAGACAAGACTAGACAGACAAGACTAGACAGACAAGACTAGACAGACAAGACTAGACAGACAAGACTAGACAGACAAGACTAGACAGACAAGACTAGACAGACAAGACTAGACAGACAAGACTAGACAGACAAGACTAGACAGACAAGACTAGACAGACAAGACTAGACAGACAAGACTAGACAGACAAGACTAGACAGACAAGACTAGACAGACAAGACTAGACAGACAAGACTAGACAGACAAGACTAGACAGACAAGACTAGACAGACAAGACTAGACAGACAAGACTAGACAGACAAGACTAGACAGACAAGACTAGACAGACAAGACTAGACAGACAAGACTAGACAGACAAGACTAGACAGACAAGACTAGACAGACAAGACTAGACAGACAAGACTAGACAGACAATACTAGACAGACAAGACTAGACAGACAAGACTAGACAGACAAGACTAGACAGACAAGACTAGACAGACAAGATTAGACAGACAAGACTAGACAGACAAGACTAGACAGACAAGACTAGACAGACAAGACTAGACAGACAAGACTAGACAGACAAGACTAGACAGACAAGACTAGACAGACAAGACTAGACAGACAAGACTAGACAGACAAGACTAGACAGACAAGACTAGACAGACAAGACTAGACAGACAAGACTAGACAGACAAGACTAGACAGACAAGACTAGACAGACAAGACTAGACAGACAAGACTAGACAGACAAGACTAGACGGACAAGAAAACTATCAGAAACACCTAATCCTGTTACTCGTTTCCATTACAGCTAGTCTAGGAGCTATAACTAATCCAATAGGATCAATCTTGTCTGGCCTGTTGGCCGAATGGTTAGGCAGGAAGAGGTCCATCCAAGTTAGCAGTTTTCCATTCTTAGTCGGTTGGTTGTGCATCGCCTTCGCCGTCGACATTCGATGGCTCTACGCAGGAAGATTAATAACCGGAGTAGCAGCAGGTATATCTCAAACAACTAATCCACGTTTTAGACCATCAGTAATTCCTAAATATCTTCCAGGAATGTCGACGGCGTGTTACACCTACGTCTCGGAGATCTCGAGCCCGGAACACCGCGGAATCTTTCAAGCGCTCGGTCCCGTCTCCGCGTCCTTCGGCATCTTGCTCACGTACACGCTGGGCAACTTCATCTCATGGTCTCTGCTGGCGTTCATCTCCGTCGCCTTCGCGCTGTTCACCGTGCTGGCCGTGCAGTACCTGCCCGAGTCGCCGAGTCACCTCTTCAAGAAGCACGACAAGAAGGAGGCGTTCGATAGCTTGGTGTGGTTGAGGAGGAGCAACGCGTCCGCGCAGAGCGAGTACCAGAAGTATCTCAGCAGTCCGAAGATCGAGGAGGAAATTAGAACGCGAAGTTTGTACTTCAGGATGGAAACGATGAAACCGTTCTTCATCCTTGTGGTGCTGTTCCTGTTGCAAGACTTATCCGGCATCTATTCCATTTTGTTTTACGCCGTCAACTTTTTCGAGGAGGCCAACATCGAAGTCGACGAGCACCTGTCGTCGATCATCGTCGGAGTTATCAGATTCGTGATGTCTATCCTCGGCGCGATCCTCATCAACAGATACAAACGCAGGACGTTGTGTATATGTTCCGGCACCGGAATGGCCTGTAGCCTCCTCCTAATCATAGCCTACGTGAAGTACTACGAGTTCTACCCGGACGAAGCCAAGGTCTTCCCGCTCCTGCCGCTGATCTGCATCCTCTGCAACGTGCTCTTCTCCATGATCGGGATGCTGCCGCTGCCGTGGATCCTCGTCGGCGAGCTCTTCCCGCTCCGCGTCCGCTCCATCATGTCCGGGGTGGTCATCTGCATAGCGCAGTGTTTCATCTTCGTGTGCGTTAAAATCTACCTCGACATGATCTCGTATCTGAGCTTCAGCGGCACGCTGGGCGTGTTTGCGACGGCGGCGTTCCTGGCGGCGGCCTTCACCAAGGTTTGTCTGCCGGAGACTAAGGACAAGAGCCTGGAGGAGATCGAGGGACTGTTCAAACGCGAGAAGGAGGAGAGGTACGGCGTGGACAATAGGGGGTTCGAAGGGGAGGTGAGGCACAGTTACACGATTAAGGTGGAGAGATGATGGAACCGCGAGGTTTTAGTGAGTTCTTGTTATCGTTTTAGACTATGTTTTATTTGCTCTATTGAATTGTTGATTATGTGTTTGTATTGTAGATATTTTTTGGGGGGTTTTGTTGTGTTTCTTGACTGTATAAATGGACTATTTATTTGTGATTTGTTTTTAATAAATTGTGATTCTAGTTTGTGTTTTTTTCGTTTAAACGGAACTAGATAATACTGAACAAGTTTTAACAAGAATGGGATAGATTGGACAAGACTTTTGATAAGACTAGTGTTTACTATAATAATTTATTCACCCACAAGAACTATTCGTTGTAAATTTGCTTTACAATTGAATCAAAGACAAACTGAACAATAAAATAACATAAATATTTCGAAATAATTTTTGCTCAAGTTATATATTTTTTTAGAAATTTTGGAATTAGTGGTAACTGAATTGCACAAGAACAACGGAGGAAACAATTATTCCCGGATAAAACTGAAACGAGTTCAAACTCGAAGTGAAGTTGCACACAGTGTGTTCGGTCTACACTAGAAAAATAAACTTAAACTAGGTTTCTTTGTTTACTCGTTAATTTTCATTTGGTCCTTTGGATCAATTAAAACGGGATCTTACATTTAGTACGTACGTAGTTTGGTGTTTGTTATAATTTTACTTTTTTGATTACATCAAAATGAAAAATTTAAAAGAATTTTTTATGAGAAACATGTTTGATGTAAAATAATAGACCTTTTTACTGTTAGCTAAGCGCATGCGCGTCGTTTATGTTTAAAAGGCGGGAATATGAAAGTTTCGGGCACATTTTATCTTCACTGGTTATACGTCAAAAAAGTGCCCGAAAACATGGCGGAATTTGACGCACGCGCACAAAAAAAAATTCAACTATTAAAAGGTCTATTGTAGTTTGTGTTAATCCCACGACTATATTTCCTGTCAATTTGACAATTTTTGTGACGCAAGGCGGTGTCAAACTTTGAACAAAATAAAAAAATTCATTAAATAAACTGCAAATTACGACAATCGCAGTAGATCTCAATCCTATAATTACAATCAGTGTCATTTTTGCAATATTTGACAATTTATGTGACGTTCAGGTGTTGTCAAACATCTTTAAACAAAAATAAATTAAACAGAATTAAACAGAAATTCATTAAATAAACAAAAATTGTACTTTGTGACATTTCTACAACTGCACTTGCTGTCATTCTTTTGAAATTTGACAATTATTTTTGACACATTTTCCGACAATTAATAATATCCATAACGTAAACGTCAATTAATGTTATGTATATAGTTATCTTACATAGTTCGTGTCAATCCCACAATTATATTTCCTGTCAATTTGACAATTATTATGACGCATGGCATTGTCAAACTTTGAACACAATAAAAAAATCACAAAATAAACGACAATAGCAGTAGATCTCAATCCTATAATTACAATCAGCGTCATTTTTGCAATATTTGACAATTTATGTGACGCACAGGTGTTGTCAAACATCTTTATACAAAAATAAATCAAACCGAAATTCATTAAATAAAAGAAATTTGTACTTTGTGAAATTTCTACAACTGCACTTGCTGTCATTTTTTTCAAATTTGACAAATATTTTTGACACATTTTCCGACAACAACAATACCCGTAACGTAAACGTGTTATACATAGTTTGTGTCAATCCCACAATTATATTCGTCAATTTGACAATTACTGTGACGCAAGGCGTTGTCAAACTTTGAACAAAATAAAAAATTCACAAAATAAACCGCAAATTATGACAATCGCAGTAGATCTCAATCCTATAATTACAATCAGTGTTATTTTTGCAATATCTGACAATATATGTCACGTACAGGTGTTGTCAAACATTTTTAAACGAAAATAAATTAAACAGAATTTCATTAAATAAACGAAAATTGTACTTTGTGACATTTCTACAACTGCACTTGCTGTCATTTTTTTTAAATTTGACAATTATTTTTTACATATTTTCCGACAACTAATAATATCCATAACGTAAACGTCAATCAATGTTATGTACGTAGTTATGTTACATAGTTTGTGTCAATCCAACCATTATATTTCCTCTGAATTTGACAATTACTGTGACGCAAGGCGTTGTCAAACTTGGAACAAAATAAAAAAATCACAAAATAAACGACAATCGCAGTAGATCTCAATCCTATAATTACAATCACTGTCTTTTTTGCAATATTTGACAATTTATGTGACGTACAGGTGTTGTCAAACATCTTTAAACAAAAATAAATTCAACAGAAATTCATTAAATAAACGAAAATTGTACTTTGTGACATTTCTACAACTGCACTTGCTGTCATTTTTTTGTAATTTGACAATTATTTTTTACACATTTTCCGACAACTAACAATACCCATAACGTAAACGTGTTATACATAGCTTGTGTCAATCCCACAATTATATTTCCTGTCAATTTGACAATTATTATGACGCAAGGCATTGTCAAACTTTGAACAAAATAAAAAAATCACAAAATAAACGACAATCGCAGTAGATCTCAATCCTATAATTACAATCAGTGTTATTTTTGCAATATTTGACAATTTATGACGCACAGGTGTTGTCAAACATCTTTAAATAACAATAAATTAAACAGAAATTCATTAAATAAACGAAAATTGTACTTTGTGACATTTCTACAACTGCACTTGCTGTCATTTTTTTTAAATTTGACAATTATTTTTGACACATTTTCCGACAACTAATAATACCCATAACGTAAACGTATTATATATAGTTTGTGTCAATCCCAGAATTATATTCGCTGTCAATTTGACAATTATTGTGACGCAAGGCGTTGTCAAACTTTGAACAAAATAAATGACAATCGCAGTAGATCTCAATCCTATAATTACAATCAGTGTAATTTTTGCAATATTTGACAATTTATGTCACGTACAGGTATTGTCAAACGTCATTAAACAAAAAAAATTAAACAGAATTTCATTAAATAATCTAAAATTGTACTTTGTGACATTTATACCACTGCACTTGCTATCATTTGTTTGAAATTTGACAATTATTTTTGACACATTTTTCGACAACTAATAATACCCATAACGTAAACGTCAATCAATGTTATGTACATAGTTTATGTCAATACCACAAATATATTTCCTGTCAATTTGACAATTACTGTGAGGCAAGGCGTTGTCAAACCTTGAACAAAATAAAAAAATCACAAAATAAACGACAATCGCAGTAGATCTCAATCCTATAATTACAATCAGTGTCATTTTTGCCATATTTGACAATTTATGGGACGTACAGGTGTTGTCAAACATCTTTAAACAAAAATAAATCAAACAGAAAATCCATTAAATAAACGAAAATTGTGACTTTTCTACAACTGCACTTTGTGTCATTTTTTTGAAAGTTGACTATTTATGACACATTTTGCGATAACTAACAATATCCATGGCAAAAACGTGTTGTCAAACTTGTATTAAACAAAATTCTTTAAACAAACGAAAATTAGGAGAATAGTACTTTTTGACAACATACAAACGCAGTCAGAGTTAATTTTTGAAATTTGACAATTATTTTTGACACATTTTATGACACGTTAGGTGTTGTCAAATATATATTAAACAATCATAAATATCAAAATAAACGAAAATTGAAAACTATTTATGACACATTTTGCGACAACTAACAATATCCATGGCATAAACGTGTTGTCAAACTTGTATTAAACAAAAATACAAAATTCTTTAAATAAACGAAAATTACGAGAATAGTACTTTGTGACAGCACTACAAACGCAGTCAGTGTTAATTTTTGAAATTTGACAACCAATTTTGACACATTTTTTGACAAGTAAGGTGTTGTCAAATTTATATTAAACAATCATAAACTTCAAAATAAATGAAAATTGCAGTTTATGATCCTACGACTGAACTTGGTGTCATTTTCTGCAGTTTGACAATTGTTTTTGACGATTGACAATTTCCGTGACGTAAAGGTGTTGTCAAACTTGTTTCAAGCTGAAATAAACATAATGGAAAAAATGAAAATTAAATGTCAGGTACTCTAAATCAATTGCCATCTGTTTAGAAAAAGAAACTGTCAATTATGACAACTAGTAAAATATAAGAACCAAAATATCATTTCTTGTAATAAAACAAAATTTGACGTTTCCTTTGAAAGTTTGCGTTTGCTACATGATATGACAATTTAAAAAAATGACTAACAGTTTCAATTTTTTCGAAAAACGTATCAAGAAAATGACAATATTTTGTCAATTTATTTGGCAATGTCCTCGATATTTTGTGTCAAATATGTATGATTATTTGGAAAAATCTTTATGAGAAATGTCGAATACATATGACAAATATATATGACAAATGCCAAAAATATCTGACAAGAGACAAAATATAAAACAAGTTCCAAATATATCTGACACATGACAAATGCCAAAGTGACAAGTGGCAAATGCAAAGTAGACAAATGCCAAATCTACATGACAAATGCCAAATGTAAGTATCAAACATATATAACAAGTATTAAATACATATGACAACCGTCAAACATATACAACAAGCATTAAATGTGTCAAAAATGTATGCTTATTGTCACATCTGTAAGTATTATCTGACAATAAAAAATAGTAATGACTAGCAGTTTCAATTTCTTCAAATATCGCACCAAGAAATTGACAATATTTTGTCAATTTTTTTTGACAATATCCTAAATATCTATAAAAATATCAAATGGGTATGGTTATTTGTAAAATCTGTATGAGAAATGTTGAATATATATGACAAGTGACAAATATATATGACGCATGCCACAAATATATATGTCACAATATCTAACAAGTGACAAATATGCATGACAAATGTCAAATACATCTGACAATTGACATATCTAACAAGTATTAAATATATATGACAAAAGTGTCAAATAAATGGAACAAATTATAATACAGACAACTGTCAACAAATGTGAAAAGTACGAATAACTCTAACTACATCTGACAACTCACAAGACGTCTAACTTGTTCCAAAACCATATAGATATTACCCAAAGTTTGGCTGTCATATGACAACTGTCTGTAGATATTACAACTGTCAAGGCATATCACAACTGTCTATAGATATTACAACGGTCAGTAGATATCACAACTGTCAATAGATATCACAACTGTCTATAGTTGTTACAACTGTCATTAGAAATCACAATTTTCATTAGATATTATCACTGACAATAGAAATGAGAATTGTCAATAGAAGTGACAACTGTTTATTCATATGACAACTGTCAATAGAAATAACAATTGTTAATATATATGACAACTGTCAATAGAAATGACAAGTGTTAATATATATGACAACTGTCAATAAAAATAACAATTGTTAATATATATGAAAACTATCAATAGAAATGAGAACTGCCTATTTGAAGTGACAACTGTTAACTCATATGACAACGGCCAATAGAAATATCAATTGTTAATATATATGGCAACTGTCAATAGAAATGACATGTGTTAATATATATGAAAACTGTCAATAGAAATGAGAACTGTCAATAGAAGTGACAACTGTCTATGGAAATAACCATTGTTATTATATATGACAACTGTCAATAGAAATGACAAATGTTACTGACATATGACAACTGTCAATAGAAATAACAATTGTTAATATATATGACAACTGTTAATAAAAATGAGAACTGTCAATAGAAGTGACAACTGTTAATTCATATGATAACGGTCAATAGAAATAACAATTGTTAATATATATGACAACTGTCAATAGAAATGAGAACTGTCAATAGAAGTGACAACTCTTAATTCATATGACAACGGTCAGTAGAAATATCAATTGTTAATATATATGACAACTGTCAATAGAAATGACAAGTGTTAATGACATATGACAACTGGTAATAGAAATAACAATTGTTAATATATATGACAACTGTCAATGGAAATTTGAACTGTCAATAGAAGTGACAACTGTCAATAGAAATAAAAATTATTATATATGACAACTGTCAACAGGAATTACAAGTATCAATGACATATGACAACTGTCAATAGAAATAACGATTGTTAATATATATGACAACTGTCAATAGAAATGACAACTCTTAATATATATGACAGCTGTGAATAGAATCTGTAAAAGAAATATAAAATTGAGTACAAAATGTAATATGAGAATTTTGACAACGACCCCATGTCAAAAACTAACGGTCAGTAGAAACGGTCAGTAGAAATATCAATTGTTAATATATATGACAACTGTCAATAGAAATGACAAGTGTTAATGACATATGACAACTGTCAATAGAAATAACAATTGTTAATATATATAACTGTCAATAGAAATGAGAACTGTCAATAGAAGTGACAACTGTTAATTCGTATGACAACGGTCAATAGAAATAACAATTGTTAATATATATGACAACTGTTAACAGAAATGACAAGTGTTAATATATATGACAACTGGTAATAGAAATAACAATTGTTAATATATATGACAACTGTCAATGGAAATTTGAACTGTCAATAGAAGTGACAACTGTTAATTCATATGCAACTGTCAATAGAAATAACAATTATTATATATGACAACTGTCAACAGAAATGACAAGTGTCAATGACATATGACAACTGTCAATATAAATAACAATTGTTAATATATATGACAACTGTCAATAGAAATGACAACTCTTAATATATATGACAGCTGTGAATAGAATCTGTAAAAGAAATATAAAATTGAGTACAAAATGTAATATGAGAATTTTGACAACGACCCCATGTCAAAAACTAAACTCTCCGCCACCTGAAAGAGAGACTGAATAAAGTTATCAAAAACTAAAAACTCCACCAAACATGCAATCATTAATTGAATTTGAAAAAAAGTCGATAAGAGCAAAAAGAAAACTTCACACTTATTATTGGTGTTTTGATCTTAAACGAGTCCTCCTCCATCTAATCAATCAATCAATAATTAAATTTCTAAACCAAAAACGAGTTTTACTGGAGCACTAGGCCAATATTCTTGGGCTGCATGTTGGGACACCGCCAGTTGTAGAGGTAGTACTGGAGATTCCCGTCCCCGATCCCGAACTTCAACGGCTCCAAGAACTTGTCATTGTCCATCAAGTCCAGCGCGTTGTAGACGTCGAACAGCAGCTGCTTGGCGGAGATGAGCGCGTCGGTCATCAGCTGCTCCCAGGCCGTCTTCGTCGACACGTTGTAGAAGCTGTACGCGGCCTTCAGGTTCTTGTGGACCGGGTGGTGCATCACCGTCGACGGCAGCGTGTAGTACGACACGAAGTCGGTGATCTTGCCCTCCTGCTCCACTACGAAGCTGTCGACGATGTTCACCCGAGGCAGGAACCAGTGCGTGAACTCGTCCACCGAAAAATCAGGCGCCAGATCGAACTTTTTCAAATACTGTATGACAACAACAATTATAACAAGTAAGAACGGATTAACGCACGGATAATTTTAAATATACCACCATGCATATTTATACTCATCAAAGGTGGGACACTTTTAATACCACCGTGCCTCAAAGAGAAAAATTATTTACACCTGACTATTTAAATACCCAATAAATCCTAGGTTTGTCCAAATTCTTCGCTTAATCAAATCTTGAGTTTTAGCTTCTTTTGTCATGAACTACATATTGTTACCTGTGAGAGAAGCTTGTGGGCGAGCGGCACATCCTTCTCAGTCATTTTCCGGAATCCCGGAGTCTTTGGTGTCTCTGGTAATTTGTACAGCTTCAAGGTGCGTTGCATTGTCATGTTCTTCGAGAGGTGCGAGAAATTCACTTCGATCAGCTTCTTCGGATTCAGCGAACGATGCCAATATCTAAATAAACACACTCAGAACACGTTTGCTTGTTAATGGTGGGTTAAATATTGACCTGCATGTGCCTACTGGTTTCGGTAAAACGACACCGGCTGTGTAGACCGCTTGGAAGCAGCCGGTGAGGTGGACCCGCCTGGTGATCTCGCGGATGAGGACCGGGGCGACGCGCTTCGAGCGCAGCTTCTTGTGCACGCAGAGGAAGTTGATCTCGACCATCTTCTGCGTCTTCGCGTAGATGTTGAGCGTGGCGGGGATGGCGGAGATGAAGCCGACCAGGCGGCCGCTTTTGGTGACGCGGACGCCGCAGTGCCAGTCCTTGCGCCAGCCGGGCGGCTGCAGCGCCCACTTGAGGAACTCGGGCTGGTAGTCGAAGCGGAACATGCAGTCGTCGTCCTCGACGTAGTTCTCGTTCAGGAGGGTGTAGAGCTCCTTGAGGACGAGCGGCTCGTCCAGGTTCAGCGTATCCCATTGGAAACCGTCGGGGAGGCTGTACGGGTCCGCGCGGATCTCCCCTACGGGTTTGTCCGCCTCGATCGGCTCATTCACCGTTATCTTCTCATCTAGATTACAAATAAAGAAGCCCCCTGTTAATTTTTTAAATTTGACAACTAGTTTTGACACATTTTCTGACACGTAAGGTGTTGGCAAATTTATATTAAATATCAAAATCGCAGTTTATGATCATACGGTTGAACTTGGTGTCATTTTCTGTAATTTGACTATTGTTTGTGACGTTTAATAATTTCCGTGACGTAAAGGAGTTGTAAAACTTGTCTTAAACTAAAATAAAGATAATGAAAAATTGATAATTAAATGTCGGGTGGTTTAAATCAATTGCCATCTGTTTAGAAGAAGAATCTGTCAATTATGACAAGTATTTGGTAAAATATAAATAACAACCTATCATTTCTTGTGATTAAAAAAATGACGTTTTCTTTTGCTACATTTCTTCTAATAGACGTTTTAATTAAGCGCATGCGTATCCGCCAAGTTTGAAAGGCGGGAATATGAAAGTTTCGGGCACATATTTAGTTATACGTCAAAAATTTCGGGCAGTTTTTGACGTATAACATGGCGGAAATTGAAACATGCACACAAAAAAATGTGAACACTGAAAAAGTCTATTAGAAGTAGGTACGTAATTTCACTGTCATTAGACACCGACTAATGTCAAAGTGACTGAACAAAATGTCAATTGGAAAATATTTTCCATATCGTTGTACGTTGAGACAGGCTGTTAATAGTAATACCTTTTTACGGTTAGTTAAGCGCATGCGCATCCGCCAAGTTTGAAAGACAAATATGAAAGTTTCGGGCACATATTTAGATATACATCAAAAAGTTCGAGCACTTTTTGACTATAACATGGCGGAAATTGACACATGCGCACAAAAAAAATCAACTATGAAAAGGTCTATTAGAAGTAGGTACGTAATTTCACTGTCATTAAACACCGACTAATGTCAAAGTGACTGAACAAAATGTCAATTGGAAAATATCCTCCATCGTTGAACGTTGAGACAGATGGTTAATAGTAATACCTTTTACGGTGAGTTAAGCGCATGCGCATCCGCCAAGTTTGAAAGTTTCGGGCACATATTTAGATATACGTCAAAAAGTTCGGGCACTTTTCGACGTATAACGTGGCGGAAATTGACACATGCGCACACAAAAAAATCGTTAATTACGAACATGATATGATAATAATATAATAGCAATTTTTTCGTATATCGCACCAAGAAAATGACAATATTTTGCCAATTTATTTGGCAAAGTCTCTGATATTTATAAAAGTGTGAAATATGATTATTTGTAAAATCTGTATGAGAAATGTCGATGTTTCAATATTTGGTCAGTTACAGTTTGGCATTCGCCAAATAAAGACGTACGTTCCTTACGTCGCGACTTATTCTATCATTATTTTAACGACGCGTCGTTTGTCTAATTAGATTATTTAATCTATTGTCTAATAAGATTATTAATTGTCTTAAAGCTATTGGACAATGCCTAGACAAGATTAGACAAAACTGTACAAGACTAGACAATACTAAACAATATTAGACAAGGCTAGGTAAGTCTAGACAAGACTGGATAAGAATGGACAATACTGGACAAACCTAGGTAATGTTAGACAAGACAAAACTGCGCAGGTTTAGACAACAGTAGACAATAGATTGTATAATAAGATTTTAGAATCTATTCTCTAATCGGATTATTAAATCTAATTGTCCAATAATATATAGACAGCAGACACTACTCCAATCTCATGGATGTTAGAGCGTACAGGGGAGCAAACATTGACTCGGACCATTACCTGATTGGTACGAAACTAAGAGCCAAAATTTCCAACGTGAAAAAGGCCAAAGGAAGTAAAGAACTACGATACAACACAGATGCCCTAAAAGAAGAAGAAACACTTAATGCATACAAGAACTATATTGAAGAGAATATATACATCAGGGATGATGAGTTAGTGAACACCATGTGGCAAAACGTTAGCGATGTCATAAAACAAGCGGCAGAAAACATCCTGGGCTATGAGAATAAAACGCCTCGAAATGACTGGTTCGACGAAGAATGCCAAGAAGCGACAGAGAAAAAGAACAAAGCTTACCAAAGAAAACAGCAACGAAAAACAAGAAAGGCAGAAGAAAGCTACAAGAACCTCAGAAGAGAAGAAAAGAGGATGCATAAAAGAAAGAAAAGAGAAAATGAACAATAACTCTTGGATGAAATAGAACGACTCAAAAATAAGTCGGAATTAAGAAAGTCAAAAAGGAGCAAATACTCAACAGGTGGGTGGAGCATTTCTTCGAACTCCTAGGCTCAGATAACCAAGAAGCAGAAGAGCTAGAAGAATTAAATGATGACCTGGCCGAACCGCCCAACTTGCAGGAAATCCATGATGCCATAAAGAAGCTGAAAAACCACAAATCTCCTGGAAAAGATACTATCACAGCAGAACTCATCAAAGCTGGTGGAGAAGTATTGGAAGAAACCATGCTACTAGTTGGAATGCAGTAACTATCGAGCCATTACACTACTAAACACTGCTTATAAAATACTGTCACATATCCTGATATCTCGCATAAGGACGTACGCAGAACCTAGAGTCGGACAATACCAATGCGTATTCCGTACTGGTCGATCGACAACAGACCAGATTTTCATACTACGCCAGATGCTCGAGAAGTGCTACGAATACAATATCGACACGTTCCACCTTTCCATTGACTTTAAGGCAGCTTATGATAGCGTTCTAAGACCAAAGTTATACCAAGCTATGATGAGCTACCCATTCCAAAAACCTTGATTGAATTGACAAAAATGACAATGTCAAAAGTTGTGTGCCACGTAAAAATACAGAATGAAACCTCAGATTCATTCGAAACAAGTATAGGCGTGAGGCAGGGTGACGCGCTGGCGTGTCTCCTGTTTAACATAGCACTAGAAAAAGTAGTTCGAGATGCGGAACTGGATACTAGAGATACTATCTTTAATAAGACATCACAGGCGCAGGCGACAAACGCAGACGACATGGACCTGACCTCTAGAACTCCCCAAAAAGCAAAAGAAATCTTTGTAAATTTTGAGAATGCCGCAAGAAATATGGGACTATAAATAAATGCAAATAAGACAAAGTTTATGGCTGCCACAAAAGAACGCAGGGCGAGAGACGCGGGTCAAAATATCACAATTGGAGAATATAACATCGAAGCAGTGGATGAGTTCGTATATCTAGGAGCCTTGATAAACCCGAGTAATGATGTCAGCAAAGAAATAAAAAGGCGCATAATGCTTGCCAATCGCTGTTATTTTGGACTGACAAAATATTTACGTAAATCGAGCCTTTCGAGAAGCACAAAGATAAGATTCTATAACACGTTAATTGTACCAGTTTTAATCTATGGATCGGAAACCTGGGCCCTAACAAAAGCAGATGAGACGTTACTATCAACATTTGAACGAAAAATCCTAAGAAAGATTTATGGTGCTGTCCAAGAGGATAACGTCTGGAGAAGAAGATATAATTTTGAGCTTCATAACTTATACAGAGGATCAGGAAACAGAGACATAATAACTACAATCAAGATTGGCAGGTTAAGATGGGCAGGACATGTATCACGCTATGACAACAACGAAGAAACTTTGAGGCCATACCAACCGGCAGTAGAGGCAGAGGGAGACCAAGGCTGAGTTAGAAAGACGACGCTTCTGAGGATGCCAGAAAAATTGGTGCAGCTGACTGGAAGGTCCGTGCCAGAGACCGGAAAGGATGGCGGACGAGGCTGGAGAAAGTCGAGGCCCTGTAGAGCTGTAGCACTACTGATGATGATGATGTATTGTCCAATAAAGCGAGACTAGAGAAGAGAAAACCAAATAATAGACATTCTCTAATAAGATTATTTAGTCTATTGTCTAATAAAATCATTTAATCTATTGTCTAATACGATTATTAATTGTCATAAACCTATTACGCAATGCCTAGACTAGACTAGAAAAAACTGTACAAGACTGTACAAGACTAGACAATACTAAAAAATATTAGACAATACTAGGCAAGTCTAGACTAGATTAGACAAGACTGGATAAGAATGGAGAATACTGGATAAAGCTGGGCAATGTTAGATTTGCGCAACAAGACTGCGCAGGGTTAGACAACAGTAGACAATAGATTGTATAATAAGATTTTAGAAACTATTGTCTAATCGGATTATTAAATCTAATTGTCCAACAAAGCGAGACTAGAGCAGACAAAACCAAATAATAGACATTCTCTAATAAGATCATTTAGTCTATTGTCTAATAAGATTATTTAATCTATTGTCTAATAAAATTATTAATTGTTATAAATCTATTAGACAATGCCTAGACAAGACTAGACAAAACTTTACAAGACTAGACAATAGTAAAAAATATTAGACAAAGCTAGGCAAGTCTAGACAAGATTAGACAAGACTGGATAAGAGTGGACAATACTGTACAAACCTAGGCAATGTTAGACAAGACAAGACTGCACAGGTATAGACAAGCGAGACTAGTGAAGCCAGAACCAAATAATAGACATTGTCTAGACGTGACAAGGCTATGCAGGGTTAGACAATAGATTGTATAACAAGATTTTAAAATCTATTGTCTAATCGGATTATTAAATCTAGTTGTACAAAAAAGCGAGACTAGAGAAGACAAAACCAAATAATAGACATCCTCTAATAAGATTACTTAGTTTATTGTCTAATAAGATTATTTGATCTATTGTCTAATAAGATTATTAATTATCTTACACCTATTAGACAATGCCTAGACAAGACTGGACAAAACTGTACAAGACTAGGCAATACTAAACAATGTTAGGCAAGGCTAGGCAAGACTAGACAAGATTAGGCAAGACTGAATACGAAATGGATAATACTGGACAAACCTAGGCAATGTTAGACAAGACAAGATTGCGCAGTTTTAGACAACAGTCGACAATAGATTGTATAATAAGATTTTAGAATCTATTGTCTAATCGGATTATTAAATCTAATTGTACAATAAAACGAGATTAGAGAAGAGAAAACCAAATAATAAACAATCTCTAAAAAGATTATTTGGTCTATTGTCTATTAAGATTTTTTAATCTATTGTCTAATAAGATTATTAATTGTCTCAAACCTATTACTCAATGCTCAGACAAGACTAGACAATACCAAACAACATTAGACAAGGCTAGGCAAGTCTAGACAAGATTAGACAAGACTGGATAAGAGTGGACAATACTGGACAAACCTAGGCAATGTTAGACAAGACAAGACTGCTCAGGTTTAGACAAGCGAGACTAGAGAAGGCAGAACCAAATAATAGACATTGTCTAGACGTGACAAGGCTATGCAGGGTTAGACAATAGATTGTATAACAAGATTTTAGAATCTATTGTCTAATCGGATTATTAAATCTAGTTGTCCAAAAAAGCGAGACTAGAGAAGACAAAACCAAATAATAGACATCCTCTAATAAGATTACTTAGTTTATTGTCTAATAAGATTATTTGATCTATTGTCTAATAAGATTATTAATTGTCTTACACCTATTAGACAATGCCTAGACAAGACTAGACAAAACTGTACAAGACTAGGCCATACTAAACAATGTTAGGCAAGGCTAGGCAAGACTAGACAAGATTAGACAAGACTGAATACGAAATGGATAATACTGGACAAACCTAGGCAATGTTAGACAAGACAAGACTGCGCAGGTTTAGACAAGCGAGACTAGTGAAGCCAGAACCAAATAATAGACATTGTCTAGACGTGACAAGGCTATGCAGGGTTAGACAATAGATTGTATAACAAGATTTTAGAATCTATTGTCTAATCGGATTATTAAATCTAATTGTCCAACAAAGCGAGACTAGGGAAAACGAAACCAAATAATAGACATTCTCTAATAAGATTACTTAGTTTATTGTCTAATAAGATTATTTGATCTATTGTCTAATAAGATTATTAATTATCTTACACCTATTAGACAATGTCAAGACAAGACTAGACAAAACTGTACAAGACTAGACAATACTAAACAATGTTAGGCAAGGCTAGGCAAGACTAGACAAGATTAGACAAGACTGAATACGAAATGGATAATACTGGACAAACCTAGGCAATGTTAGACAAGACAAGACTGCGCAGGTTTAGACAAGCGAGACTAGTGAAGCCAGAACCAAATAATAGACATTGTCTAGACGTGACAAGGCTATGCAGGGTTAGACAATAGATTGTATAACAAGATTTTAGAATCTATTGTCTAATCGGATTATTAAATCTAATTGTCCAACAAAGCGAGACTAGGGAAAACGAAACCAAATAATAGACATTCTCTAATAAGATTACTTAGTTTATTGTCTAATAAGATTATTTGATCTATTGTCTAATAAGATTATTAATTATCTTACACCTATTAGACAATGTCAAGACAAGACTAGACAAAACTGTACAAGACTAGACAATACTAAACAATGTGAGGCAAGGCTAGGCAAGACTAGACAAGATTAGACAAGACTGAATACGAAATGGATAATACTGGACAAACCTAGGCAATGTTAGACAAGACAAGATTGCGCAGTTTTAGACAACAGTCCACAATAGATTGTATAATAAGATTTTAGAATCTATTGTCTAATCGGATTATTAAATCTAATTGTACAATAAAGCGAGATTAGAGAAAAGAAAACCAAATAATAAACAATCTCTAAAAAGATTATTTAGTCTATTGTCTATTAAGTTTTTTTAATCTATTGTCTAATAAGATTATTAATTGTCTTAAACCTATTACACAATGCTCAGACAAGACTAGACAATACCAAACAACATTAGACAAGGCTAGGCAAGTCTAGACAAGATTAGACATGACTGGATAAGAGTGGACAATACTGGACAAACCTAGGCAATGTTAGACAAGACAAGACTGCGCAGGTTTAGACAAGCGAGACTAGTGAAGCCAGAACCAAATAATAGACATTGTCTAGACGTGACAAGGCTATGCAGGGTTAGACAATAGATTGTATAACAAGATTTTAGAATCTATTGTCTAATCGGATTATTAAATATAGTTGTCCAAAAAAGCGAGACTAGAGAAGACAAAACCAAATAATAGACATTCTCTAATAAGATTATTTAGTCTAATGTCTAATAAGATTATTTAATCTATTGTCTAATATGATTATTAATTGTCGTAAACCTATTACACAACGCTCAGACAAGACTAGATAATACTAAACAATATTAGACAAGACTAGGCAAGTCTAGACAATATTAGACAAGACTGGATAAGAATGGACAATACTGGACAAACCTAGGCAATGTTAGACAAGACTGCGTAGGTTTATACAACAGTAGACAATAGATTGTATAATAAGATTTCATAATCTACTGTCTAATCGAATTGCGCAATAAAGCAAGACTAGAGAAAACCAATAATAGTGTTTGTCCAATAAGATTATTTAATCTATTGCCTGATAAGATTATTATTGGTCTTTAAGCTATTAGACAATGGCTAGACAAAACCGTACAAAACTGCACTAGATAATACTAAACAATATTAAACAAGGCTAGGCAAGTCTAGACAAGATTGGACAAGACTGGACAAGTCTCGACTAGACAGGACTAAACGAATTATACTGGAACCGGCGAGAAAATGCAACTGTACCGTACCGTGTGCGAATGTACTGTGCCGAGGTATGAGAAGGAAGGGACGCGCCGAGGTACGCGCAGGTTAGTTTGAGTTAAAAAATATGCGTCAGTTCAATACGGACAACTAAACACCGCGCACTCGAAATAATGTGGGGGTATGCGCAGAACAATGCTAAACTCGTCGAGACAAGATGCATTCTCTCGCCGGTACGAGTATGATAATTATTTCAAGATTATATCTATCTCTTTAAGTTAAGTGAATATCCATCTGCAGACGTGTTTAGAGGTCTATCTCTCATATTGTTTAGTGTCACGAAAGTGGATTGGGGGCTAGTGAATAACATACAAATATCTGCTGCATAATTCAATATCTTGCGTGGTATTAGCAAAGGAAGTCGTTGTTTCAACGTGAGATTTGTTTTGTAGTCTGAAAAAGACTCAATTATATTATAGAGCTACGAACAGGTTGAATATATTTATATTTTCAAGCTACATTTCGCTTTAATAAGTGTACGTAACAGGTAAGTAGGTTACATTTTTGTCCATTGACTACAAGATTAAATAAAAACTATAATTGGTCTAATAAGACAAGACAATCTTTTGTTTACTAAATTTTTTAGACCATTGCCTAAAATATTTTTAAAACTGTTAGTCCAATAAGACAAGACAATAACATAATTGACAAGACTAGACAACACTAAAGTAAACTAGTCTCACTTATCTTGTCTTGGCTGTCAAGTCTAGCGTGTCTAGTCTTGTCTGTCTAGGCAAGACTGGACTCTACTTCACAATATTAAAAAGGCTAGGCAAGTCTAGACAAGATTAGTCAAGACAAGCCTCGACTAGACTAGGTAAAACTAAACAAGACTCAACAACACTAGACAAGACTAGTCAAGATAAGACAAGTCTACACTAAACTATACAAGACAATCTTTTGTTTGGTAAAATATTTTGCCCATTGTCTAAAAGTATATATAAAAACCATTATTACTCTAATTATTAGTCTAAAGATAAGACAAGACTAGACAAAACAATCTATTGTTCACTAAATTTCTTAGATCATTGCCTAAAGTATTATTAAAACTACTAGTCCAATAAGACAACAACATAAATGACATTATTATACAAGACTAAACTAGACTGATCACTTATTTAGTCTTGTCTGTCAAGAAGTCTTGAAGTCTTGACAAGGTCTAGCTTCTCTTGTCTTGTCTGCTAAGTCTTATCTTTCGTGTCTAG
Source organism: Phosphuga atrata (assembly GCA_944588485.1). Lineage (NCBI taxonomy): Eukaryota > Metazoa > Arthropoda > Insecta > Coleoptera > Silphidae > Phosphuga > Phosphuga atrata. The sequence goes on along the minus strand of OX155904.1, from coordinate 7,625,065 downwards.
GCAAGACTGGACAAGTAGTAGAGTATTAAAACTACTAGTCCAATAAATCAAGACAACAACAGAATGGACTAGATTAGACAAGATTAAACTGGACTAGTTACTTATATAGTCTTTTCTTGTCTTGTCTGCCAAGTCTTATCTTGCCTGTCTAAAAAAGACTGGACAAGACTAAACTATATTTGACAAGAATGGACAAGGCCGAGCAATGGTGGACAAGACAAAACTAAGCAAGGTTAGACAACAGTACACAAAACAATGTCTAATAAGATTATTTAATCTATTGTCTAATAAGATTGTGAAATGTCTTAATCCTTTAAGACCATGCCCAGACAAGACTAGACAACACTCAACAAGACTAGAAAAGACTCAACAAGACTAGAAAAGACTTAAAACTTCTAGTCCCATGAATCAAAGACAACAACAGAATTGACAAGATTAGACAAGACTAAACTAAATTAGTCATTTATTTAGTCTTGTATTGTCTAGTCTTGTCTGCCAAGTCTTATCTTGCCTGTCTAGACAAGACTGGACAAGACTAGACTATATTTGACAAGAATGGACAATGATGGACAAGGCCCGGCAATGTTGGATAACAGTACACAAACCAATATCTAATAAGATTATTTAATCTATTGTCTAATAAGATTATTAAATGTTTTAATCCTATAAGACAATCTAGACACTCAAGATAACACTAGATAACACTCAACAAGACTAGACAATACTCAACAGGACTAGACAAGACTCGATAAGAATAGACAAGACTCAACAAGACTAAACAAGACTCAGCAAGAATAGATAAGACTGAACAAGACTAGACAAGACTATAAAAAATTTTGTTCATTGTCTAAAACGGTGATTCTCAATCACTGTGCCGCGGCACTTTTGTGTGCCGCCAAATTTTGAAAGTGTGCCGCCAAATTTTAGAAATGTAAACTATTTATTGGAAACGGAACGCGACGAGAAAATATATGTCGCAATTTTTACAGCACGTCGTCGGAAATAGAAGGAGCGAATTCCAGACAGTATACCTAAGGAAACCTGGTTAAGCCACTATATGGTTCTACTGGAAGGAGTGGAGATAATGGTGGATCGAGGGAAAGACAGTGTTAGAGTCTTATGCCGACTTAGTTGCCGACAAAAACCAAGTCCAACCAAGTATAGGCCAAGGTTCTACAGTTAAAACTGCAGGGAGAGATGAAATAAAAAGCATTTTAGCTTTAGCCAGTAAAGTTCAAGCTGGGTTCCGACAAGGACGAGGAACAACTGAGCACCTAGTTACACTTAACTAAATAGTGCATAAAGAATTGACAAAACCGAAGAGTAAAGTGTACGCCCGCCCTGTTCGTTGACCTGAAGCCAGCTTATGAGTCGATCATTAGAGAACGAATGTGGTAGTGCCTGAAGGAGAAAAAGATATCTAGTCAAGTTAGGGGGAGTATTAGAAACTTGTATGGCAATACGTATTGTAGCGTGAAAGTGGAAGAGAAGGTGTCTAAACGTTTCAAAGGGTTGCCACTAATTGTAAGTCTGTTGCTGGTCAACATCTACATAGCAGATTTGGAAAATGTGTTACACAAGAGGCAAGTGGAGTAGTCATTGGGAAAAAGGTGTGGAGTCTGGCTTATGCTGACGACATCGTTGTTTTGGCAAGCACGTTTGCAGAAATGAGAGAGGTGATGGGAAGGATGAAAATGTTCTTGGAGGAACGAAAGCTTGTGGTGAATATAAAGAAGAGAAGAGAAAAAAGAGGAGTGAAAAAATTAAATGGTGAGGAAAGGGAGTAGAACAGGCTTCAAATACCTTGGATTCACGTTTAGCCAGGATAGTTCTTTTAAGGAGCACATAAATTACATAGTAAGGAAATCTTGGGTGGCTGCAAATGGTTTCTGCAGTGTATGGAAGAATGAATGCAAGGAAGAGTTCTGAGCAAAAAATGGTTATAACGGCTTTCATATAACCATTTTTTGCTTGCATAGTGCGTAGTATTTTAATGTATGGTTCAGAAGTATGAGGCAAGAAAGTGGAAGAAACGAGGAAGAAATAGAGAGAATGCAAGAATGCAATATAACTGGAAAAATGGACACTGTGGTACATAGTGCCACGTTTCTGTTGTAGAATGAACGAAGAGTGGAAATAATGGGAGATGTGTTTAAAGCGGTTAGAAAAGAAGGTATAGGTATAGGCAGAACTAATTGCTAGGAATTTCTAACGCTAGAAAAACTAAATGTGGAGTGAGAGAAGAAAAATGTATAAAAGGAGACGCTTGTCGGGTGTTGAATTTGAGAGAATGATTAAGAGAGGCAACAATTTAGAAATGATTGTAGGATAATGGTTGATAGAGATGCTGGAAAAGTTAAACGTATAGAAGAGGGGACGTACGTACAACCTCGAGTATCAAAAAATACATGTATTTGGAATAAGACCTCCGACGTTTCCGAAATAGTGATCGCTAGATTTAATGATGTGGGCAGGAGGTACTGGATGACTCCAAAGGAGAGAACCTGCCGTATATGTGGGCTGGGGAATGAGGCATGGGATCACTGAGATGGGAAGATCGAGATGGAAAAGGGGTGGGAGGCTATAATGGACGAAAACGGCAACATTCGTGAGCAACATTCTTCAGTGGAAAGGTAATAAAGGTGTACAACTGTAAACTAACAGAAATTGCCGATAACAGTCCGATCACTCGCATTGTGTTTGAAAATTAAAGTTAAGTAGAATTCTTAAAAAAAACCATTTTATTGTTGGTGTGCTGCCAAATTTTGAAATTGTTAAAAGTGTATCGCAAAAAAAAAAAAGGTTGAGAATCACTGGTCTAAAAGATTGTAAAAACCATTAAACCATTGTTTATATAAAAACCATTATTAGTTCAATAAGACAAGAAAACAACAGAATTGACAACATTAGACAAGACTAAACTAGATAACTAATTAGACTTGTCTTGTCTGTCTAGTCTTGTTTGCCAAGTCTTATCTTGCCTGTCTACACAAGACTGGACAATGCTGGACAAAGCCAGGCAATGCTGGACAAGACAAAACTGGGCAAGGTTAGACAACAGTGCACAAACCAATGTCTAATAAGATTATTTAATATATTGTCTATTAAGTTTATTAAATGTCTTACTTCTTTAAGACAATGTCTAGACAAGACTAAACAAAACAGCACAAGACTAGACAACGCTATATAACACTAAACAAAACTAGACAAGACTGGACAACTCTTGACTAGACTGGACACAACTAGACAAAACGCAATAAGACTCAATAAGTATAGACAACACTGAACAAGATTAGACAAGACTTAACATAATTAAAGAGGATTAAACAAGGCTGGACAAAGGCAGATAAGACTGGACAAGACTAGACAAGACAAGACAAGACTATAACATTTTTTGTTCATTGTCTAGAAGATAATAAAAACTATTAGACCATTGTCTAAAAGTTTATATAAAAGCATAATTAGTCCAATAAGACAAGACAACAACAGAATTGACAACATAGGACAAGACTAAACTAGACTACTAATTAGACTTGTCTTGTTATGAGTGTCTAGTCTTCTCTGCCAAGTCTTATCTTGCTGGTCTACACAAGACTGGACAAGGCCAGGCAATGTTGGACAAGGCAAAACTGGGCAAGGTTAGACAAGAGTACACAAACCAATGTCTAATAAGATTATTTAATCTATTGTCTAATAAGCATATTAAATATCTTATTCCTTTAAAACAATGCCTAGACAAGACTAAACAAAACAGCACAAGACTAGACAATACTATATAACACTAAACAAAACTAGACAAAACTGGCAAAAATGACTCGTTGACTATACTGGACACACCTAGACAAAACTCAACAAGATTAGACAAGACTCAACAAGACTAGACAAGACTATAGAAGATCAGTTAAGACTGGACAAGACTAGACAAGACAAGACAATCTTTTGTTCAATACAAATTTTTGTCCATTGTCTAAAAGTCTAAGATTCTAAGATTCAAATTGAGATAATCTATGAGATGATCTAAGATTTAATTGTCTAAGATTCTAAAAACTATTATTAGTCTAATAAGGCAATGCAAGACTAGACAAAAGTATCTTTTGTTTACTAACATTTTGTTGTCCATTGCCTAAAAAGTTATAGAAACTATTAGTCCTGTAAGACAATACTAAAACAGAATTTGCAAGATTTAGTCTTGACTAAACTAGACCAGTCTTGCTTGTCTAGTCTAGTCTGCCAACAATTATCTTGCCTGTCTGGACAAGACTAGACTGGACAAGACTATAATAGGCTGAACAAGACTAACCTAAAAACCTAACCTAACCCAACAATTATCTTGCCTGTCTGGACAAGACTAGACAAGACTATAATAGGCTGGACAAGACTAGACTAGACTGGACAAGACTAGATTAAGGTGGACAAGACTACACTAGATTGCACAAGACTAGACTGGACTAAACTATATTAGACTGGACAAAACTAGACTAAATAGACTGAACAAAACTAGCCCAGACTGGACAAGACTAGCCTAGGCTGTATAAGACTAGACATGACTAGACATGACAAGACAAGACTCAACAAGACTTGACAAGATTCGACAAAACTTAACAAGACTCAACAAAACCCGACAAGAGCAGACCAGACTTGACACGATAAGACAAAACTAAAGAAAACTAGACAGGTAAGACAAGAGCAAAGAAGTCTAGATAACCAGGCAACTTTAGACCTAGACAATACAACCTTCCATCTAATAAAATTTGTCTATCAAAGCTAGTATTGTCCATCTAATCTAGTTTAGTCTGCCTAATCTAGTTTTGTCCATCTCACCCTGTCTTTTCTGTGATATCTATGTTTAGCAACTTCTCACATCAGCAACATCATTAGGGCCCGGATTTATATGTAAATACATATTCATTATTCAAATTATTTTCATCTTGTTTTCCACACAAATTATGACATTTGGAACGAGAAAATGTAACCTTTATTTCCAAATTTCATAATTTGTGTAGAAAACAAAATAAAAACCAAAAATAATTTGAATTAAAAATATGCATTAACATATAAATCCGGGCCCTAATTTAACCAATCTTATATTAAAATAAAACCTAAAATAACATCCCGAAACACACTGAGAATATAATCGAAACACACTGGAAAAACTCACCCATTTTTGGAACGGGCTGGGTGTTCCAAAACTGGTAGGACTTGCTCAGCGCCTCCTCGGTGGTCTTGGCGGGCCGGTGCTGCATGGAGAACATCTCCATGGCGGCCCGCAGGTCCTTGATCGAGCAAATGTTGCTGATGGCGGTGAGATCGGGGGGAGCCCCGTCCTCCATGCCGATGCTCTCGGTGATCTGCTCCTCATCGCCCTTCTCCGTCTGCGGCTTCTTGTTCTTCTTCTTCCCCCTAAAAAAACGAAAACATTGCGAGGTTATTGTTATTGATTGGCGCTGAGGGGGGCTTTGAAAGCGGGGTAGTCTCGTGGGGCCGGGAGCACGGGAGCGCGTTGCGGACTTACTTTTTGGTCTTGATGGCGAGGTTGCCGTCCGCATGGCTGTTTTCCTCCGGGAAAGTTTTCTCTTCCGACATGACGGTGGGAAAATGTCAACTAACACACAGACTATCACTGTGACTCACTTCACGCCGCACGGTGACTTTTCCCATTGCGGTCAGAGGATACAGCGCTGCCAACATACACTCGCCCCAAAGCAAATAAAACCGTAAAAAAGGATTCAATAGCCCATCTAGACATCTTTAAACTGATAATATAACCTGTTAATTGACTAGTTTTAATACAATTTCTATACTAATTCTAATATCTACAACTTTAACATTAAAATAATCAATTCTAACAAAATGTAGTCTAGTCTGAATTTCGCTCATATAGTCCACCCAATCTACAAAGTTTACGTATTCGTACTAATGATCTTGGAATTAAAAACATAGAGGTAGTGTAAATAAATTTTCTGTTGTATATTATAATTGTATAAAGGTATTAATTATATAAAGGTATAAAGTTTATTTACAGACCTTTTCTTAGTTGACATTTTTTAGTGCGCATGTGTCAATTTCCGCCATGTTATAAGTCAAAAAGTGCCCGAATTTTTTGACGCATAACTTACTATGTTTAATTATTTATTTATTTATTCATGACCCTCCACATCACCTAATATAATATATATATAGCTATAGCTATATATAAAATAGACTTAATGCAAAATGTTTATAAATTACTTTGCTGGTGATACCTACCACTATATGAAAATGTGTCCGAAACTATCATATTTTCGCCTTTCATGCTTGGCGGATGCGCGTGTGTTTAACTAAGCGTAAAAAGGTCTATTGTTAATAGTTTATAGAAACAGTGCTTGCCAGTTTATCTTATCTTGGAACGCGTGGTCGCACTGTCGCGCTTATGTAGTAATCGTTTATCTGCCGTTTCGCGTTATGCCATGCAATCTAATCTGGATTAAACGCAATCTTATCCTCTCCACTTTACTCCTTGCCGTACTAATCCATAAATAAGTTTAAAAACGTGTTCAAGCGAACAAACCCTAAACTGTAACTTACCTAACTTAGTACCCGCCACTGGAGATTTTCCGTCAATTTCCATTAGTTCGAAATTCTGACAACTGTTTTGTTAAGAAAGTTGCCTATATTTAGGCCCCACAATATATCTTTTCCATGTTGAAGCACCTCATCAGAGACAAGCATCTAAATCACCTCATGCAGCAAGTGTAAAGTTCAACTAGAAACACAATAAGTGAATTCCAAGGCTATTCTACCTCTATACAACAATTCGACCCGAAAAAAAATGTTTTTGCTGTAAAAAGACTGAAATAACTGTGTAAAATGTCCTCTTCGAACCTAAACAGCCCCTGGTACCTGTTGGGGGCCGCCGTGGTTGGCTTGGTCACAGCAGCAGGTATGCTGATAGCCGAGCACATAAAACAAGAGCGGCGGCGACAAGGCATGGTCCAGGATTTACAACGCCTCGATCGGCAGGTCTTAGGGCTCAAGGGACAGCTAGAACAACTCCAAAAACAACAATCCACACAGTAAGATCAAATTTTAATTATTTCGATATGAAGTTGGAATTGGGTTTGTTTCGTAGGCTGTCATTGTGTGACAGTTTTAATGTCATTAGCTAGAAAAACTCAATTTGGATTAAATTGTAGAGATTAGAAAACACAGATGAGACTTCCGAGATAACATTCAATGTTTAAACGCTATTCTTGTTTAAACTCTCTAGAGTTTAATGAAGGAATAAAATTATTGGACAAGTCTGAGCTTCGGAATTTAGCAACTGTTTAACGTAGGTTTTTGTTTGTAGAAATACCAAAGGGAAGCCGAAGAGGACGAAACGAATGTCTTCGGGGGTATCGACGACAACGACGGAGGACTACAATAGTGCACTGGATAGTTCCGACCTGGAGTTTTATGACATCAGTGACGAGGACGAGGAGCACTCAAAAGCAAGCACAATCACCCCTCTGGATAACGTAAATTACATTCAATTAAGTCATGATTTGTGAAAGCACCGTCACCTTTTTAGCATAACTTTTTCCAAATCAAAGCGCATGTTTCGATTGTGAGCTGATTATTTACAATCGAATCGGGTTTCTGGAAAACGGAGAAGGAATTGTTTCAATCACCCCTCTGGATAATGTAAATTACATTCATTTAAGTCATGTTTGGTGAAAGCACCATCCCCTTTTTTAGCTTAAGTTTTGCCCAATCGATTCACATGTTTTGATTGTAAGCTGATTATTTAAAATCAAATCGGGTTTTGGAAAACGGAATTGTTATCATTGTATTAAAGTGCTTCTTCTAGGTTTTGAAGGAGGTTGATGAGAAATTGGACAACGGGACGAAAGAGGACGTGAATTCGGCGCTTTATTCGTTGCAAGATCTCTGTTACGAGTATCCAGAGTGTCCAGAACTCCTGTGGAGGACGGCAAGAGCCTATTACAAACTCTCTGTTTTGGCCAAAGACGACACGACAACGATGATGGATTACGTTAGCAAAGGTTCGACATTTTTGTAGAAACGTAACTGAAATTCTGCTTAAACTTGACTTACGCAGAAATTCTGTATGCCCGGCATACACGCTACAGTCTATCGGAGAGGTTACATGTGCAAGTTTACCTGCGCAGGTTAACTGTACACAAGAAACTGCACAGGTCTATTCGCACACACACTCCGGTAGGACCTGCGCAGACAAACCTGCACAGGTAGACCCATGGGCGTAGCCAGGGGGGGGTTTGGGGGGTTCAAACCCCCCTGAAATATGCAAACCCATTAAAATTGATGCATTTCTGTTACTGTATTTTCTTAAAACCCCACCCCGAAACTAAATCCTGGTGTTAAAACCCCCCCGAAACTAAATCCTGGCTACGCCCATGGGTAACCTCCCCGGTGGACCGTTGTGTGTATGACGGGCATTAGACATAAATTCTGTTCAAATTTGTTTAGACTGAAATTCTTCGCTGGTTTTAGGATTGGAGGTGAGCGAACGAGCGCTGGATCTGAAGGAGGAGTGCGGAGAGACGCACAAGTGGTTTGCGCTTCTGCTGGGCAGTAGGAGCCTGTACATTCCGTTGCGGGACCGCATCAAGGAGGGCGCGCAATTCAAGAACCATGTGGACATTGCGGTCAGACTGAAACCCGAAGACGCAACCCTGCACCATCTCGTCGGCAGATATAACATGGAAATCGCAGCTCTTAAATGGTAAGCTTTACAAGATTCTCCAAACAAAATTTGATTTCGGATGTTAAACCGTAACTGATACTATGCTGATTAAGATATGCTCACGCTACTATGGAGGTAGTGGTGGCCTAGTAGTCAAGGTGTCGGACTAAGCCATAAGTCCCAGGTTCAAATTCCAGGGGCATGAATTTAGAAATAAGCTACTGCATGACTGGCAAGGCCATCACAGTAATCTGCCAAGAAAACCTCCCCTATAATAGTGGATCGCCACCTAGAACTAGCCTATCGGCTGACTAAGAACACTTACAATAAGAAATGCCTGTCACGCAACCTGAAACTTAAGTACTGCACATCAGTCTTACGACCAGAAGCCCTGTATGCCATGGAGTGCCTTTCCTTGAACCGAAGGGTCTAATAGAGAAATTGGAAATCAGAGAGAGGAGAATCCTCAGTAAGATCCTAGGCCCGGTAAAGGAAGATGGGGAATTCCGAAGACGGCATAACTCTGAGCTCTACAAACATATTGAGATGCTCTCTGACTGTGCAAGGAAAAGAAGGGTAGCTTTCTATGGCCACGTTTCAAGATTGCCTCCAAACCGACTAACCAATAGTCTGTTCACCTTCTGGCAAAACAACAAGCTTCGTACCACTTGGTTGACAGAGACCGAGAAGGATATTAAAGAACTGGGAATAACAGATCTCAACAGACAGTCTGTGAGACACATCCTAAAGGAAGTCCGTGGATTTCAGGAAAAACCTCGACGGAAAGGTACCCCCTGGACAGAAGAGAGAAAGGAGTTACACCGGCAGAAGGTGCAACAATACTGGGCAAAGGTCAAAGCCCAACAGTTGAAGAAGCGTGGTCCAAAGTAGGCCTATTCGAAAGAAGAAGTGGATCGCCACCCACGTTAAAAACTGTTACTACTTGTATCTAAGGGATCGTCTATTAATCACGTGAGGCTCGAGTGGGGGGGAGGGGGTTTGTGAAGAATCAAGAAATATCACAAGGAGAAGGGCCCCCTCCCCTGGCGATACGTGGTGAGGTTTTAGATTAAGAACCCCCCTCCCTACCCAAAATGAAGTATATTTTGTACAAGTCGCGCGCGCAAGCCCCCACCCCACTTGTACAAACAAATACACGTAATTCTGGGTAGGGGGGTCTTAATCTAACACCTCACCACGTATCGCCAGGGGGCAGGGGCCATAACAAGTTGCTAAAAATCAACACGTGATTAATGATGACCCCTAAGATCTAGATGCGAGGCACAAGTGTAGCAGGGGCAGGAAGTCAAAGTCCAGTAGGACTTTAGCACCACAGGAAGAGTAGACACTATGAGAAGGTCAAAAGACCCAATAGTAGCAGTTACGGTTTTTTTTTTTTTTTTGTTGGGGGCGTTTGGCTGCAAGGCCTTTCTACACTGCGACCAACTTGATCTATTGTGCTTGAGTCTACTACAGTTACTCTCCCAGGAATTCAACTTTGTGAACGAAGTCTAAGATATTCCTGAGAGGCTTGCTACTCAGCTCCAAGGTGGTCAATTTTGCGACCCCGAAGTGGGCAAGCCTTATGTGTGCTAGCGCTACACATGTGCACATTATGTGTTCAGCGGTCTCTTCATCTGATTCACATAATCTACAGGCAACTTCCTCTGCCTTTCCCATTTTGTGTAGGTGATATCTCACCGGACAATGTCCTGTGAGTATGCCTACCAAAGTTCTGATTTCTCTTCTAGAGAAGCTTAGCATCTGCTGCGTTATTGCAGCAGAATAGTTTATGTATGTGTACCACATGGACGCTTTGTCTTTCAGGTTTTCGATTCTTTGAACACTGCTTTGGTGGTCATTGATGACCACTTCAACGGCTGTGTCAAAGTCGTATTCTGTAGACATTGCGTTCGAGGACTGCTTCAGAAATTTCTCTCCGATTTGTTCCCTTATTTTCATGTGTCTCTGAATAGGCGATGTACACCTTAGTCTCAGAGCACTGAGAAGAACTTCTTTTTCTACCTGTTTGTGCAGTGGAAGTAGGTCCAACAAACTTCCATTGCTGTGGTTGCAGTAGATTGCATCGCTCCTGTTATACCCAAGCACGCAAGTCCTTGAAGCTTTTGTAGCATGTTTTGGGTCTTTATTTCCTTTGTATTGTACCAGCATACGAGTGAACCGTAGGTGATAATCAGTCTTACCACTGCTGTGTAAGATCAAAGGACCATTTTGGGTTTTAGTCCCCATGTTTTCCCAAAAAGCTCACTGCAGATCCAAAAGGCTGTTGTAGCTTTTGAGAGTGTTTTGTTCAGATGCGAGTTCCAAGTGAGTTTTTTATCCAAGGTTACCCCTAGATATTTCACCTCCTCGTAAAACTCTAACATCTGACCTTCAATACTCGGAGCTTTCAAGTTCAGCTTCCTCTTTCTGGTAAAGGGGACCATTACTGTTTTGCTCAGGTTGACACTAAGGCCCTCCGTCTTGCTCCAACAGTTGATGGTGTTAAGTGCACTCTGTGCAAGGTTCATGATTGTATTACCAAACTTACCCCTTATGATGATGGCAACATTGTCTGCATAGCCAACCGCCTTATATCTGTTCTTTGTTAGCACCTCTAGGAGATCATGAACGACCAGGCACCACAGCAGAGGCGATAAAACCCCCCCCCCTTGTGGGCACCCTCTCTTTGTGGTTGCCGTCCTCGTTGATCCCCCCAGTGCTGCGGTAATTTTACGATTGGTCAGCATGTTTTGAATCCACTCAATGATAGGGTCTTCGATCCCTTTGTTGGTGGCTGCATTCTTTATTGATAAACGGGCTATGTTGTCAAACGCTCCCTCTATATCTATAAAGATACCTACTGCAATTTCTTTGCAGTCCAGTGCTGTTACGGGTTATAACCAATTATTGTTAATAAAATTTCTGTTGGATTATTTTTAGGTATGAACGGAAGGCTGTCGCGGCTTTGTATGAAGAGCTGCCAACAGCGACATATGAGGGTGCTATAGCAGAGTTGGAGTTGGCGGAAAGTCTGGATTCGAAGCCGTGGAAGGAGAATAAAGTTTGCTTGGCGAAGTGTTACATAGGTTTAGGGGACTACAGCAGGGCTGTCGCACATTTGACCGAAGCGGAAGAAATGGAGGCTCCAAATGTTACAGTGAGAATAACTTGTTTTTTAACCCTTAACCACCTGCCATACGTCTCAGGTGAGAAAATTACTGCTACTTTGGGTCTGAGAGACGTATGTCAGGTGGTTAGGTGTTAAGTTTGGTCCAATGTGGATATTAACTCTGCAGCCAAGTGGCGTATTGTATTTTGCCCAAATTTTTTCACTTCGTAGGCCCAGAAACCCAGGTTTCATTTAAATTGGAATACTTGTGGCCTTCAAACACTGCGGCCTACTTGTGGCCTATTGTATTTTGCATTCACTTATAGGCCCAGAAACCTAGTTGTTATTATAAATTGCGTTAATTTTAATTTTTCACATTTGTCTTCTGGTACAAATGCGGCCGGCACTGGGGATAGAACTCGGGACCTCTATACTTGTTAGTTAGCGCTCTAACATGAGGCCACGAGCGCCACCACTACACCACTCGCGCCGGCCTAAATTGGCGTTAATTAATTATACATTTGTCTTCTGGGCGAGAGTCGCTCCCGGGGTTGAACCCGGGACCTCCAGATTTGTAGTTAACGCGCAAACTACGAGGCCAAAGTTGTGAGAATAATTACTTGATATCATTTAAAATTTTAGCTTAAATTATCTTTCATTTAGCTTAAATTATCTTTTGTTGTTTTTTTTGTTTTAGAGTGAAGATGTGGATGGTGAGATTAAAAAACTTTTGGAACAGTTTGGTAGTTACAGGTAGAAGCTGGGGGAAGTGGTTTTATTCTGGTTCTCTTTGGGGTGGTTTTGGATTCGCAATGAAATAGCAATAAACAACTTTGGCGTAGCAATAAACAAGTTTAGAATATCACCAAAAAACGTTTCCAAAGAAAAAATTCGTTTTGTCGACTTTTATCGAATTTTGATTGTAAATTCGCACAGTTTTTCTTTTTAATTGTAAATTGACCATTTTATTTATCTTTTTAAAATCGACTATTTGGCAATGGAAAATATTGCCAGCATTGTTTTCCTGTGTAAATTAGCATGCTAATTGAATTGAGAATTCCATTTCGTCTTTTGTGTTCTATCTATTTTAAAAAAGTAAAATAGGATTGTGAAAAGCAGAAAAATAATTTAATTTCGCATTTCGTGAAAATTTTCATTTAAGAATTGAATTTGTGCAAATTTGTCTTTTGTCGATGTTCCTGCAAATGTTTTTCTTTTAAATTATTGAGTTTTTAAAGTTTTTTTGATACACTCGTTGGATGGCTCACACAGAACTATTTTTTTAACGCGAATATAATGTGCATTTTATGTTCGTTCTTTTATAAAAATAAAGTTTTTATTGATAAATTTTAGTTCTTTTATTCGTCTCGACTTTTTACAAAGCAAAAATTTTGTTAGAAAATCTACAAAACTTTTGGAAACGATCAGAAGTTTAAGGCGCACTAGGCAATCTGGCGGCGGCCAGTTATTCACTCCCTGCATAACCGCACTCAGCGCCACCCGTGGCGAAAAAGACAACTTCGTCTCCAATAATAGTTTATAAAAACAACAGGTAAAAACAAAAAAGTCCCCCCCAAGTTTGTTGGTGCAACAGCTTAACTGGAACCTAGGTCTCCTCTCTTTACGTATACTTGTGTTTGGTGTTTAAGTCTTAGACACAAGCGTAGGGGGCCTTACGTTTTTTTACGTTGGCGGCGAGCCACATATGAGGGAGGTATTCTCGGCAAATTGATGACTTTGCCAGAGTCTTGCATGAGACTACGGTGGCTTATTACAATACGTGTCCCGAGATTCGAACCTGCGTCTTATGTCCCCGAGTAGTCCGATACCTCGACTACTAGGCCACTACCCTATCATTTTCGTAGTTACTTGGCTAGCCACGACTCTCAGCAATAAAGACGTTTAATTGTTGTCGCGGTGTGTTATTGGTTTTATAAAATTTTGAATTCAAAGTAATGGCGTCGAAACGAAAACAAGCAGATCTTCGATTTTTGAAAGAAATAGAGGAGGGTGAATCGATCGAAAAAAACAATCAATCGAATGAACCAATATCATCTGGGACATCTGGAAACAATGTCAGCGACTTATCATTGTCGACTCGAAGTCCATCAGCTACATCTTTTCCTTATGATTATTTTGTTATCTAGATAAATGCACCAAAAATCGACTATTTTTTCTGTCGTTGATATATTGAAAATATTGCTACAAATGACGGAAAAGAGATACTGTGAGAGTAACAGCTCTTAATATTAAGAGGTGCCACATCTAAACTGACCACACGTCCCGATTTTGCCGGGACAGTCCCGCTTTTTGGAGGACAGTCCCGCGTCCCGCCGATTTTTAAAAATGTCCCGCTTTTTAGATACTGTGAGAGTAACAGCTCTTAATATTAAGAGGTGCCACATCTAAACTGACCACACGTCCCGATTTTGCCGGGACAGTCCCGCTTTTTGGAGGACAGTCCCGCGTCCCGCCGATTTTTAAAAATGTCCCGCTTTTTAGAATATATTCGCATTTCTTATTTTAAATACTGTAATATATAAAATAAGATTTTTCCACATATAAATATCATATATTGCCCATAAAATCTCATTTTTTAATGTCGCCTAATGAAATTTTTTAATATCCTCGAATTGAACACTCCATTCTTCAAGATATTCCAAGCAGTTATTATAAAAATTTCTGACTGCTTTCCGAAAATCCGGTCGTTTAATGGCACCTTGTTTGAATATATTAGTAACCATTTTCCCAAAAATAATATTTGCGAAAATAATCTTTTATCTACTCACATACAAAAATGAAAACATTAATAAATACATTATTGTATCTGAAGAATGCTATTATTATAATCGTGCGTAAAAGTATCCGAATCGTGCGTAAAAGTCCAATGTAAATCAAATGAAGTTTCATTATTAAACGATTTCTGTTTGTTGTTACTATGGCAACAACTTGCGTTGAGAAATATTAAATCAATTTTAATAAACGTCAGAATTTATTTTCACTACGTCTATGTTTTATGTTTAGTGACGAAAGTTGTTGCCATAGTAACAACAAACATAAATCGTTTAATAATGAAACTCCATTTGATTTACATTGGACTTACGCACGACTACGCACTACGCACGATTTGGATACTTGAACACACGTTTATAATAATAGCAGCCTTCACATACAATAATGTATTTTATTGATGTGTTCATTTTGGTGTGTGAGTAGATAAAATATATTTTTCAATTATTGGTCTGCTTTCATAACTAAATTATAATTCTTATTTCATCCTCTTTGTCTCAATGAAAATGTGGTCACTTTAGCCATATCCCAAATTTCGATTTCCCATTTAATTAACATGAAGAAAACTTTCTTCTATACTTTTAAATGATTTTTTTTAACTCAACAGATCGTCCTATTTATAATACCGTAGCATTTCTTGTAGATATTAAGATCTTTAACTTTTACAGTATCTCTCTTTCGACATTTCCAACAATATTTCCAGTATATCTACGACCCTATCGTATATAGTCGTCACCAATCGATTCAGCATCCCAAAATTGGTTGGAAAACGTATATCATATTCCGTAGGAAGCTTTCAATTAAGAAATACCATCCACACGGGAAGTCGATAGCGTGGAATCGACGAAATGCAAGAAAAATGATTTTGTCAAAATCGTTATTTTTTTAGTTACAGCAAAATTTAAAAACGCTTCTGAAAGCATTTTTGCTGGTGATTACAGATATGCAAATTATATTTCGCTAGCTCTTTCCGTTCATTATCGCCTGCAAGAATTGAAGAAATTTTTAAGAAATTTCGACGCTCGAGTAGAGATCTCCGAAAGTCGTCCATTTTCCACGGACAATCTTAGTTTATCACCAGGAAAATGACCTTCTGAAAACGATTCCGCAATCTGTTTTTGGTTATCTGCAACAGTTTCCGAGACATCCACTTAGGAAATCGAGAATCGCGTAAATTTCAATTTGAAATTTCACGCCGAATTATTGAGTCATTCCGGACAATTTACACATCGACTTGTTTGTCTTGTGGTGTAATTTCTGTGTGCTGAAAATGATTTCGCTGCTTTTTACCGTTCCCGAAAAAATCGAAAAACACCGAAAAAGCACATATTTTTCGAACAAAATTATGGAAAACTTTTGTTGAACATTTTTTTGTAAAATTTTTTCCTGATTTCTTTTTGGTTACCCGAAGGAAATCGAAGTGCTGAAAACGGTTTTCCAGTTTATTTCGCTCTATAGTTACAAATAAACAAGTTTCATATATTTTTTCGCTGTACACCATCTCGCATTTTCGACTGATTTCACGCTGTCATAACTTTTGAAGGGTACATCACAAAGACTTCTAGTCTTCACAAATCAATTCAGCTTCCCAAAATTAGTCCGAAAACGTATATAATATTCCCTAGGAAGCTTTCAGTTAAGAAATACCATCGACACGGGAAGTCGATACCGCGGAATCGATGAAATGCGAGAAAATCGATTTTGGCAAAATCGTTATTTTTTGAGTTACAGCAAAATTTAAAAACGTTGCTGAAAGCATTTTTGCTGCTGATTACAAATATGCAAATTATATTTCGCTAGCTCTTTCCGTTCACTATCGCCTGCAAGAACTAATGAATTTTTTATGAAATTTCGGCGCTCGAGTAGAGATCTCCGAAAGTTGTGAATTTCCAGCGGACAATCTTAGTGTACTAATAGGAAAATGACCTTCTGAAAACGATGCCGCAATCCGTTTTTGATTATCTGCAACCGTTTCCAAGGCATCTACTTAGCAAATCGAGAATCGGGTAAATTTCAGTTTGAAATCTCTCGACGAATTGTTGAATCTTTCCAGACAATTTACACATCGACTTGTTCGTCTTGTCGTGTAGTTTCCGTGTGCCGAAAATGATTTCGCTGTTTTTTACGGTTCTAGATAAAATCGAAAAAAAAACGAAAAAGCACATATTTTTCGAACGAATTGAAGAAAAATGTTTGTTGGAAATTTTTTTGTAAAAATTTTTCGCTATTTTTGCTGAAAAAGATTTTTCAGTTTATTTAGCTCTATAGTTACAAATAAACAAGTTTTATATATTTTTTCGCTATACACCATCTCGCATTTTCGACTGATTTCACGCTGTCATAACTTTGGAAGGGGTCATCACAGAGGCTTCTAGTCTTCACCAATCGATTCAGCGTCCCAAAATTAGTCTAAAAACGTATATAATATTCCATACGAGTCTTTCAGTTAAGAAATACTATCAACACGGGGAGTCTAGACCGCGGAAACGACGAAATGCGTGAAAATCGATTTTCTCAAAATCGTTATTTCTTGAGTTACAGCAAAATTTAAAACCGTTTCGGAAAGCATTTTTGCTGCTGATTACAGATGTGCAAATTATATTTCGCTAGCTCTTTCCGTTCACTATCGCCTGTAAGAATTTTAGAAATTTTTAAGAAATTTCGGCGCTCGAGTAGAGATCTCGGAAAGTCGTGAATTTCCGGCGGACAATCTTAGTGTATTAATAGGAAAATGACCTTCTGAAAACGATGTCGCAATCTGTTTTTAATTATCTGCAACCGTTTCCGAGATATTTACTTAGCAAATCGAGAATCGGGAAAATTTCAGTTTGAGATCTCTCGACGAATTGTTGAATTTTTCCAGACAATTTACACATAGACTTGTTCGTCTTATCATGTAGTTTCTGTGTGCCGAAAATAATTTCGCTGCTCTTTACCGTTTTGGAGAAAATCGAAAAAAACTGAAAAAGCACATATTTTTTGAACGAATTGATGGAAAATTTTTGTTGAAAATTTTTTTGTAAAATTTTTTCGTGATTTTTGTTGTGGTAACCTGAAGGAAATCGAAGTGCTGAAAACGGTTTTCCAGTTTACTTCGCTCTAAAGTTACAAATAAACAAGTTTTATATATTTTTTTGCTGTACACCATCTCGCATTTCCGACTGAATTCACGCTATCATAAATTTTGAATGGCTCACCATAGAGACCTCTAGTCTTCACGAATCGATTCAGCGTCCAAAATTAGTCTGAAAACGTATATAAAACTCCCTAGGAAGCTTTCAGTTAAGAAATACCATCGACACGGGAAGTCGATACCGCGGAATCGACGAAATGTGAGAAAATCGATTTTGTCAAAATCGTTATTTTTTGAGTTACAGAAAAATTTAAAAACGTTTCTGAAAGCATTTTTGCTGATGATTACAGATATGCAAATTATATTTCGCTAGCTCTTTCCGTTCACTATCGCCTGCAAGAACTGAAGAAATTTTGAAGAAATTTCTGCGCTCGAGTAGATATCTCGAAAGTCGTCAATTTCCAGCGGACAATCTTAGTGTATTACTAGGAAAATGACCTTCTGAAAACGATGCCGCAATCCGTTTTTGATTATCTCCAACGGTTTCCGAGACATCTACTTAACAAATCGAAAATCAGGTAAATTTCAGTTTGAAATCTCTCGACGAATTATTGAATTTTTCGGGACAATTTACACATCGACTTGTTCGTCTTGTCGTGTAGTTTCAGTGTGCCGAAAATGATTTCGCTGCCTTTTACCGTTCTAGAGAAAATCGAAAAAAACCGAAAAAGCAGATATTGAACGAAATGATGAAATTTTTTTGTTGAAAATTTTTTTGGAAAATTTTTTCGAGATTTTTTTTTGGTCATTCGAAGTAAATCGAAGTGCTGAAAACGGTTTTCCAGTTTATTTCGCTCTAAAGTTACAAATAAACAAGTTTTATATATTTTTTTGCTGGACACCATCTCGCATTTCCGACTGATTTCACGCTGTCATAACTTTGTCGTGTAAAAATCCTGTAACGTTTGTCGTGTAGTATCTGTTGGCGTTTCTGATTCATTAAAGAGAATCTTATAAATACTCGTTAAGAAGCTTATAGTATTTATAAATTTTCTAAATTTGTTTTAGACGCAAAGACCCATTTCATCCACACTTATAATATCCAACATAATTACACCTTGTGTGTTCTACATCTTGTGATTTATTATAATATTTCCCAAATTTGTATAAAATCATTGTCTCCTATTAATTGTCCTAAATATTTGTTTATACATTCAGCCATTCAAAGACGCTTGATGAAAATAATTTTCTAAGGCTTGGTGGACCGTAATGCAAACCCCATTTCAAGTATGAAAATTTGTGTTTTTCATCTTTGAGTGTGTATATTTTATGCATGAAGATGTCCTACCCACTACCCCAATCATTTTTTGTTTTCAAAATCTTGCTATTCTGGGTGATTGTGGGTAGGGATTTTCAGGGGACATATCATGGCGTCGGGCGACATTTAGCTAAGGTCTACATCAGGGGTCTCCAAACTTTCCAGCCTTAGGGCCATACTGATTACTCCAGTAAGTTCCGACGGCCAAAACCATATTATCATTGTTGCCGGTGGTAAAAAGTGAAATAGTCCATTGATGAAGAAAAAAGTCCGAAAAAGTACGCAACGTTTAAAAAACGCTGCAAATCGGACTAAAGTCCGCAAAACGGCAACACTGCATATTATTAATTTTCCTGTCATTATCTGTAATTTCTAGATTAGTCGTAGAGTACGAGCCATGAGGAGTAACGTGACACGACATCTGGTGGACACAAGCGGAAATAGGTAGTACCTTCTATCGCTAACAGATGGCGCTAATAGCACGAACAGAATAATCTCGTTGGTTGGAGAGTTCTGGTGTCTTCCACTCACTTCTAGATGGCAGTAATTGGAATATATAAGAAGGCTAGTAGCGCAATCACAAGTCAGTTCCTATGACACTGTTGTGAAAAAAATAGTGTGTACCTCCTTAAAACGTGTTTGGGCGTGTTTAAGTTTAAGACAGTATTTTGATTTGAATTGTTGCTTTTGTGTGTGATTTAGTAGTATGGAAAAGAAGCGAAAAATTGATAGTGAATGCCGAAAATTCAAAGATCAGTGTGGAACATTCAGTATTTCGTAATTGAGTCCAGTAACAAGGCGCTATGTTTGATTTGCAATGAAAGCATAGCCGTTCTCAAGGAATATAACATTAAACTTCATTATGAAACAAAACATTTACAAGATTACTCTAAGTATACAGGAAGTTTGCGGACAGAAAAATTCGAAGCTATGAAGCGCGGATTGAAATCGCAGCAATCTTCATTTACAAAACTCAAAACTGAACTCGTGTGGCTCTTGTTGCAAAACGTGGAAAACCATTCACCGATGGAGAAATGATCAAAGAATGCATAATTGCAGTAGCCGAAGAAATGTGCCCTGAAAAGGTAAATTTATTAAAAACTGTCAGTATGTCAGCAAACACTGTGGCTCGAAGGGTAGAAAACATCGCTGAAAATATATCCTCTCAACTGTTCGACAAAAATGGACATGTTGAGTGGTTTTCTTTGGCTCTGGATGAGTCAACGGATGTGTCAGATACTGCTCAGGTGTTGATTTATATTCGAGGAGTAGATAAAAGCTATGAAGTGCATGAAGAACTTCTTGATATGTATAGTATTCATGGCACAACTACTGCTACAGATATTTTTAAAGGAGTTGAAGTGGCCATTAATCAAAAGAACCTTCGATGGAAAAACTTGATATGTATTACAACTGATGGAGACAAAAACATGAGTGGGAAAGATAAAGGAGTGGTCGCTCTTGTGTCAAAGGCCGTAGAAAATGACGGTGGTTCAAAACCATTAGTCTTACATTGTATCATTCATCAACAGTCTTTGTGCGGAAAATGTTTGGATATGTCTGAAGTTCTGAAACCAGTCATATCAACTGTTAATTTTATCAGATCTTTTGGGCTGAATCACCGACAATTCCGACAATTTATTGAAGAGATTGGAGAAAATGACTTACCTTATCATACTGCCGTACGTTGGCTTAGTTGTGGGAAAGTCCTTCAGCGCTTTTTTAAACTTCGAGCAGTGATCGAATTTTTTTTTAATGAAAAGCATCGCCCTCTTACAGAATTACAAAACAACGCATGGCTGTGGAAGTTAGCATTCTATGTTGATTTGACAAAACATGTGAACGAACTGAATTTGAGATTGCAAGGAGAAAACCAGCATCTTCTTGATTTATACACTAATATCAAATCATTCCGGAAGAAATTGATACTGTTTCAATCACAACTACGAAGTAAATGTTTTTCACATTTTAAAACAGGTGAAATATTCAGCCACACCACTGAGACTGAGTTTCCTATCGATTTTGCAATCGAAACTTTGAGTGTTTTGAAAATAAATTTTGATACTCGTTTCTCGGACTTTGATGCCATTGCGAATCAAATTAAGATTTTTCAGAATCCTTTTGATAGTGACATTGAAACCCTAGCCCCGGAACTTCAAATGGAAATGATTGATCTACAGTGCAGTGATATAATTAATAACAAATATCAAAACTCATCTTTGTTGGAATTTTATAAGAGTCTTCCACTGACACAATTTGATAATTTGCATAAATTTGCTCGTGGGCTGTTTTTGGTACTACTTATTTGTGTGAGAAGAAAAAACCTTCTCCAAAATGAAGTACACAAAAAATGTTTACAGATCTAAATTAACTGATGAGCATCTTAAATCTCTTTTAATAATTGGTACAAGTAAAATTAGTCCACAACTACAAACTATTGTCAGTGGAAAATCTCAATTACATAAATCTCATTAGTATTTCATATGTCAATATGCTTGTTATAAGTTATGTTTTTATTTAAAATGTATAAAATGTTAGTTGGATTCATTTCAATAATTTGTTAGTTATTATATACTGAAGTTAAATTTTCTGCATATTATACATGTCTTTACTCATTACAATTCTGTGTTTCTTTATCCAACTTATCACAAAAACAATAACAATAAGCCTACAACAATGTTATGAGTAGTTAGCCCATGGCCATATCAATGTAGATGTCATATTAATAATTATTCAACATAAAATTAGAATACTTCAGTAAACTAAATTTAATTTGCTATAAAAAATATGTTCTCTAAATGGAGTTTTCAAGTATGCTAGCTCTCCGTGGGCCGGCAAAATCTGTCCGCGGGCCGGATGTGGCCCTCGGGCCGTAGTTTGGAGACCCCTGGTCTACATAAAGTTCAGTTTTTATTTTCTAATAAGAAGTTGACAAATGTCATTTGTTGATTTGACCCTGTCATAACTTTGAACGGCAAGAGCTAAGAGAGCCAAATCGTGAGCAAACCCGACAGTTTGCTCTTATTAATGGTTTTGCTCCAATTTTGATTTTACATGGATTTTTTCTTTAATGTAAGTAGGTATGTTATTTTCGTTTAAAAACTCAGCGCGCGTCTGCGCGCCAATTTGTAATCTCGAGCCCCTAGGCACGTGGTTACTTTGCCATATGGATAATCCACCACAGCCTGGAAGACTTAAAACGAAACACTCGATAAGTTATTGGTGAGATTTCGCCAGAAATGTGGCAGAGTGCAATACTTAATTTGTCACCCTGTATTTTTGCAGTTTCAAATTCTTCTTCTTCTTCTTTCGAATAGGCCTACTTTGGACCACGCTTGTTCAACTGTTGGGCTTTAACCTTTGCCCAGTATTGTCGCATCTTCTGCCGGTGTAACTCCTTTCTCTCTTCTGTCCAGGGGGTACCTTTCCTTCGAGGTTTTTCCTGAAATCCACGGACTTCCTTTGTGGTGCGTCTCACATACTGTCTGTTTTTGAGATCTGTTGTTCCCAGTTCTTTAATATCCTTCTCGGTCTCTGTCAACCAAGTGGTACGAAGCTTCTTGTTTTGCCAGAAGGTGAACAGACGGTTGGTTAGTCGGTTTGGAGGTAATCTTGCAATGTGGGCATAGAAAGCTACCCTTCTTTTCCTTGCACAGTCAGAGAGCATCTCAATATGTTCGTAGAGCTCAGAGTTATGCCGTCTTCGGAATTCCCCATCTTCCTTTACCGGGCCTAGTATCTTCCTGAGGATTCTCCTCTCTCTGATTTCCAATTTCTCCATTAGACCCCTTCGGTTCAAGGAAAGACACTCCATGGCATATAGGGCTTCTGGTCATAAGACTGATGTGTAGTGCTTAAGTTTCAGGTTGCGTGACAGGCATTTCTTATTGTAAGTGTTCTTAGTCAGCCGATAGGCTAGTTCTAGCTTGCTGACTCTCTTGGATAATGATGCTATTTCTGATAAGTTGGGTTCAATCCTTTCGCCAAGATACTTAAATTTCTCAGTCCTCTTGATGTTTCAAGAGGATGTTTCATTTCCCTGTTCTAGTAACATCTCTCTGTTTGCTTCTCTGATGTTGGTGAAGAATTCTGACACTTAAAGACCCACTTTGGCAGCCTGTTTTCTGAGGTAGTTTACCTGAATTGTTGCCATCTCAAGAGAATCAGCAAACAGTGCCATGTCATCTGCAAAGGCCAGGCAATCTACAACCAGTCCATCGTTCTTACGTCCCAGGTAGATACCACTCTGAGCACCCAAATTGTTCAGTTCCTTGCGCCATTCTCTCATAACCTTTTCAAGGACACAGTTGAAGAGAAGTGGGGAAAGTCCATCTCCTTGTCTCACTACAGTTTCAAATTCGTAGATAAAATATTGCAGTTTATAGAACTGTAGAATTTGCAAAAATTAAATATTTGGCTGTTATTTTTTTGGAAATGCACAGAATCTTAATTTTGATTGATTTATAAATTTGTGAATTTTTGAGAAAAAGGAAAGATGCTAATTAGGCAGTATTCAACAAAGAAAAAAGAAATTCATTTAATTAAACAATATCTATTTTTATTTGTTGTGGTTTCGTTTTTGTGTTTTCATCAAGTTTCAATTTAAACTTTTTTCTTTAAATTCCTCAAATTTACATTTAAAAATGTTCTTCCGCATCATCCTCCACCCAAACACAAAACAATAAATAAATTCGAAATCAAATTAGAAAAACAAAATTTGTAGAATTGTAAAAAAAAAACAATTTTCGTATTTTATTTTGGATTTTTTTTTTCAATT
This sequence comes from Phosphuga atrata, assembly GCA_944588485.1. Lineage (NCBI taxonomy): Eukaryota > Metazoa > Arthropoda > Insecta > Coleoptera > Silphidae > Phosphuga > Phosphuga atrata. The sequence goes on along the minus strand of OX155904.1, from coordinate 7,601,309 downwards.
GAAGATGGAAAATTTTGAAGCCAAAAAACGACAAATTAATTGATAAGATAGAATTGGTGAAACCATCCTACGTTATAGATAATCATACGAATTTAAAACAAACGGAACACAGAATGAATATATAAATATATTCAGCCTTTCCGGAGCTCTATAACAATTATTGAGTCTTTTTAGGACTACCAACACAAATCTCACATGAAATTTGTAAGTTATTTAATAACTTTCAGTCCACAAGTTTGACAAATTAATTAATTTTTTTTTTTTTTTTAATTTAAAACATTTTTTTAACAAATTAATTTTAGAAAATTGCTTGTTAATTGTTTTTTAAATAAAAAATTTTGCAAAAAAAAAAACAAAAAAATTCTGTTAATTTCTACAACATTTTTGATTTTTTTTAAGTGATTTATAAAAAATGTTGTACTTTTTACAACGACTAAAAGAAATTGTAAAAAAACTTTCACAGAAAATAGTTTTTTTTTTTAAGAATAAAAGTAGAATTGCAACATTTTCCGCAAATGTTTACTTTGGAAAACACGTTGAAGATTAAAAAATCCAAAATAAAATCAGAAGTTAAACATTTTAATTTTTGAAAAACTCATCCGAAACCGTTCCACATATCTCACGCAAGCAATTATTATCGTATATATATATATTTATATAAATATTTTATAATTTTGTTTCCAAAAAGATTTTTTCAAAAAAAAGTTCCTGGAGAAGCAAAAAAAACCTTTTTTTTTTTTTTTTGGAAAAAAATTCTCACCTACGAAAACTTACACGCGCATCCATTTTCACCGAACGAACAAACCGAAAACAAATTATTTACAAAACGAAAACAACTAAGAAATCTTACAAATTTGAGCTCCTTGGTTTTACGGGACGAAAAAATTGTATAAAAAAACGATCGGGACACTCGCACAAAACATTAGACTAGTATTAATCAATAAATTGGTAAAAAATTATATATCTAGAAATCAAAGAAAAAACATCGAGGGTAAATCCCCTAAATAATACTGCCACTACCAACCCATTAAAGAAAATATTAATAAACGAAAATGAATAGTTACCAATCGCAATAAACGAGGAAAAAAACACTAAATGTAACTTTAATCAATAACAACGTTTTTTCCTCTTTTTTGCCTGAAATCCCAAAATTTAACCAATTTTTAATTATATTTATCTCGTTTAGCCCTTATAAATTTTAGGGATTTTTTACGCTCGTTCCTTTGTTCTGGGGGATTTTTATAGGATTGGCAGCATTCGGACGACGTGCAGCAGGAATCGCAGCGCGTCGCTCCAGATTCGCCGCAGGGGCGCGCACCGCACTGCCAGGAAGCGCCACAGCGTGATCACGCTGATCAGCTGCATCGCCCTGTACATCCAGTACAATTTCGAGATGTTCCTGCGGGCTTTCGGAATTGTCGCAACGTCTTCTTTAAATATATATCTGCAAAAATACACATTAAAGAATTCCTTTGCAAACTTTTAATGGAAAAAAATATTGCAAAATATTGCATAATTTGCAACGTAATATAATATTAGTCTTGTCTGTGTAGTCTTAACATGGTATATAGCGGAGGTTCTCAAACTGGGTTCTCAAACTGGGTGCCGTTTACCCGGCACCCTGGGGTGCCACGAGCGTATGCCTGGAGTGCCGCAGCAATAATCAAGATATGTAAAAAAATGTAAATAGAAAAATACATGAGGTAAACGAATTTGAGTTCCTACTTTTATTGTAGAATTATGCACAATTGGCTAAAATCTGGGTCTTTGTAACGAAAAGGTGATGCACGCCACTGGTGACGCTGAAAGAGCCACATGGTTTCATGGCAATCTAGGGATGCTGATACCAGGAAAATTGGCGCTTTCATCGCCACCTGCTACCGCATGTGGTAGACTATAGCGAAATTGTAAATGTGCTGGCAAATTATGCCACTGAAATCGCTATAGAAAGCGTTGCATAGCAATAGAGTTTTTGAAAGAATATCACATTCAAATCCCGTTCTTTTTTTAATATCACGCAATTCTGTTTGCGAATGAACGAAGGCGGTAGAGTAATATTTAGATAAAAAATGTATATTGCCACATTAACCTCATTTTGGGTCTGGAGTTCGCGCGTATGTGATATCTTGATTTATGTATCGCATCGCGGTGTGCAACCTAATCTAACCTGGGTTAAACCAACGGTCCTTGCCACATTGTGCTATATTGGATCGAGAGTTCGCGCTGGCGTGGGATTGTGGTCATCTTTTAACTGCGGCTTCGCGGCGGGCAACCTAATGTAATCTGAGTTAAACCAACGGTCCTTGCCACATTGTCCTATATTGGATCGAGAGTTCGCGCGTTTGTGGTCATGATTTATCTGCGGCTTCGCGGTGTGCAACCTAATCTAACCTGGGTTAAACCAACGGTCCTTGCCACATTCTCCTATATTGGATCGAGAGTTCGCGCTGGCGTGGGATTTTGGTCATGTTTTAACTGCGGCTTCGCGGCGGGCAACCTAATCTAATCTGAGTTAAAAAACGGTCCTTGCCACATTGTCCTATATTAGATCTAGAGTTCGCGCGTTTGTGGTCATGATTTATCTGTGGCTTCGCGGTGTACAACCTAATCTAACCTGGGTGAAACCAACGGTCCTTGCCACATTGTCCTATATTGGATCGAGAGTTCGCGCGTTTGTGGTCATGATTTATCTGCGGCTTCGCGGTGTACAACCTAATCTAACCTGGGTTAAACCAACGGTCCTTGCCACATTGTCCTATATTGGATCGAGAGTTCGCGCGTTTGTGGTCATGATTTATCTGCGGCTTCGCGGTGTACAACCTAATCTAACCTGGGTTAAACCAACGGTCCTTGCCACATTGTCCTATATTGGATCGAGAGTTCGCGCGTTTGTGGTCATGATTTATCTGCGGCTTCGCGGTGTACAACCTAATCTAACCTGGGTTAAACCAACGGTCCTGGCCACATTGTCCTATATTGGATCGAGAGTTCGCGCGTTTGTGGTCATGATTTATCTGCGGCTTCGCGGTTTGCAACCTAATCTATCCTGGGTTAAACCAACGGTCCTTGCCACATTGTCGTATATTGGATAGAGAGTTCGCGCATTTGTGGTCATGATTTATCTGCGGCTTCGCGGTGTACAACCTAATCTAACCTGGGTTAAACCAACGGTCCTTGCCACATTGTCCTATATTGGATCGAGAGTTCGCGCGTTTGTGGTCATGATTTATCTGCGGCTTCGCGGTGTGCAACCTAATCTAACCTGGGTTAAACCAACGGTTCTTGCCACATTGTCATATATTGGATTGAGAAACGAAATTTATCTGCAGCTTCGCGGTGTACAACCTAATCTAACCTGGGTTAAACCAACGGTCCTTGCCACATTGTCCTATATTGGATCGAGAGTTCGCGCGTTTGTGGTCATGATTTATCTGCGGCTCCGCGGTGTGCAACCTAATCTAACCTGGGTTAAACCAACGGTCCTTGCCACATTGTCCTATATTGGATTGAGAGTTCGCGCTGCCGCGCGAATGTGATCATGTTTTATCTGCGGCTTCGCGGTGTGCAACCTAATCTAACCTGGGTTAAACCAACGGTCCTTGCCACATTATCCTAGTTTGGATCCTTCGGTTTATTCACAAAAATAAAAAATACCCCTTTTCTTTGAATTTCGTTTCTTAATTTACATGGGTTTAACTGGAGAACGCGGTTGGAGGTTTAACAAAAAAATGCAATGTCAATTTCAATAGACAAACGTATGCGCTATCTAAAACTGAAGGATTTTTTAATGTGATGTTTTAATGTTTGATTTTGAGGGCGGCGGCTGCCGTCAGATCAATTATTTTGCAAAATACACAAGGGGATTTGATAGAATGATCCTTTCCCTACAAATGTCTAAAATTTTATTGTTCCACGTAGTGTGAAACTTAATAACAATTTTTTTTTAACAATCACGAATTCCAACCAAAACCGAACTCGAAAATATCGAAATATTCAAAAATAGCGAAAAAATCCCTTCATAGATTTCAATGAAACTTTTACTGAATATGGGTATCTACCAGAAGTACCCGCTGACCGAATTTTAAAGCTCGCCCCCCAATGGGGACAGCGTGGCGAATTATTTTCGCTTCAAAAGTTTTTTGCTTTTTTTTCTCACCAACGCCTCCAAATAGAAAATTACGACCGGGATCTCCGTATGTAATTTGTCCGTGTCTACAAATAAGTATTCTTTGCAAATTTTGTAAAATCGTTCGATTTAGTCACAAAAGTAAAAAATATAAAATGCAAAAATTTTTACCTTCAACAGAGGGGGGGGTACCCTTCTCTGAATTTCGATTTTCAATTTACATGGGTATAAATGGAGAACGCGGTAAGAAGTTTGCGAATAAATTTATTCTGGAAAAACGGTTCGCTTTTGAAAGATGAACAAGACAAACTTTAAAAAGTTACTAAAAAACATCACGTGATTAATGGCCCCAAGGGTGTGCCGCGAGATTTTTTCAGCTCGACAAGCGTGCCGCGGCAAAAAAAGTTTGAGAACCACTGGTATATGGTAAGGAATAATAGGAGAGCAAATGAGGAGGTATGAGAGGAATGCAGAAGGAGGTATAACTTGGCTTGCATAGCCATCGCGTACTTCAAGCAAGAAGCTTGAAGAGAGCTCTGCGAAGAAGTGAATAATAACATCTGGGGTGATAGCTATAAGATCGTCATCAGAAAAATTGCGCTAAGGGTTACATGAGCGAGTGAACTGGGAACAGCTCCTTCGTCCCTTTCCACTTAGAGCTGCAGAGTGCAGTCAGCTGGATAAGGGAAGGAAAAGCGCCAGGTCCTGACGGCGTCCCACCCGAAACATGCAAGGTGTCCGGGAAGGAGTGCGAGGATATGTGCCCGAGAATGATGAATGAAGAGCTGATGAATAGCAGATAACCCCAAGGAGAGGAAGAGAGAAAGACTGGTAATGATTGAAAAAGAGCGAAAGGAACCAATCTATTTATTGAATGGGATAGCGAAGATGTTTGAGAATATGTTCGGAGCTACGATAAATGAGGATCTCGAGGGCGCAGGGGGTCTTTCAGAGGAACTATATGGGTTCAGGGGTGGCAACGCATTGATGCGAGTGAAATAGAGAGCAAGGTTAGCCAATACAGCTCCATGGCTGACCCGTAGTGTGCTACTGTGTGCTTGTAACCCTGGATGTGAAAAATGCTTTCAATTCGGTCCCATGGGACGGAATCTTGGAGGCTTTGGGACTGAAGGGGGTACCTCCCTACCTTCGAAAGATGGTGGGCAGCTACTTGAATGATAGCGAGATAGTGACTGTGAAAGCAAAAACCTTCAAGATGAGTGCGGGTGTTCCACAGGGCTCGGTTCTTGGGCCGATACTGTGCAACATGTTTCATGATGAGGAAAAGGCTGAAAGCGATCATGAATGAGTGGGATTGACCGGTGGATGGGGAAAAGGCGGCTTGCTCTAGCTCCCCACAAAACCGAAGCGGTCCTGGTAATTGGGAGAAGAAATCTGCGCCGACTGATCGTGCAAATCGGGACAGTTGACGTAGCAGCTAGGTTGTCGGTAAGATATCTTGGGGTAGAGCTTCAGCGGAACCTCAGGGTATTCGAACAGATCAACCGAATGGTGAGCAAAGCAATAGTGTGTGTGAGACCCCTTGGACGGTTGATGCCCAATATAGCTGAGCCGTTGCTCTCCAAGAGAAGGATTATTAATGCACTCCATTCTCCTGTATGGGATACCGGCATCGACAAAAGTCTTCAGGATTGAATGTTACAGAGCGAGATTGATCAAAGTGCAAATCTCATATCCTCAAAAGTGGTATGCCTCCGCTGTGTCCTCACTCGCTCCACAATACCTACAGTGCGCCATGCTCACTAGGTAAGACACATACAGGACTGTTTCTTGCGACGCCGTGGAGGTCGTTGCTCCTACACCTATTCATCGCTCATCGAGGGGTACCTCCCTACCTTCGAAAGATGGTGGGCAGCTAGTTGAATGATAGCGAGATAGTGACTGTGAAAGCAAAAACCTTCAAGATGAGTACGGGTGTTCCACAGGGCTCGGTTCTTGGGCCGATACTGTGCAACATGTTTCATGATGAGAAAAAGGCTGAAAGCGATCATGAATGAGGCAATTAGTGGGATTGACCGGTGGATGGGGAAAAAGGGGCTTGCTCTAGCTCTCCATAAAACCGAGGCGATCCTGGTAATTGGGAGAAGAAATCTGCGCGGACTGATCGTGCAAATGGGGACAGTTGACGTCCAAGCTTGGGAATCTGCGAGATATCTTGGGGTAGAGCTTGACCGAAACCTCAGGGTATTCGAACAGGTCAACCGAGTGGTGAGCAAAGCAATAGTGTGTGTGAGACCCCTTGGACGGTTGATGCCCAATATAGGTGAGCCGTTGGCCTCCAAGAGAAGAATTATGAATGCCAAAGAACCCAAGGCCCGAGGCAAATCGGCCCGAGAACCGAGCCCTGTTGAACACCCGCACTCATCTTGAAGGTTTTTACTTTCACAGTCACTATCTCGCTATCTTTCAAGTAGCTGCCCACTATCTTTCGAAGGTAGGTTTTGGGACTGAAGGGTGTACCTCCCCTTCAGTCCCAAAGCCTCCAAGATTCCGTCCCATAAGACCGAATTGAAAGCATTTTTCACATCCAGGGTTACAAGCACACAGTAGCACACTACGGGTCAGCCATGGAGCTGTCCATTCCATTCTCCTGCATGGGATGCAGGCATGGACAAAAGTCTTCTGGATTGAATGTTACAGAGCGAGACTGATGAGAGTGCAAATCTCATATCCTCAAAAATGGTAGGCCTCCGCTGTGTCCTCACTCGCTCCACAATACCTACAGTGCGCAATGCTCACTAGGTAAGACACATACAGGACTGTTTCTTGCGACGCCGTGGAGGTCGTTGCTCCTAAACCTATTCATCGCTCAACGAGAGGTACCTCCCTACCTTCGAAAGATGATGGGCAGCTAGTTGAATGATAGCGAGATAGTGACTGTGAAAGCAAAAACCTTCAAGATGAGTGCGGGTGTTCCACATGGCTCCGTTCTTGGGCCGATACTGTGCAACATATTTTATGATGAAGAAAAGGCTGAAAGCGATAATGAATGAGGTAATTAGTGGGATTGACCGGTGTCTGGCGGAAAGGGGGCTTGCTCTGGTTCTCCACAAAACCGAGGCGATCCTGGTAATTGAGAGAAGAAATCTGCGCTGACTGATCGCTCAAATGGGGACAGTTGACGTACCAGCTTGGTTGTCGGTAAGATATCTTGGGGTAGAGCTTCAGCGAAACCTCAGGGTATTCGAGTGGCGAGCAAAGCAATAGTGTGAGACCCCTTGGACGGCTGGTGCCCAATATAGGTGAGCCGTTAGCCTCGAAGAGAAGGATTATTAATGCACTCCATTCTCCTGTATGGGATGCCGGCATGGACAAAAGTCTTCTGGATTGAATGTTACAGAGCGAGACTGATGAGAGTGCAAATCTCATATCCTCAAAAATGGTAGGCCTCCGCTGTGTCCTCACTCGCTCCACAATACCTACAGAGCGCAATGCTCACTAGGTAAGACACATACAGGACTGTTTCTTGCGACGCCGTGGAGGTCGTTGCTCCTACACCTATTCATCGCTCATCGAGGGGTACCTCCCTACCTTCGAAAGATGGTCGGTCGGCAGCTACTTGAATGATACCGACATAGCGACTGTGAAAACAAAAACCTTCAAGATGAATGCGGGTGTTCCACAGGGCTCGGTTCTTGGGCCGATACTGTGCAACATATTTTATGATGAGGAAAAGGCTGAAAGCGATAATGAATGAGGCAATTAGTGGGATTGACCGGTGGATGGCGGAAAGGGGGCTTGCTTTGGCTCTCCACAAAATCAAGGCGATCCTGGTAATTGGGAGAAGAAATCTGCGCCGACTGATCGTGCAAATGGGGACAGTTGACGTACCAGCTTGGTTGTCGGTAAGATATCTTGGGGTAGAGCTTCAGCGAAACCTCAGGGTATTCGAGTGGTGAGCAAAGCAATAGTGTGAGACCCCTTGGACGGTTGGTGCCCAATATAGGTGAGCCGTTGGCCTCCAAGAGAAGGATTATTAATGCATTCCATTCTCCTGTATGGGATGCCGGCATGGACAAAAGTCTTCTGGATTGAATGTTACAGAGCGAGACTGATGAGAGTGCAAATCTCATATCCTCAAAAATGGTAGGCCTCCGCTGTGTCCTCACTCGCTCCACAATACCTACAGTGCGCAATGCTCACTATGTAAGACACATACAGGACTGTTTCTTGCGACGCCGTGGAGGTCGTTGCTCCTACACCTATTCATCGCTCATCGAGGGATACCCCCCTACCTTCGAAAGATGGTGGGCAGTTACTTAAATGATAGCGAGATAGTGACTGTGAAAGCAAAAACCTTCAAGATGAGTACGGGTGTTCCACAGGGCTCGGTTCTTGGGCCGATACTGTGCAACATATTTTATGATGAGGAAAAAGGCTGAAAACGATAATGAATGAGGCAATTAGTGGGATTGACCGGTGGATGGGGAAAAGCTAGCTCTTACTAGAGCTCTTGCTCTAGCTCTCATAAAACCGAGGCGATCCTGGTAATTGGGAGAAGAAATCTGCGCGGACTGATCGTGCAAATGGGGATAGTTGACGTACTAGGTTGGGAGCCTGTGAGATATCTTGGGGTAGAGCTTCAACGAAACCTCAGGGTATTCCGTCAGGTCAACCGAGTGGTGAGCAAAGCAATAGTGTGTGTGAGACCCCTTGGGCGGTTGATGCTCAATATAGGTGAGCCGTTGGCCTCCAAGAGAAGGATTATTAATGCACTCCATTCTCCTGTATGGGATGCCGGCATGGACAAAAGCCTTCAGGATTGAATGTTACAGAGCGAGACTGATGAGAGTGCAAATCTCATATCCTCAAAAATGGTAGGCCTCCGCTGTGTCCTCACTCGCTCCACAATACCTACAGAGCGCAATGCTCATCAGGTAAGACACATACAGGACTGTTTCTTGGGACGCCGTGGCGGTCGTTGCTGCTACACCTATTCATCGCTCATCGACCTAATCATCGGATGAAAGAGTTAGAGTTTGGGGAGATAATGACCGTAGAACTAAAAGGGACAAAACAATGCGTGTATAGAAAGAGCTATCGGAGAAGGTAGCCTGGACCAACTGATTCCGACCATCGATGAATGTGTCAACCGTGTGCACGGTGAGGTGAAATATTATCTCATCCAGGCGCTTACTCTGCATGGATGTTTTGGGTCTTACCTGGTGAGCATCGGGAAACTGGTTGAGGCGCACTGTGGGTATTGTGGAGCGAGTGAGGACACAGCGGAGTATACCATTTTTGAAGATATAAGATGGGTGAGCATGAGAAGCGCGGCAGAATGCAAGGTGGAAGAGAATGGAAATAGGGATAGCATGGTGAGGATCATGCTCCGCAATGATGGAAGGGGCGTACTGACTGGTATGAGGAGAAAAAAGAAGGATGAGCGGGAAGCAGGATTGCTACGCGTGCCAATGCCGGGCACGCTTTAGTGTGAAGGGGGCGCGCAAATTTATTAGAAACTTTGATGTAAAGGGGGGCACGGCGATTAACTTTTGCGCAACTAAAACGATGAATTTGCTATTTTGGATGAACCAAAAGCAGCAATAAATGAACTATTGATATCAAGAATGAAGTAAAAAAGCGCAAAAATTTTGTGGGGTCTACCCCAGCTACCTTCTAATTCCTAGTACGTAATTTTCTATGTAATCTTCCCAGTTGATTAAATTGGTGTCGAAGCAAAAGTCTCGTCTGTCGTTTTCGGTCATGGTAAGGCTGAGCTGACGGACATTCGTGTCGTCGAAGTTCCACTGTTGCGTCGCGAAATACTCCAGGCACTTGGCCGCTTTCATAAGTTTATCTTGAATTTTTAACATACTGAAAACACATCAAATCAAAATTTGCGGAAGAACCAAGCGAACAAATCATACATAGGTTTTCCTCCGGCCACCCAAACGCAGCCGTCCATGAGGTATGCAGGTAACCAATGCAAAAGATACCTGTTAACCGTGTTCAAGGTACCGCTGCTGGTCATTGTACCATCCGGGTACCAAGTGACATCGCTGAACGGATGTTTCCTCATGTATTTAAAACAGAGATCTATGAATTTCTTCCAAGTGATTGGACGCCTCAATCCTGTAAAAGCACCGATAATAAAAGCAGAAATACTCACAAATTTGTATTTCTACCTGTACAACAATTATAAATCGCAATCTCTTTAGTTTTACTAGTACCAATCCTCCACGCGGCAGCCAACATCAAATTAATAACCATATCAACGGGAACCAAATCGGCAACTTTGTCCCTTTCGCACAACATCGTCCTGAAAATCCCCTTCCCCGCCGCGGCAATGATCCCGGTCGGTCCGTTCCAATTATCCACCCATCCCTTCAGGGGTCCTCCGATGCTGCTAAGCACGATGCTGGGGCGGACGATGACCAGCGGGAGGTCTCCCTTGTTGTCCTTCAGCCAGCACTCGGCCAGCGCTTTGGTGAAGGTGTACGTGTTCGGACGGTGGCCGATCAGTTTAGGCGTCAGTGAGTCGACTAGGGATTCCTCGAGGGTTTCTACTAGGGATGTCATCTGGTCGGGGCCGATCGGCGGGGGATAGATCAGCTCCTTCACATCGCTTCTATCACAATTACAATAAGCTGTGGACACATGAACCTAAAAACAAATTATTTTATCGATTTTCGATGATTTTAAAGTAATATTTACGAGTGCTTCTAAGTGTGTCATCTTTTTGCAGAGTTCGACGAGCCTCTGAGTGCCGAGCATGTTGATGGTGACGGAGAGTTTGAGTTTCTCGTCGAATTTGACGGTGGCGGCGCTGTGGAAGACGACGTTGACGGTGCGCGCCAGCATCGCCCGATCCTGCTGACTGATCGCCAGTTCCGGCTGTGTTATGTCGCCCTCGATCGGCAACACCTTCGACAAGTCACCGGGCCGCTCCTTCCTCAACGGATCAAACAACTGCAAGCAAAATATATTAAGAACGTGGAGGGTAAAGAGGGGTTTTTTTCTTACAGGGGAGCAAAGTAACTGTTGTAATCTTTCGTGGGCGTTTTGTCCTTTTTTGGGTCTGATGAGGAGGTAGATTTTTGTGACGGAAGGACAGGACCGCAGAAGTTTCTCGAGGAGGACTTTGCCCATGAAGCCGGTTCCTCCGGTGATGAAGACGGTTTTGGCGTGGTAGAAGTCGGAGACGGTGGCGGTGGTCAGGGTGGGGAGGGCGCGCTGGATCTCGCCCGCGGCTGGCGGGGCGGCGACGCCGCCGCCACCGCCGCCTCCGGCGTTCGTCTGGGTTCCGACCATCTGCTATATGGATGCGGCGTGGTTGGAGCCGGTGGAAGCCGGGGGTTGTGCTTGGGGCCGGGGCGGAAGGACAGGGAGGCGGGAAGAGATTTGTTGGCGGCGACCGGTGGAAGAACTGCTCATAAAGTTTTCTTCATGTTTCTCCTTTTTCGGAAAAATGTTTTTCTTTTTGTTGGGAATTTCTCTGTTTTACTTCTTTGTGCGACTTTGTGTTTCTTGTTCTGTGGTTTCAGTTATCTACATCAGACCTATAACAAAATTTAAGACAAAAATTAATTAATTCATTAAATTCGTGGCGAAAGGGTTAAGTGAATTAATTCAATTTTACAAGCGCAACAGTTAACGCATATTGAGTGTCTATTCGTCACTTACTGAACATTTCACGTGGACAACGTGCAGTGTGTCCACGTGAAATGTTCAGAAAGTGACGAATAGACACTCAATATGTGTTAACTGTTGCGCTTGTAAAATTGAATTCATTCACTTAAACCTTTCGCCACGAATTTAATGAAGAATCCTGTAAGGAAATGAATTATTTGCAGAAACCAAAAAAGTATAAAGTGAATTAACACAAATTTAAAACGTGCAATAGTATCTTGAACGACGTAAAAGATGCACAAATTATTTATATACTTACTTTTACGTCCGAATTAGTTTTGAATGTAATGAACTGTTTAAAATACAAAAACGTAATTGAGTGCGGAACAACGGAAAATGAGCTATTTAACAAGCGTTTAAAACCAAAAAATTACACAAATTACGCATAAATAATGCATAAAACGCCGTTGTTATCAGTTTCAAATTTGATACGACTACAAAAATAACGTAAATTTACTGCAATTTATGTTTCGTCTGCGGTTTTCGCGAATTGACTAGTGGATATTATTGCCAAAGTTTGACGCATTATTAACGATCCATCTCGACAATTCAAATAAATAACAGATTTTTTCAAGGAAAATCCCGTGTAAATTGGATAAAACACGTCAGTTTTCTGCGAAGATTTATTAAATTTACAATCAATATTTGTTTGAGGTTTTCGCACAACCGATGTTTAACAGGAAATTATTTTACGACTTATTGTTTCGGATAAAATATCTAGACCAGCGTTTCTTAAACTATGTGAAATTCTACGAAAATTTTTCCAAAATTACAAACTTAAAACATACGGAACACAGCCTGAATATATAAATATATTCAGCCTTTCCGGAGCTCTATAACAATTATTGTGTCTTTTTAGGACTACCAAAACAAATCTCATGTGAAATTTGTCTCATGTGAAAGTTTTCCAAAATTGTTAACTTTTCCAATCCATCACTCTGGAAGTCACCTTGTCGCGGTGTGAGGGCTGTTTCGCAACAAACCGTTAGACGTTACCGATCGGAGTACAACTCCGGTCGGAGGGGTCAGCGGAGAGCGAACAACCAAGAACTTCAAAATCCTTAATCCAAGGTGTCATGCGACCCGTGCCGAAAGGACTGGTTGGTGGCCAAGGGCAACCGGCCATCGCTAACGGAGCCCCTCTGATACCTGGCGACCTCATAGGGTATCAAGCCTTACCATGTCAAGCGGGGCTCTGACGTGGCGGACCTCTAGTTCCCTTGCCACTCGTGGGATTTATATGAATTCCAAAAGTAAAAATAATCAATGTGTGCGGGACCTAACCGACACAGAGGACATGGAAGTCAGCCCGGATTACCGGGAAGACTACCTTGACCTCACACTCATAGACATGAGCAGTCCAGCCATGTCTACAGAGGCAGAGGTAGATGTTCTTGTAGGGACAGAGGAGGACTTGCCGCCTCCTGTTACAAAACAAGAATGACCAACATCTTCAGCAGTGATGGCTAGGATGTTCACTAAGCAGCACCTAGGGCTAGCTCTGCTGCAAGAACCCTGGACCTACGGAGGTAAGATCAGAGGCCTCAGCAACAGGGAATGTAAGTTGGTATGGGACAGCCGTGAGGTCTCCCCTAGAACTTGCATTATGGTAAGAAAGGGCATAAATTACTTATGTCTTTCAGAATTTTTAACGCGGGATTTAGTTCCGATTCAGGCCCTCATCAAGACCGAGGGTCTCCACCTCGAAGTAGTGGTCGCATCAGCATACTTCCCTGGCGATGGTAACAGCATACCACCCATTGAAGTACAAAAGCTGGCGGAACACTGCATTAGGAGAAGGCTGCCACTCATCCTGGGATGTGACGCGAACGCACACAATGAGATGTGGGGCAGCACGGACACTAATAAGAGAGGTGAGTACCTTTTAGAATACCTCATTAAAGAAAACTTAATTGTGTACAACGTTGGGAACACACCAACATTTGTCACTAAAGTCAGAAATGAGGTACTGGATATTATGGTAGGTAGCGCTAACGAGAGTAAACTAATTAAAAAGCGGAGGGTTTCAAATGAACCCTCAATGTCAGATCATAGGATCATAGAGTTTGAGCTGGAAGGAGCGAGTGAGGAAAACACCCCCATTCGAAACCCCAGACAAACTGTGTGGCCTATGTTTAGTTCCCAACTAAAAGAAAACCTAGAGCAGGTGACAGTGCGGGGTAGTATCAAACACTACACCGTGCTGGAGCAGGCTGTAGGAGAAATAAATGTAGCAATCACCACGGCATTTGAATCCAGCTGCCCGGTAAAAACCTTGAAGGAGCATAAGGACGAAAAATGGTGGAACAAAAATTTGTCTACATTAAGAGCAAAAGTACGTAGGCTTTTCAACAAAGCCGAGCAACACGGAAATTGGCTAGAATACTGCGAGGTGCTTACCACCTACAACAAAGAGATCAGAAGGACAAAAAGGGAAAACTTTAGGACCTTCTGTGAAAACATAGTATCCAGCCCTGTGGCAGCTAGACTGCACAAAGCACTAGCGAAGGATAGAGTGGAAATGACAACCACTCTCAAGAAACCGAAGAGGATGAAGAGCAAACAGCTCTCCTCCTACTAGAAACCCATTTTTCGGGATGTAGAGGATACAGGGAGACCGAGGGCTTGATGCAACCACGGAAACCAAGTCGGGCCGACTGGAAGAGGGCAGCGTCCATCTGTACGGAAAACCGAATCAGATGGGCTATCGGCACTTTCCAGCCTTTTAAGGCGCCAGGTGTGGACGGACTAGTTCCTGCCTTCCTACAAAAGGGAGAGAGAGAACTAATGCCGTATCTTCTAAATATCTTTAGAAGTAGCTTAGCGCTCGGATATATACCAGAGCTATGGAGGCTAAGGTGGTATTTATACCGAAGGTGGGGAAGAAAGACACCACTCAACCGAAGTCATTTAGACCCATTAGTCTAACATATTTTATGTTAAGGACAATCGAGAAGGTGAATGATAATTACCTTAGGACTATAGTGCTGGTAGGTACACCACTACACAGGAGTCAGCATGCTTACAGAGCAGGGAAATCCACAGAAACCGCCCTGTATCAGCTGACAAACGAAATAGAAGCAGCACTAGAGACATAGGAAGTAGCAATATGTGCCTTCTTGGATATAGAGGGAGCTTTTGACAACACCTCACACGAGGCTGTCAATGCAGCCCTCGAAAGAAGGAATATCAACAGCACTATCTCAAAGTGGATGGGAGACATGCTGAGAACTAGAAGAGCGGAGACACAAGTGGGAAGAGACACCATTAAGATCTCCACAACTCGAGGGTGCCCACAGGGAGGTGTACTATCACCGCTAATGTGGAGCATGGTAGTTGCTGAACTACTGGTCAGGCTAAACGACCTAGACATCAAATGTCAAGGTTACGCCGATGACATAGTCATAATGGCCAGAGGGAAATTTGAGGGAACGCTCTGTGAAATTGTTCAGAGAGGCCTCAAAGTAACTAGTAAATGGTGTCAAACAGTGGGATTGAGACTCAACCCGAGCAAAACCACGGTGATACCATTTACTAGAAGGAGAAAACTAAACTGCCTACATCCCATACTTATAGATGGGAAGGCAGTAGAATACCAACAGGAGATAAGGTATCTGGGTATCACACTAGATAGCAAACTCCTATGGAATAGACACGCTGAGGCAGCGGTAAGCTAATGCTAAATGGTGTGCAGAAATCTGGCAGGAAAAACGTGGGGTTGTAACCCCACTATCCTGCGATGGATGTACACCATGATAGTGAAACCTGCAATCACTTATAGAGCAGTTGGGTTGGGAAGTAGAATCAAGCTGGCCTCTATGAGGAAACAGCTGGAGAAGATTCAAAGACTGGCGTGTGTCTGCATCACAGGGGCGTTGGGGTCGTGTCCGACAGCAGCATTGGAGCTGCTGCTGGATCTGACTCCGCTGCACCTTGTGGTGGAAAGGGCCGCCAGATCGGCGATCGCAAGATTCAGCAAGGAAGGAATTGGCAGAGGTAAAATAATCGGGAGCAGAGACCGAAACAGCCTCGCTGCCAAGATCATCTGGCTGGAAGTACCTAAAGACGAAATGGTATGCAAATACCACTTCGAGAAAAACTACACAGCAATGTGTAGTAGTAAAGCTGATTGGAGCGACGAACCCTCAGCATACCACATAGAGCAAAATGCCATTAAGTGGTATACAGATGGTTCGAAGACAAAGGAAGGTACTGGTGCAGGAGTGTTTGGACCTCGTACCAGGTACTTCGAATCCATGGGAACATCCCCAAGTATCTTCCAAGCAGAGGTACACGCAATCGAAAGATGTGCACAGTTTAACTTCGACAGGAATTATGGCAAAAAACGAATTGCTATGCTGTCAGACAGCCATTAAGGCCATTAGCTGATACACCATCAGATCCAAACTGGTATGGGACTGTGTGGGGAAGCTGAACAAGCTTGGCAGGGATAATAAAGTAACGCTATAGTGGGTACCAGGACACACTGGTATAGACGGAAACGAAGAAGCCGATCACCTAGCAAACAAGGGATCCAGTAGCTCCTTTATAGGTCCGGAACCCTTTTGCCGCATGAGTGTGAACACCATCCACAAAAGTTTAGATGAAGAAACAATAGGGAAATGGATGAAAACCTGGAAAGCACTTCCAGGGCTAAGGTAATCCAAAGTGATGCTGGGATCTTTTAACCAGAAGAGAACAAAAGCTTGCCTAAAACTAAGCAGCAACAAGCTTAGAATTCTGACAGGAGTCCTGATGGGACACTGCAGACTTAGGAAACATCTCAAGGCCCAAGGCCTAGAGGAAGATGACGGATGCAGATTCTGTGGCTCAGCAGAGGAAACCCCCTTACATCCGTTCAAAGACTGCGGAGCATTACTCCCCAAGAGACAGATGTACCTTGGGGCTCACTGCTTGAACACAAAGGAGCTGCAGGCCTTGAATCCCACCCGTATCCTGAAATTCCTGAAGGAATCAAGATTAGAGGAGGCGCTCTAAATGAGTAAGTACACCAACACTTGCAGGAGGAGGTTGGGTACAATAGATCTATAAAGGTCGCAGTACAAGTCGTCACTACCATATCTACAATCTACAATCTAACTTTCCCAATAGTCGTAGGCAACCCATTTCACACTTCACTGAACCCTTTCGCCCCGAATGGTACACATACGTCCCACCAAATATCAAACGAAACTTGAATTTAAAATAGTAGTTGTAGAAAATATTTAACAGGTCAAGACAGATATTGTTGTTGTAAATAATAGCGAACAATATCAGACAAGACAGGACACGAAATTACAAGACAAGACTGGATTAGAATAAATCAGACAGGACAAGACCAGGCAAAACCAAATAATTCTTGAATAATTGATAAGTTTGGACAAGACAATAATAGACTGGACTAAACTAGATAAGTATATACAAGAATGGTCAAGATTCAACAATACTGGACAAGACTGTTAGAAGAAGATGCAATTTTTGTAAAATCTCAACGTGATCTTCATTGATCTGTTGCTGCCTTATTTCTCAAGATATTAACAAGACGGTTTCAGATTTAAAACATTTGGACTTTTTGGAGAAATTTGGGGTTTTTAGATTTCCAAAATTCCCCCAAATAGTCGCACAGTGAGCAAAATAGTGAGAGTCTAGAAATGTTAATTGAATACAAAAATTAATTAAATACAAAAGTTAATTGAAGTTAAAGTTAATTGAATACAAAATATCGGATATGACTATCCACAGAATTTGACAAAATTGAAAAAAAAAACGGCCAAGTGCGAGTTGTGACTCGCGCACCGAGGGTTCCGTACAAACTTGTAAGTAAGGTATCTTTAGGAGTACCTAACTGTATGCAACCCATATGCTTCTGGTGCCTGACAATACCACGCAACACATTGGTGTATTTTCATAAATTTCTAATAGTAAATTCGCATTTTTCTTGTAATTAAACTACATATTTACGGTTTTCAGATTTCTCCCTTTACATGTGCTGTAAGACACCGCTTCTTGCCAAATTTTATGATTCTAGGTCAACGGGAAGTACCCTATAGGTTTTGATTCCCTTGTGAAATCGCAAAATATGCGACATAAACGGTCATATCTTTTGATCGCGTTGACTTACAAGTTTGATTTTTTCACAGCTGAAAGAGACCGCAGACCCGAGTATTTGATACAAATTTCAACTTGTTACCTCTACGCGTTCCTGAGAAAAATGGTCTTGACAGACAGACAGACGGGCGGACAGACGAACAACAAAGTGATCCTATAAGGTTTCCGTTTTCGGTACGGAACCATAAAAAAGAACAAAACTCGAGAAGAATATATGAGATACCTTGGTACTGATATCTTGGTACAATTCGACCTATCGTTTTATTTTAGTTTTATATTTATCAACAAAACCGTGAGATTTATTCTATCTTTCCAATATTATTCAAGTTCCGGGACGAAATGGTTAATATCTATTACCCTTAAGGTAGACTTCCGAGCAAAGCGGCTCTGGCGTTACTGACGCGGCGACAGAGCGATAGTATTATGCACTATGAAAGTGTATGAGACGCCATTCGAGCGCAGCGACACTGACGCGTCAATGTCGCTACGCTCGAATGGCGCCTCATACATTTCCATAGTGCATAATACTATCGCTATGTCGCTGCGGCATTGACGCTGCGTTAGTGACGCAAGAGCCGCCTAGCTCGGAAGTCTACCTTTAGACAACTCTTATCACTTCAGCGTACCCGTTTTGCCAAGTTTTGCTAACTGTTTTGATAAAAAATACAAAGAAAATAAGAGGTTCCATGCTACTATAGTCCATTTTTTTAAAGAATGCAGTAACTAGAAACCTGATTTACACTATGACAAATGTTCAATCTAGTTACAAAATTTGGCGCTAAATTCAAATATAGATACTTAAATATAAAATTGGTAATTTATTAATGGCTTCATTGAATATCTTATTACTATTGAATAACTTTTATAAAAATTACAGAAATTGAGCAACAGCTGCTGTAGTGAGTGCAACAGCTTCAGTTTTTGTTCCACCCTTACTTTTATGGACCCAATAACTGTTGTAGGACATTAATTTTTGTCTACTTTTTAAAAGCTTTCCCTTCGGATTTTTCTTTATATCTTTGGAAGTACTGGGCATCTCGTTATCAGCCATGGTAGTATAAAAATCAAAATTACATGACTGTACACACTTTGTTAAATGAGACAAAACAACAAAACCAGAAAGAACGAAAACTACTGTTGTTTGTATTGAAAACTACAGATTAAATCCAGCAACTGGCAACAATAGTAATAAAATACAAACAAATAAATGAAGAAAAACGCAAAATATCTAAATGATACAAACAGATCAGATGACAATTGTGAATTGACACGGCAGCCATAGACAACTAACAGCTGCAAATGTATGTGAAAAGAAAGAGAAAAGAGGTTGAGATGGAGAAGTAAATATCGTCGGTGTGAACTCGATTTAAGCCAATCAGAAAGCAAGGTCAAATAAGCAATATCTTCCCTGTCCTGCATTCTTAAAAAAAATGGACTATACAGAAAAGACAATAAATTGATCGTTTGCAAAGTGTGAAATGTACCCAAAATATACTAAAATAGAAAGAAAATGAGCGAAAGAAAAGGGTGGCTGACAAAAAATTAATCGAAGATAAACCGGACATTTTCGATTAATCGATTGATTTATTGTCAGCAACCTTTTTCTTTCGCTTATTTTCTTTGTATTTTTGTATATTTTGTTTACATTTCACACTTTGCAAACGATCAATTTATTGTCTTTTCTCTAGTAGCATCGGACCTCTTATTTTCTTTGTATTTTTTATCAAAAAAGTAGCTCAAACTTGACAAACTTTTCATCCAAATCTGTGAGAGAACTTATTTCTAGAGAATTGGGATCGCGTGTTTTAGAGTTTGAGAAGCGCTGGTCTAGACCCTGGAGGTAGTTTACTGATTGATAGAGGTTTAATTTTCATAAGTGTGATAAGATATAATTGTTCTACTTTCAGCTGTAAATTTACAACTTGGAGGGACTTTGAAAATCCAAAAAGGATATTTTTTCCTAAAAGCTTGAATTTTGAAAATCTGAAACCGTTTTGTTAATATTTTCAAAAAGAAGGCAGTTGTTGATCTGAATGGCGATGAGATTGAGATTATACAAAATTAACGCTTGTAGACTCGCTCTGCGACTATTTGGATGAATTTTGAAAACACAAAAATCACAAATTTCACCAAAAAGTCTAAATTTTAGAAATCTAAAACCGATTTGTTTATATTTTGAAAAATAAGGCAACGACAGATCAATGAAGATGAGGTTGAGATTTTACAAAATTAACATTTGTGGATTCTCACTATTTTCTTCACTGTGCGACTATTTAGAGGAATCTAGAAAATCTAAAAACCACAAATTTCCCCAAAAAGTCCAAATTTTGAAAATCTTAAACTGCTTTGGTAATATTTTGAAAAATAAAGCAGCGACAGATCAATGAAGATGAGGTTGAGATTTTACAAATTTAACATTTGTGGACTCTTACTATTTTCTTCACTGTACGACTATTTGGAAGAATTTTGAAAATCCAAAACCCACGAATTTCTCCAAAAAGTCCAAATTTTTAATATGAAAATGCTTTTTAATTTTAATATTTTTTAATATTTTGAAACATAAGACAACGACAGATCAATGAAGATGAGGTTGAGATTTTACAAAATTAACAATTGTGGACTCTCACTATTTTTCTCACTGTGCGACTATTTGTAGGAATTTTCGAAAACTAAAAACCGCAAATTTCTCCAAAAAGTACAAGTTTTGTAAATCTGAAACCGTTTTGCTAATATCTTAAGAAGTAAGGCAGGGACAGATCAATGAAGATGAGGTTGAGATTTTACAAAATCAACATTTGTGGAGTCTCACTATTTTCCTCACTTTGCGACTATTTGGAGGAATTTTGAAAACCTAAAAACCACAAATTCCTCTAGAAAGTCCAAATTTTTTAAATCTGAAACTGCTTTGTTAATATTTTCAAAAATAAGGCAACGACAGATCAATGAAGATGAAGTTGAAATTTCTCAAAATTAACAGTTATAGACTATTAGACTATATTATTAGACTATTATAGCACTATTTTCTTTATTGTGCGACTATTTGGAGGAATTTTGGAAATCAAAAAACCGAAAATTTCTCGAAAAAGTCCAAATTTTGAATATCTGAAAACGCTTTGTTAATATTTTGAGAAATGAGGCGGCCACAGATCAATGAAGATGAGGTTGAGATTTTACAAAATTAACATTTGTAGACTCTCACTATTTTCCTCACTGTGCGACTATTTGGAGGAATTTTGGAAATCCAAAAACTGAAAATTTCTCCAAAAAGTCCAAATTTTGGAAATCTGAAAACGTTTTGTTAATATTTTAAGAAATAAGGCAGCGACAGATCAATGAAGATGAGGTTGAGATTTTACAAAATTAGCAATTGTCGATTCTCACTATTTTCCTCACTGTGCGACTATTTGGAGCAATTTTGAAAATCTAAAAACCACATATTTCTCTAAAAAGTCCAAATTTTTAAAATCTGAAACTGCATTGTTAATATTTTGAAAAATTAGGCAGCTTCAGATCAATGAAGATGAGATTGAGATTTTACAAAATCAACAATTATGGACTCTCACTATTATCGTTACTGTGTGACTATTTGGAGGAACTTTGAAAATCTAAAAACCCCAACTTTTTCCAAAAAGTCCAAATTTTGAAAATCTAAAACTGTTTTGTTAATATTTTGAAAAATAAGGCAGCGACAGATCAATGAAAATGAGGTTGAGATTTTACAAAATCAACATTTGTAGACTCAATATTTTCCTCATTGTGCTACTAGTTGGAGGAATTTTGAAAAAGTAAAAACCGCAAATTTCTCCAAATACTAAAAAGTTTGAAAATCTGGAACCGTTTTGTTAATATTTTGAAAAATTAGGCAGCGACATAACAATGAGGATTTAGTTGAGATTTCACAAAATTCATGAATGGAAAATCCAAGTCCAATGTCCATGCGTTTGACCCGGAACGGGCGGCTACGAACAGCGTCTGTACTCCATGTTAGGGGCTCTACAATTAATGGCTCTAAAATGCTTGGTGACAGGCTTTGTGACAAGCCGACCGTAAAACTCAACGTCACGTCCTTATGGAAATGATGTCTCGCGGATTCGGAACTAAGATTGGAGCGTCCCCTGAAAGCGACGCGTGTTGGCAGGGCCCGGTCAAGTATGCAAGGGTTGCCGTCACGTGGGCGGCGATGGCTGGACCATATGCCCTGGGAGTCACGGGAAAGAGGCCCAAGGGACGACCAAGACAGAGGTGGATTTATACGATCCATAATGACATGAAGACTGCACATGAAGACCGAAAAAAATGGAGACATCGAATCCTCACGGCGGACCCTGCCACCAGGAGAGACAAAAGCTAGGAAGAAGAAGAAGATCCATAGGCCCAGTCTAGAATAAACAAAGATACTCGGAATAAATTGAGCATGTTAGTGTATGCTTTTTTTTTAGCTGTTGTCTGCCCGTTGGGCATAAGCCTCCCCCTTGCTCTTTCACTTAGTCCTGTTCTGGGCCGCTTGGTACCAGTTAATGCTTTCCGTACGTTTCAGGTCGTCGTTCCATCCCATCGGTGGTCTTTTTACGCTTCTTCTGTTGCTCCATGGTCTTCATCTTATAAATTTTCCGCTCCATTTGTCTTCATTTCTTGCGACATGACCGGCCCAACTTCATTTCTTCTGTAGTATTTCATTTGCTACATCCCTTACTTTTGTATTCTCTCTGATCCAATCGTTTCTCTTCTTGTCTCTCAGTGATATTCCTAGTATTCGTCTTCCCATTGCTCTTTGATAGATCCTTAGCTTTTCCATTATTGTTTCGGTAATTGCCCAGGTTTGCGAACCATAAGTGGTCACCCGGACTATGCACTGATTGTATAGGGCGCTTTTTAACTCGAGGGGGTGTCCAACGCTAGTATATCTTTTATCTTGCTGTAGGCTGAACAGGTTTGCCTGATCCTCTTGTTTGCCTCTTGTTCTTGATATACCTATTGTTACTGTTGTATTGTTGCTATTGTAACAATGTTGTATTGTATTGTACCTATTGTATTGTTACTATTGTGCCTGAGATACTTAAATGTGTGTACTTTTTGAATTAAGTTGCCTTCGATGGTAATTTGTTGTTGTAATACTAAGAAATATCTGAACTTGAGTCTTCTCTATCTGACTTCATGTACATGGATTTTCCATTGAATGAATTCCATTCATGAAAACAGTTGTAGACTCGCACTATTTTCCTCACTGTGGAAGAAGTTGGAGGAAGTTTGGAAATATAAAAACCGAAAATTTCTCCAAAAAGTCCAAATTTTGAATATCTGAAAACGCTTTGTTAATATTTTAAAAAATAAAGCAGCGACAGATCAATGAAGATGAGGTTTAGATTTTACAAAATTAACATTTGTGGACTTTCACTATTTTCCTCACAGTGCAACTATTTGGAGGAATTTTGGAAACATAAAACCTGCAAATTTCTCCAAAAAGTCTAAATTTTGAAAATCTGAAACCGATTTATAAATATTTTGAAAAATAAGGCAGCGGCGGATCAATGAAGATGAGGTTGAGATTTCACAAAATAAACGTTTGTAGACCCTCACTATTTTCATCACTGTGCGACTATTTGGAGGAATTTTGGAAATCCAAAAACCACAAATTTCTCCAAAAAGTCAAAATTTTGAAAATCTAAAACCAATTTGTAAATATTTTAAAAAATATGGCAGCGACAGATCAATGAAGATGAGGTTGACACTCTCACTATTTTTACAAAGTTAACATTTGTAGACTCTCACTATTTTCCTCACTGTGCAACTATTTGGAGGAATTTTGGTTTTCTAAAAACAACAAATTTCTCCAAAAAGTCCAAGTTTTGAAAATCTGAAAACGCTTTGTTAATATTTTGAAAAAGAAAGTAGCGAAACATCAATGAAGATGAGATTGAGATTTCACAAAATTAACATTTGTAGACCTTCACTATTTTCATCACTGTGCGACTATTTGGAGGAATTTTGGAAAACCAAAAACCGCAAATTTATCCAAAAAGTCTAAATTTTCAAAATCTAAAACCAATTTCTTAATATTTTAAAAAATAAAGCAGCGACAGACCAATGAAGATAAGGTTTAGATTTTACAAAATCAACATTTGTAGACTCTCACTATTTTCCTCACTGTGCAACTATTTGGAGGAATCTTGGTTTTCTAAAAACCACAAATTTCTCCAAAAAGTCCAGGTTTTGAAAATCTGAAAACGCTTTTTTAATATTTTGAAAAAGAAAGTAGCGAAACATCAATGAAGATGAGATTGAGATTTCACAAAATTAACGTTTGTAGACCCTCACTATTTTCATCACTGTGCGACTATTTCGAGGAATTTTGGAAAACCAAAAACCGCAAATTTATCCAAAAAGTCTATATTTTCAAAATCTAAAACCAATTTCTTAATATTTAAAAAAACAAAGCAGCGACAGACCAATGAAGATGAGGATTAGATTTTACAAAATCAACATTTGTAGACTCGCACTATTTTTCTCACTGTGCGACTATTTGGAGGAATTTTGGAAATCTACAAACCGCAAATTTCTCCAAAAAGTCCAAATTTTGAATATCTGAAAACGCTTCGTTAATATTTTGAAAAATAAAGCAGCGACAGATCAATGAAATGAGGTTGAGATTTTACAAAATTAACATTTGTGGACTTTCACTATTTTCCTCACTGTGCAACTATTTAGAGAAATTTTGGAAATCCAAAAACAAAAAATTTCTCCAAAAAGTCTAAATTTTGAAAATCGAAAACCGATTTGTTAATATTTTGAAAAATAAGGCAGCGGCGGATCAATGAAGATGAGGTTGAGATTTCACAAAAGAAAGGTTTGTAGACCCTCACTATTTTCATCACTGTACGACTATTTGGAGGAATTTTGGAAATCCAAAAACCACAAATTTCTCCAAAAAGTCAAAATTTTGAAAATCTAAAACCAATTTGTTAATATTTTGAAAAATATGGCAGCGACAGATCAATGAAGATGAGGTTGAGACTCTCACTATTTTTACAAAGTTAACATTTGTAGACTCACACTATTTTCTTCACTGTGCAACTATTTGGAGGAATTCTGGTTTTCTAAAAACCACAAATTTCTCCAAAAAGTCCAAATTTTGAAAATCTGAAAACGCTTTGTTAATATTTTGAAAAAGAAAGTAGCGAAACACCAATGAAGATGAGATTGAGATTTCACAAAATTAACGTTTGTAGACCCTCACTATTTTCATCACTGTGCGACTATTTAGAGGAATTTTGGAAAACCAAAAACCGCAAATTTATCCAAAAAGTCTAAATTTTCAAAATCTAAAATCAATTTCTTAATATTTTGAAAAATAAGGCAACGACATATCAATGAAGATGAGGTTGAGATTTTACAAAATTAACATTTGTAGACTCTCACTATTTTCCTCACTGTGTAACTATTGGGAAGAATTTTAGAAATCTAAAAACCTCAAATTTCTCCAAAAGGTCAAAATTTTGAAAATCCGAAACTGATTTGTAAATATTGTGAAAAATAAGGCAGCGACGGATCAATGAAGATGAGGTTGAGATTTCACAAAATTAACGTTTGTAGACCCTCACTATTTTCAACACTGTGCGACTATTTGGAGGAATTTTGGAAAGCCAAAAACCATAAATATATCCAAAAGTCTAAATTTTAAAAATCTAAAACCAATTCGTTAATATTTTGAAAAATACGGCAGCGACAGATCAATGAAGATGAGGTTGAGATTTTACAAAATTAACATTTGTAGACTTTCACTATTTTCCTCATTGTGCAACTATTTGGAGGAATATTGGAAATATAAAAACTACAAATTTCTCCAAAAAGTCCAAATTTTGAAAACCTGAAACCGATTTGTAAATATATTGAAAAATAAGGCTGCGGCGCATCAATGAAGATGAGGTTGAGATTTCACAAAATTAATGTTTGTAGACTCTCACTATTTTCCTCACTGTGCAACTATTTGGAGAAATTTTGGTAATCTAAAAACCACAAATTTCTCCAAAAAGTCCAAGTTTCGAAAAACTTGAAAACGCTTTGTTAATATTTTGAAAAATAAAGCAGCGACACAGCAATGAAGATGAGCTTGAGATTTTAGAAAATTAACATTTGTAGACTGAAAAAAAAATTGTAGACCAAAAACTGATGAAGTCCAAGTTATTGAGTCACAAAATCAAACTTCAAATATACCGAACACTCATAAGACCAGTAGTAACGTACGGATGCGAGGCCTGGACCCTAACCACCGCAGAGGAGGGCGCGCTACGCATCTTTGAAAGAAAGTTCCTCAGAAAGATCTACGAACCGATCCTAAATGAGCATGGAATTTGGAGGATACGAATGGACCATTGACTAAGCAGGTTAATAAACGAAGCGGACATAGTGAGATATGTAAAAGCTCAAAGAATAGCATGGCTGGGACACCTGTACAGAATGCATGACGACAGACCAGCCAAGAAAATGTACAACTGGCGGCCAGCAGGAAGAAGGAAAAGAGTCAGACCAAGGAAAAGATGGATGGAAGATGTGGAGGAAAGTCTTAGAAAGATGGGAGTAAGGGATTGGAGAGAGAAAGCCGGTGAAAGGACAGAATGGAAGAAGATTGTTGTAGAGGCAAAAACCCACCGCGGGTTATAAAGCCGCTAAGTTATAAAGCTAACAGAAGAAGAAGAAGAACATTTGTAGACTATCACAATTTGCCTCACTGTGCGACTATTTGGATGAATTTTGAAAATCTTAAAATCACAAGTTTCTCAAAATTTTAAAAATCTGAAACAGTTTTGTTATTATTTTGAGAAGTAATCTGTCGCTGCACAGATCAATGAAGATGAGATTTTATAAAATCAGCTTTTGTAATTTTTCTAAAATATCTGGAACCGGCATTCACGCCCATTTAAAGAATAATTTATCAGCCAAACAACCTTTTATATATTTATGTGAGTTTTTTGTTGTTCTGGCAAAATTCCAAAACTAAAATCCTCGTTGTGCAGGTAATCGAAAACAAGTGATAATTAATTCGCAACTTGGACCACACACAGTTTACAGTGCATTCCAAACTAAAAAAAATATTAATTTAATTAATTAATTTGCAAGGAATTCACGTTTGGTTAGAAGTTTTATCGATTTTCTGTGTACGGAATTAATAAGCAAGATGGGTAACCCTTGAAATAATGAGATTTAGACACGTTTTAGAGGTGTCCTTGGAATAGATTTTGAACTGTTATTCTAGGATTTGTCCTAGGGTCAGCATTTTAGAAATTAAAATTGTTTTGTTTTGGAATTTTGACAATCTAAAATACGCAAATTTTCAAAATCTGAAACCATATTGTTAATATTTTGGAAAATAAAGCAACGATAGATCAATGAAGATGAGGTTGAGATTTTACAAAATTAGCGTTTGTAGACTCTCATAAACTTCCTCACTGTGCGTCTATTTTAAAGAATTTTGGAAATCTAAAAACCACAAATTTCTCCAAAATGTCTAAATTTTAAAAATCTAGAACCAATTTGAAAATATTTCGAAAAATAAAGCAATGACAGATCAATGAAGATGTGGTTGATATTTTACAAAATAGACTCTCACTATTTTCTTCACTGTGTGACTATCTAGAGCAGGCATGTCAAACACGCGGCCCGCGGGCCGCATGCGGCCCGACTATACAGAGATTGCGGCCCGCCGAGATATTTCAAAATATTTTTGATAAACGGCGAAAGTATTATGTACAGCACAAATAAGTCGAAATACTTTAGCAAACAGAGTTGATAAAATAGCCGAGATTTTAAGAAATCAGCATAACTAAATAATATCAACATGCCTACTCTGTAGCAATTGATGAAAGTACAGATATTCGATATATCGCTCAGATGCCCGTTTTTATTCGCGGGTGCGATGTTAATTTAAAATTAAGTGAAGAACTTTTGGAAGTCATTCCTATGCATAATACAACTACTGGAGCTGATATTTTTGTTGCGCTTATGGAAGTTTTGAAGAAGCATAAGTTATCATTGGAAAAGTTGGTGCACCTTCAACTGATGGTGCACCTACCATGACCGGTATTACTAAAGGAGTTTTCGAGGGATTAAAAGAAGTGTCTTTACATACTTCTTTTAATCCCTCGAAAACTCCTTTAGTAATACCGGTCATGGTAGGTGCACCATCAGTTTAAGGTGCACCAACTATTCCAATGGTAACTTATGCTTTTTCAAAACTTCCATAAGCGCAACAAAAATATCAGCTCCAGTAGTTGTGATAATATTTTGAACATTTTCATGGCATTATTCACCAGCAAGTCACCAAAATTATATTCGAGCATGTGGGCTTAATCATCGTCAATTTGTTTTATTTTTGAAGATATAGAATGTGAATACACCGATCTACCATATTACACGGAAGTGCGATGGCTTTGCAGTCATAGAGTGTTAAAGCAATTCTTTAAATTGCTGGACGAAATCATAATTTTCTGGGAAACAAAATATTATTAATGTGCTGAATTAAAAGATGGACAATGTATAAAGAACTTAGCTTCCTCCGTTGATATTAAAAGTCGTCTTAATCAATTTAATCTTAAACTTCAAGGAAAAAATCATGTTGTTACAACGCTATTTGATAATATTAACGCTTTCAAACAAAAAATTATTAGCTAAAAAAACAATAGAAAAAGATAATTGAATATTGGAGTGAAACCAAACTAATTATAGATGCAATGATGCCAACTTATTAAAGCGGAATATAGCTTTAATATATAAATATATTCAACCTTACCGTAGCTCTATAATATTATTGTCTTTTTAAGACTACAAAACAAATCTTATGTTGCCACACAACAGATATTTGTATGCTATTTACTAGCCCTCTGTCCACTTTCGTGTCACTAAACAAGAATAAATAAATAACATAATAGATAAAATAGATAAATAACATTCGAAACGCGTCTGCGGATGGGCTATTCACTTGGGTTAAATAAAAAGATGTGATCTTAAAAACTATGTTATTTATAATTTTTTTATATTTTATTGGTAATGGGAAATAAAGTTCTTATATAATTTTAATAATTTATTTGCCTTACTAGTTTCGATATGAAAACTAACATCTTAATCATAGGCTAAAAATTACAAAAATAAAATTAATTACAAATTATAATTAAAACATTAATAAGACATCATAACACCTCTAAATTGTTTCTATTAAATTAAAAATTATTATGTTTTATGATGTTATAAAATTATTATGATGTTATAAATGAATAAATAAATTTTTAATCAAATTTGATGTTTAAATAAATAAACAAATTAACAAAAGTTAATAATTTTTATAAACAAATATATATATATATTTTGTTTAAATTGACAAATCAATTACAAAATACATATATTTGACAATTTTTTGCATTTTCCTTAAAAATTTTCTTTGATTTATACACTTTACCAAATTTTATATTATTTAACTTTTATCGGTTATCATATTATTTTTAATTTGAACATATATTTTAATAAGGTTATTAGTATCTTCTCTAAAGTTCATTGTTTTGTATTTTTTGATGGCTAACATTTCACTAATATTACGTTTAAATTTATTTGTTTCGAATTCAATAATTTTGTAGTTCTCAAAATCTAGACTATGTTTTACGAGTGAATTTATGTTTTGTTAAAGCTGTTTTACCAATATTTGCGATAGTGTTAGATTTACAATCATTTTTATGTTGTTGAATTCGTTTTTTTAAATATTGTACTGTCTGTCCAATATATAATTTTGTACAATCCTTACAAGGAATACTATAAATTAATTCAGAACAATTCATTTTAGGTGTTTTATCCTTTAATTTTGTGAAGAACCTTCTGGTTGTTGAAATATTATATGTAGCTAAACTACATCCTAATTTGTTTGTAATTTTATTGATTTTTTCACTTAAATTTGGAATGTATGGGAATTTATAAAATTTGTTTAATTTATGTTGCTTGCTGCTCTCTTCTATTCTGTCATTATGTTGTATTTGTTTAAAGAATTTTGAAATTGATTTTTCTACAAGATATTTTGGATAATTATTTTTGAATAATATATTTTTTACTTTTATAATGTTATCCTTATGAAAATTATCACTACTCATTGTAATTGCTCTATTAAGTAGGTTCATAATAATATTTATTTTTTGTTTAATATTGTGGACAGAATAAAAGTTAATGATCCTATTTGAATTTGTAGATTTACTGTACCAATTTGTTATAATTTTGTTATTTTTTCTAATAATGTTAATGTCTAAAATGGTAAATTTCCTTCTCTTTCTATTTCAATGGTAAATTTTAAATTACTATTATTTCAACAGTTATAATAGTAATTTAAAATTTACCATTGAAATAGAAAGAGAAGGAAATTTACCATTTTTAGACATTAACATTATTAGAAAAAATAACAAAATTATAACAAATTGGTACAGTAAATCTACAAATTCAAATAGGATCATTAACTTTTATTCTGTCCACAATATTAAACAAAAAATAAATATTATTATGAACCTACTCAATAGAGCAATTAAATTGAGTAGTGATAATTTTCATAAGGATAACATTATAAAAGTAAAAAATATATTATTCAAAAATAATTATCCAAAATATCTAGTAGAAAAATCAATTTCAAAATTCTTTAAACAAATACAACATAATGACAGAATAGAAGAGAGCAGCAAGCAACATAAATTAAACAAATTTTATAAATTCCCATACATTCCAAATTTAAGTGAAAAAATCAATAAAATTACAAACAAATTAGGATGTAGTTTAGCTACATATAATATTTCAACAACCAGAAGGTTCTTCACAAAATTAAAGGATAAAACACCTAAAATGAATTGTTCTGAATTAATTTATAGTAGTATTCCTTGTAAGGATTGTACAAAATTATATATTGGACAGACAGGACAATATTTAAAAAAACGAATTCAACAACATAAAAATGATTGTAAATCTAACACTATCTCAAATATTGGTAAAACAGCTTTAACAAAACATAAATTCACTCTTAAACATAGTCTAGATTTTGAGAACTACAAAATTATTGAATTCGAAACGAATAAATTTAAACGTAATATTAGTGAAATGTTAGCCATCAAAAAATACAAAACAATAAACTTTAGAGAAGATACTAATAACCTTAGTAAAATATATGTTCAAATTATAAATAATATGATAACCGATAAAAGTTAAATAATATAAAATTTGGTACGGTGTATAAATCAAAGAAAATTTTTAAGGAAAATGCAAAGAATTGTCAAATATATGTATTTTGTAATTGATTTGTCAATTTAAACAAAATATATATATATATATTTTTGTTTATAAAAATTATTAACTTTTGTTAATTTGTTTATTTATTTAAACATCAAATTTGATTAAACATTTATTTATTCATTTATAACATCATAATAATTTTATAACATCATAAAACATAATAATTTTTAATTTAATAGAAACAATTTAGAGGTATGTCTTATTAATGTTTTAATTATAATTTGTAATTAATTTTATTTTTGTAATTTTTAGCCTATGATTAAGATGTTAGTTTTCACATCGAAACTAGTAAGGCAAATAAATTATTAAAATTATATAAGAACTTTATTTCCCATTACCAATAAAATATAAAAAAATGATAAACAACAGGGATAATAATAACCAATATTTATGTTATTTATCTGATTCTTGTTTAGTGCCAAGAAAGTGGACTGAGGACTAATAAATAGAATTCAAATATCTGTTGTGTTTCAACATGTGATTTGTTTTGTAGTCTTAAAAAGACTTAATAATAATATAGAGCTACGGAACGGTTGAATATATTTATATATTCAAGCTATATTCCGCTTTAATACGTTGGTAAATAGAAAAATAAAAACTTATCTCACTTTGAAAGCTATATACCTATTGCTTAAATCACCAAAATTAAAATTTACAAGATATGCTTACCAAATTAGGTTATTAGAAATGGAATTCGATCGAAGATTTTTTGATTTGAAAGCTGTAAAGTATAATTTCGTCTTTTTACTTCACCTCCATCTATCGATATTGAAACTGTTGATGAAGACTTCATTATTCTTCAAATTCAGTGTGTTTCTTTGCTGATTTGAATTTATGGAAATTGGAATTCCAGAATTGTATACATATTTATCTGTACATAGGTTTCCTAAAATGTTATCGTTTGTTACGCGTTTACTGGCCATGTTCGGAAGCACTTATGCGAGCAACTATTTTCTTTAAATCATAATATATCATCCGATCAACATATATCAACAAATTTAAAAATTGCAACAGTTATTCAACCAAAGATATTCCACCAAATATTAATGACTTGCTTTCCAACAAACGATGATGATGAGCGAATGATGATCAAATATCTTCTAAGAGTAGTATTAAACTGTGATTTTGTTTATTATAATATTTTTGTTTTATTTTAGTTTTTTCTTAAATATAGAATATTTATAGTTTCAGCGTAAAAAATAACATTAATACAATAAATACGTAATATAATCATTCTAACAATCGTATATTATTCATTTTTAGGGTTCCGTACCGAAAACGGAACCCTTATAAGATCACTTTGTTGTCCGTCTGTCTGTCTGTCTATCCGTCTGTCTGTCTGTCAAGACCATTTTTCTTAGGAACGCGTAGAGGTAACAAGTTGAAATTTGTATCAAATACTCGGGTCTGCGGTCTCTTTCAGCTGTGAAAAAATCAAACTTGTAAGTCAACGCGATCAAAAGATATGACCGTTTATGTCGCATATTTTGCGATTGCACAAGGGAATCAAAACCTATAGGGTACTTCCCGTTGACCTAGAATCATGAAATTTGGCAAGAAGCGGTGTCTTACAGCACATGTAAAGGGAAAAATCTGAAAACCGTAAATATGTAGTTTAATTACAAGAAAAATGCGAATTTACTATTAGAAACTTATGAAAATACACTAATGTGTTGCGTGGTATTGTCAGGCACCAGAAGCATATGCGTTGCATACAGTTAGGTTCTCCTCGGTTAGGTCCGAAGGTTAAAAAGTATGTATTGGCACCAAGCTGTTTATTCTGAATTTTCTTTGTTTATATTCGTTATGCATTTCATCACGTACGCTCTATATACATAATATATACAGGGTATATATCATGTTTAAATTTTGCTTGTTTATAACCGACATGCGACATACTCAAGTCACGTAACATCCTGTATATATTATATTTCGTCTAATTTTTCTTTATAATCTACATAATATGTTGATAATCTACATAATAATACTATACTATAATCTACAAAATCTACATAATATGTTGTAGATAATATGATTTAAGTATATTATACTATATTTTTTGGTAGTCAATTGCCCAAAAGCAGTCATTTGAATGTTAAGAGTATCTAAATAGATCTAGAAATAGTTAATATATTAGTTTATATTAGATCTAGAAATAGTTAGATCTTAATATAAGTTAGTGAATAAGTCTTATACCAAAATAAAGTTTTCTTTTTATAAGTTTAAAAATATTCGTGTTATTAAAAAAAAAATACCCTGTATAGCTTTATACAGGGTATATAAAAATAAGCAGTAAAAATAAATAGTGAAGTTCCAGAACCCCTAAAGACACATAGTGAATGGGGGATG
The DNA here is from genome assembly GCA_944588485.1 of Phosphuga atrata. Classification (NCBI taxonomy): domain Eukaryota; kingdom Metazoa; phylum Arthropoda; class Insecta; order Coleoptera; family Silphidae; genus Phosphuga; species Phosphuga atrata. The sequence continues at coordinate 7,567,771 of OX155904.1, read as the reverse complement.
TATGGTAATAAAATATAAGGTAGAATTCCATCGTACGACAGCGATATCTTGAGGTTATGCTTGCAGCGGTACTAAGATGGTCGTGATTTCAGGAGGGCCACTTGTCAAGTTAACTGAATGTGCTTGCTACGTCCTCCACAAAAAAGATACCTTACTTACAAGTTTGTACGGAACCCTTGGTGCGCGAGTCACAACTCGCACTTCCTAAAAACATGCGGCCCCCAACTTAGTACAAAATATGGCCCGAAATATCAAAATGTGGCCCGCAATATCATATGTGTTAGACATGTCTGATCTACAGGAATTTTGGAAATCTAAAAACCACAAATTTCTTCAAAAAGTCCAGATTTTGATAATCTAAAACTGTTTTGTTATTATTTTGAGAAGTAAGTAAGAAGTAAGGCGACAGATCAATGAAGATGAGGTTGAAATTTTATAAAATCTACATTTGTAGACTATCACTATTTTCTTTACTGTGAGACTATTTGGAGGAATTTTGAAAATCTAAAAACCACAAATTTCTCCAAAAAGTCCAAATTTAAAAAAATTGAAACCGCTTTGTTAATATTTTGACAAATAAGGCGGCGACAGATCAATGAAGCTGATGTTGACATTTTACAAAATTAACATTTGTAGGCTCACTATTTCCCTCACTGTGAGACGATTTCAAGGAATTTTGGAAATCTAGAATCCACAAATTTCTCCGAGAAGACCAAATTTTGAAAATCTGAAACCGTTTTGTTAATATTTTGAAAAATTGGGCAGCGACAGATCAATGAAGATGGAGTTAAGATTTTACAAAATCAACATTTATAGATTCTCAATATTTTCATCATTGTGCGACTATTTGGAAGAATTTTGGAAATCTAAAAACCACAAATTTCCTCAATGAACCAAATTTTGAAAATATGAAACCATTTTGTTAATATTTAAAAAAAATAAGGCAGCGACAGATCAATGAAGATGAAGTTATGATTTTACAAAATTAACACTTGAAGACTCTCTGTCTGAAGACTATTTTCCTCACTGTGCGACTATTTGGAGGAATTTTGGAAATCTATAAACCTCAAATTTATCCAAAAAGTCCAAATTTTGAAAATTTGAAACCGCTTTGTTAATATTTTGACAAATAAGGCACCCACAGATCAATGAAGACGAGGTTGAGATTTTACAAAATTAACATTTGTAGACTCTCACTATTTTCCTTACTGTGAGACGATTTGAAGGAATTTTGGAATTCTTAAAACTTCAAATTTCTTCAAAAAGGCAATATCTTCTAAATCGGAAACTGTTTTGTTAATATTATGAGAAATAAGGCAGCGGCAAATCAATGAAGATGAGGTTGAGATTTTACAAAATTAACATTTGTAGACCATCACTATTTTCCTCACTGTGAGACGATCTAAAGGAATTTTTGAAATCTAAAAACCTCAAATTTGTCCTCAAAAAAACCCCCAATGAACCAAATTTTGAAAATATGAAACCATTTTGTTAATATTTAAAAAAATAAGGCAGCGACAGATCAATGAAGATGAAGTTAAGATTTTACAAAATTAACACTTGAAGACTCTCTGTCTGAAGACTATTTTCCTCACTGTGCAACTATTTGGAGGAATTTTGAAAATCTATAAACCTCAAATTTATCCAGAAAGTCCAAATTTTGAAAATTTGAAACCGTTTTGTTAATATTTTGACAAATAAGGCACCCACAGATCAATGAAGACGAGGTTGAGATTTTACAAAATTAACATTTGTAGACCATCACTATTTTCCTCACTGTGAGACGATCTGAAGGAATTTTGGAAATCTAAAAACCTCAAATTTCTTAAAAAAGACCAAATATTCAAAATCTGAAACCGTTTTGTTAATATTATGAGAAATAAGGCAGCGGCAGATCAATGAAGATGAGGTTGAGATTTTACAAAATTAACATTTGTAGACTCTCACTATTTTCTTCACTGTGCAACTATTTGGAGGAATTCTGGAAATATAAAAACTACAAATTTCTCCAAAAAGTCCAAATTTTGAAAATCTTAAACCGATTTGTAAATATTTTGAAAAATAAGGCAGCGAAAGATCAATGAAGATGAAGTTGAGATTTCACAAAATTGACAGTTGTTGACTCGCATCATTTTCCTCACTGTGCGACTATTTGCAGGGATTTTTGAAAACTAAAAACAGCAAATTTCTCCAAAAAGTCCATATTTTGAAAATCTGAAAACGTTTTGTTAATATTTTGAAAAATAAAGCAGCGACAGATTAATGAAGATAAGGTTTAGATTTTGCAAAATTAACATTTGTAGACTCTCACTATTTTCTTCACTGTGCAACTATTTGGAGGAAGTCTGGAAATATAAAAACTACAAATTTCTCCAAAAAGTCCAAATTTTGAAAATCTGAAACCGATTTGTAAATATTTTGAAAAATAAGACTCTCACTATTTTCCTCACTGTGCGATTATTGCAAGGAATTTTGAAAATTTATAAAGCACAAATTTCTCCAAAAAGTCCAAATTTTGAAAATCTGAAACCATTGTATTGATATTTTCAAAAATAATCCAGTTATGTGTCAATGAATTCTTCTAACAAAAAAGCTCGAACAATGTTTCCGCTTTCCCTGCATTCTCGAATTCCGTGTCAGATTCTCCGCGCGGAATTTCGCATCTCTCTCGTGCAAATCTCGCACCTTCCGCCCTTCTCTCTCCCACGTAACGGACACACGCGACCCATTTCCCCGACACGAAAACCCCAACAAATAACAATTTTAACAGTAAACTCGAATCGCTGAATGTAATTCCTGATTAATTAATTTAATAAAAAAATGTGCATTTGGATCGCGAAATTGCCGTTTCGCGTGCGAAATTAATTCCGTTAATTCATTAAATTGCCATCGAGTTCCTTTATTGTCTCATGAAACTTTTAAATGGGTGAGGAAATGTGAGTCTGTTTTTTTTTTCTCTAACCAATGTGGGTCCAGGGGGGGTAGCCCTTAAAACACTGCGGCCCATTGGCCTATCGTATTTCCCCACATTGTTTCGTTCATTCAAATAGATCCAGTTCCTCTCTTAAGTCCAGGATTCTATGTGCCATGTTTTTCACGGGTACTCTCTCAGCTGTAATATCAAGCTTGTGTCTCCTACTTGCAATTGCTTCACAGTGGAAGATTATATGGGCGGCAGTTTCGTCCTCCTCATGGCATAACCTGCATAAAGGTTCATCCTTCCAGATACCCATCTTATGCAGGTGTTCTCGTAGTGGGCAGTGTCCCACTACGAGAACACCTGCATAGAGTCTGGTTTAGTCTCTTTGGTTTTATCTCACCAACGCTATGTTTTGGTACGATGAATGATGGTATTATGAGGTGGTACATCAAAGATACAGCCGGAATAGCATGAATCCAAATAGCACAGGATAAGAAAAGATGGAAACTGTTGGGAAAGGCCTGTGTGCAAGGCTGGAACTAATGGCTACATAAGAAGAAAAATAGAATAGGGAATATGCATCCATTTTTTTATTTGCTTAATTCATTTTTTACTTCGTTTTAACATAGTAAAAAATATAAATACTGTTGAAAGTGGTTTAATAAATTTTTTTTTTAAATATATAAAATAGCGATTAAATTTGACCTGTTTGAATGGTCCTATTTATCGCGCGCTTTGGATGACGTCACAGCTCTCGTTGTCATTCAGTGTTGTTTACTATTTGCATAGGCAGTTAAGGATTTTCAGTTTGAATCGCTATTTCGATAATGGAAAAAGCTAAAAAAACATTTTATAGATATTGTCTAGTACCGGAATGCAAGAACACTATCATAAGTACACCAGATAAACTGTTGGATAAAGTCCCAAGTGTATAGTCCACCCTACCCACATCCTTTGCGCATGCGCTACAAAATATGCTTTCATGTATCTATTTTTGGCAGATTGTCCGATTGTACTTTGAAAAAAAACCGGCCAAGTGCGAATTGTGACTCGCGCACCGAGGGTTCCGCACAAACTTGTAAGTAAGGTATCTTTAGGAGGACTGTATGCAAACCATCTGTTTCTGTTGCCTGACAATACCACGCAACACATTAGTGTATTTTCATAGATTGTAGATTGTAGATATGGTGGTGACGACTTGTACTGCGACCTTTATAGATCTATTGTACCCCACCCTCCTCCTCCAAGTGTTGGTGTACTTACCCATTTAGAGCGCCTCCTCTAATCCTGATTCCTTTAGGAATCCCAGGATCTGGGTGGGATTCAAGGCCTGCAGCTCCTCTGTGTTCAAGCAGTGAGCCCCAAGGTACATCTGTCTCTTGCGGAGTAATGCTCCGCAGTCTTTGAACAGATGTATGGGGGTTTCCTCTGCTGAGCCACAGAATCTGCATCCATCATCCTCCTCTAGGCCTAGGGCCTTGAGATGTTTCCTAAGTCTGCAGTGTCCCGTCAGGGCTCCTGTCAGAATTCTGAGCTTGTTCCTGCTTAGTTTCAGACAAGCTCCCGTTCTCTTCTGGTTAAAAGATCCCAGCATCACTTTGGATTGCCTTAGCCCTGGAAGTTCTTTCCAGGTTTTCATCCATTTTCCTCTTATTTCTTCATCTAAACTTTTGCGGATGGTGTTCACGCTCATACCGCAAAAGGGTTCCGGACCTATAAAGGGGCTACTGGATCCCTTGTTTGCTAGGTGATCGGCTTCTTCGTTTCCGTCTATACCAGTGTGTCCTGGTATCCAGTATAGCGTTATCTTATTACTAGCACTTTTATCTTTATAGGTAGTAACAACACACGGTATAGAAAACAAACGTATAGTCCTGCTATAGTTTGACTATAGCTGTGTGGCTGCTTCGTATAGTTCAACTATATGAATAGTTTTGGCCTATGCGAAATGGTCACACAGTTATAGTTAAACTATAGCAGGACTATACGCTAGTTTTCTATACCGTGTGTACGTAGCTTAACGTTCAGGGCATTAGAAGAAATTATTTCCAATTCCCATCCTTTACGTGACATTACTTTGCAGTACCTAAGAATTTCAAAAATTATCTGACATTATTACGCATTACGCTTGTGATTTCTTCCAGTACTTCGCATTACCAAAGAATTAGGATAATTAAGTGATATTATTACGCATTACGCTTGTGATTTCTTCCAGTACTTCGCATTACCAAAGAATTAGGATAATTAAGTGACATTATTACGCATTACGCTAGTAATTTCCTCGAGTACCTCGAATTACCAAAAAATCAGGATAATTGCGAATACATATGCAATATTTCGGCCAGTGGATGACCCCTCGGTATTATACAACCGGCCACGCTCATCTGCTATTCGCTGCTGCTCGAGTATCGATAATCGCACGCACAGACACACTAGAGATGAGCATGGGACGAGTTTCTCGTTCCAGATCCCATCCCATGGGGCGGATTCCTGTCACTGTCCATTTTCGTTTGACTGTCCCATCCCACAAACCTAAAATTTTCGTCCCATCCTATCCCATCCCGGTTGCGTGGCCCATCATTCATCCCATTTTGTCCCATAAAGACTTTCTTTTCGGTTCAAATTTTCTTAACGATAATTCGTTAAAATTTATATTTTGCTAAATTACTTTAGCTGACAGTGAATATCCTTTTCGTAATCCTTTTTCGTGGAAAACGGATCGTAAGACGGAACTACCTTGTTATCACAGAAATTTCCTGGGCTGTATATATTATGGAAAATGTGCGTATTGGCACGATAAGCAATTAATTATGCACGAACTAGATTTACTAGAATATCAAAACTTGTCCCACTTCGTCCCATAGAAATTTGTCGTTCCATCCCACCCCATCACACGCAATGTTCATACCACTCATCCCATCCCATGGGACAATGGGATGGGATGGGTCGATGGGATCCCATGCTCATCTCTAACACACACAGCCAGCGTTAATAACTCTACTCACTTTTCGGTAGATACCACCTTTTAGTGTCTGGCCCAAATCCACTACCCTGAAAAAATATCTACCTTGAAACTATTCAAGTTTCTGAAAAAAAAAAAAATATTATTTTATTTCTGTAAAAATTATTGTAAATGAGAATTAAAAATTGGAATATTGGATGTCGTTGCCGACGATCTAATGATTTATGCAAAGAACGAAAAGGATTTACAAACGAACCTAGACATCTGGAAGACAGCGTTAGAAAACAAAAATATGAAAATAAACGTCGCCAAAACCAAAGTAATGACCATCGGGAAAGGAGAACCAAGCATAACGATAAAAATAGATGGAAAAAATATAGAACAAACAGAAACATTTAAATACTTGACGGAAAGGAAGAAGCTGAAATCAACACCAGAATTGAAAATACAACAAAACTATTCTATGCACTTAATAACACGTTTATAAGAAACAAAGATATATCGAAGAAAACGAAAATGACAGTGTACAATACTATATACAAACCAATTCTGACATACGGTGGTGAAAGCTGGGTGCTAAGCAGTCAAATGAAAAGTAGAATACAGGCGCTAGAAATGAAATACCTAAGAAGCACTAAAGGAATTACTAAAAGAGACAGAGTAAGAAATGAAACAATTAGAGCAGAACTTAATGTCGAACCAGTCCTGGAAAGCATAGAAAAAAGGCGATTAAAATGGTTTGGTCATCTAGTAAGGATGGAAGAAGGATGACAAACGAAAAGAGTATGGCTAGCCAAATCCACACAGAAAAATCAAAGAGGAAGACCAAGGAAAACATGGAACCAAGCAGTGGCAAATTCTTTGAAGGAACGAGGAATATCCTGGAATGAGGGGTTGAAGATGGCAAAAAACAAGAAAGAATGGGCAAAATTTATTTATGCATGAAATGGGTTGATTTATTTTATTTTATTTTATAGTGTAAATTTGATTTATTGTTATGGTAAATTAGTATATTGTAATAACTACCTTATGGTAAATTAGTATATTGTAATAAGTACCTTTACACCTTAGGGTAATAAAGGTTTTTACTGATAAAAAAAAAAAAAATATTGGAATGCTTTCTACTTATACTTTCTTTTCACGATTTTTTCTTTCTACAGGGATCCCCGCATGTCAATTTTTATTTGAAATATTACTAATCACAATTATTGTTGCTAATTATTTAAGAATTCATTTATTATTAATCTAAATAGATTGTCAGACCTAAACTTACAATTTATTTCGCATTATATATTTTATAATTGATTTTCAGTGATGATGTTACAAGAAATCTTACTTTCAACTTTGCGTTTTTCAAATTTTCGTTGTTTTATAGTAAAATTTCGTGATTTGGGGGGGGGGGGGGGCGTTATTAACTTTAGCATATCACAGGTGGGCGATGAGACAAATAAGTTTGAGAAACACTGCTCTATAGCATACAACAACGGAAGAAAAATTAATACATATAAGTAATTGCATGACTCAATCAACAGAGGCGGCTTTTCTTTGCGGCGGCTTTTTCGTTTGTATCGCCGCTCTATATCTGTCTCTCTCAGACCCAATGCCACTACGCGGCGTATGCCCCTAACAGCTACGCCTCGTCGATCCTGCTTCAGATCAACCGCTACTAGGCACATTGTAGAAAAAAATAATTTAACAATACGTGGTGAAACATATTACATGTTGAATCCTATTTGAATATTTATATAAATTGTGCCACTTTTTTATTCTTTTTTTTATTTTTTATATGGGTTCTGGACTCCTAGGTGGAGCATAGAGCCTCCATAAGCACCCTCCAGCGGACCCTATTCTGGGCCATCGCTTTGGCTTCACTCCAAGAGGTTTTCTGGGCTTTTAGTTCATCTAACACTGTTCTCCTCCGTGTTTGAGCCGGTCTTCCTCGTCGTCTCGTTCCTTGGGGATTCCAGTCTAGTGCTGCCCTTGCAATGTCGTCTGGTTTTCTTCTTAGAATGTGGCCGATCCAACCCCATTTTCTTTTCTTAATGTCGTGCTCTATTGTTTCTTCTCCGCATCGTTTAAGAAGTTGCTCATTAGTAATTTTCTGTGGCCAGAAGATTCTGAGGATGATTCGTAGACATTTGTTGGCGAAAACCTGAAGTTTATGTTTTGTGGCATTAGTGTTTTTCCAGGTCTCACATCCATATAAGAGGATTGCTTCGACGTTTGTTCTATATAAACGCAGCTTGCTCTTTGTTTTTATGATGTTGGACCTCCATATTGTGTTTAGTTGCCTGAATGCCATCTGTGCTTTTTGAATTCTGTTTAGAATGTCTAGGTCTGTTCCGCCCGTCTCGTTGAGAATGCTTCCTAGAAACTGAAACTTTTCTACATTCTCAATTGGTTGGTCGTTTATTTGAAACGGTGCGTCGTTATTTGTGTGCATTCGCATCGCTTTTGTTTTTGAGACATTTATTTTCAACCCTATCTTCTGTGCCATGTCTGATAGTAGGGTGAGTTGCCTTTGCATACTTTCATAGGTATGCGAAAAAAGGCAAATGTCGTCTGCGTATTCGAGATCTTTGAGATTAGAGTAAAGAGACCATCGAATACCATCGTTTGGTCTGCAAGACTTTTCCAGGATATAGTCAAGAGCAATGTTAAAAAGCAAGGCGAGAGAGCACACATCCTTGCTTCACTCCTGATCTCACCGGAAAAAGGTTGCTATGTGCTCCGCAGGATACTACATGATACGTCATGGTACAGTTCTCTAATCGTGTCGATGATTTTTGTTGGCACGCCTCTTGTCCGTAATATCTTCCATATAGCAGAGTGGGATAGGCTGTCAAAATCACGTTCAAAGTCGATGAAAACAAGATATAGTGGCGATCGCCATTCAACGGATTGTTCTATAATTATTCTTGTTGAATTTATGTGGTCTATGCATGAGCGGTTTGGGCGGAAGCCTGCTTGGTTTGGACGCAGTATGGGTTCGAATGCTTCTGCCAGCCTATGTTGGATTACACTTGCAATAATTTTGTTTATGGTGTTTAACAGCGTTATTCCTCTCCAATTTTTGCATTGCGTTAGGTCTCCTTTCTTTGGCAGTTTGATAATGAGACCATGTTTCATTTCTGCTGGAATTTTTGGTTTGTCCAGATCCCTTTTATTATTTTTGCAAGTAGAGGTGCAATCCATTTAGGGTCTACCTTGATTAGTTCAGCAGGTATGTTGTTTACCCCTGCCGCTTTGTTGTTTTTCAGCTGCTTGATGGTATTTAGTATTTCTGTTTTTGAAGGCGCGTCTATTTTTATATTCAGCTGTTCATTTGCATTGGCTTCTGGAGCTATCTCAAGTTCGTCTTCCGTGGGTGAGCTGAGCATATCAGCAAAGTATTCCTTCCACCTATCGAGCTGAGTTTCTGGGGTGGTCAGTGGGCGGTTGTCTTTGCTTCTAACTATATTTGTGGTCTTTGTGTGCTTTTTGGAGAGCTTGTTTGTCAGTGTGTAAAGAGTCCTCGAGTTGTTATTTTTGGCTGCTTCTTCTGCTTGCTCACATATCAGGTCAATCCATATTCGCTTGTCTTTTTTGGCAGATGCTTTAATTTGTTTGCATAGTTGTGTATATCTCCAGATTGCATCATTTTTTGTCATCGAAGTTTTGCACTGGAGTACCAGTTTCCTCGCATCCTTTCTGTCTTGTATAAGTTGCCATGTTTGGTCTGAGATCCAGTCTTTTCGATTTCTTTCCTTTGTGCCAAGGGTTGTTTTGGCCGATTCGAGTAGTGTCTTGGCTAAGCCATCCCAAGATGTTATGGGATTTTGTTCTGCATTTTCATGCAGGTTTGTTAGGAAAACTTTTTTGCAGTTTGGTTGGTGCAGTTTGTGTAGGTTGAACTTTACTCTCTTTGATTGTTCAGGTTTCTTTGGTACTGCCAGTTTGATTCTGAACGTGCCGAGCAGAAGGTGGTGGTCGCTGGCAATGTCTGCACCCCTTTTGTTTCTGACATCAAGTAGGGATCTCCGCCATGTTTTCGACATGGCAATATGGTCAATTTGGTTTAGGGTTTTCTTGTCGGGGGATATCCATGTGACTTTGTGGATTTGCTTGTGTGGGAACACTGTTCCACCTATAACTAGGTCTGATGTTGAACAGAGTTTCGTGAATAGTTCACCGTTTTCGTTTCTTTCCCCACATCCTTCTTTACCCATGATGTCTTCTAGGTTACTGTTATTTGTCCCGACCTTAGCGTTGAGATCACCCATGAGTATGATGATATCACCTCTGTTTATCTTCTTTAACGTACTTTCAAGGATATCGTAGAAATTTTGTTTTTCCTCAGCACTCGCACTGTTTGTGGGTGCATAGCATTGTACAAAGTTGATATTTCTGTATTTAGTGTGGAACCTTGCTGTAATTATTCTGTCATCAATGGGGTTCCATGAAATTCGGCTATTTCTGGCTTTTTTAGTAACTATGAAACCAACGCCTCTTTCATGAGACCCAGTTTCTTTGCCACTGTACAGGAAAAGCTCCCCAGATTGTAAGTTGAGCTCCCCCTTGCCAAGCCAGCGAACTTCTGATAAGCCTAAAATTGAGATGTTGTAGTTATTTAATTCTCTCACCGCTTGATGCAGTTTTGATGCTTCGTATAGAGTTTTTACGTTCCAGCATCCAAAACGTAACTTTTCCTTAAGTGTAGCCAGTGTTGTCTTCGTTTTGTCCGTCCGGATTTGTGTTGTAGAGGTTTCATTAATAACATAGTTTAGGCCAAGCAGGTTATTAGCCCACTGTGGCCGTAGTTTGGTGCTGGGGCTGCCAGCTATAGCTTCCAAACCAGCCTCCTGTTTACAGGATTTAAATCAGCCGCCCATTCTGGGTCAGACGCTGTTGCAGCCGCCCAATCTGGAACAGACGCTGCGGATTTGTAGCCGCTCTTTTTTATTCTTTACGTAAATATAATGAAATAATACACAAATATATATTGTTTTATATATTAAATAATTATAAATGGTGAATAAATATTTTAATTTTATTTGGTTTACAGCCGAAATTTATTTATTTTTATACTTAAAACCGGGTTTTAACCGGTTAACCGGTTTTTTTACTTTACGAAAAACCGAAAACCGGTTTTTGAAATCACATCGGTTTTTTGGATGCCCTATATATACGATTTTACCTTATTTTGGAAGTATAACAACAGTCATTGATGAGACTGGACCTTCCAGTATCTACTAGGATTCCAGTGCATTTATATCATCAGTTATTGAGCGATCATCCAACTGCCACTGGTTATTCACCGACCGATACTTCACCATCATTGCATTAGCTGAAGAACTATTGATATTAAAGTTTCATCTAACCGGAACCATGATGCCAAACAGAAAAGCTATTCCCATAGAAATGAAGAAACCTAAATTAGCTATGCACAAATGCATTGCATACAGAAGGGGGGGAAACAGAATGCTCTTAGCTTGGAGAGATAAGAGAGTTGTGACTATTCTTTCGACTTGGGATTATACTGGATCTGTTGAACGAAAAAGAATCTTGCAAGGTGGTGCTGAGATATTGTTAGAAAAGCCACAGGTTGTGTTGAATTATACATCTTCAATTGGGGTATTGATCGCGCTGACCATTATGCAGCCACTTACTGTTTTTTTAAGAAGTCTTTAAAGTGGTGGCGAAAATTGTTTGTTGGGGAATGGAAATATGTATAGTGAATTCTTATATCATCTATAAAACTATTAGGCAAGGTCGCAAAGAAAATGTAATGTCCCATCACCAATATCGGAAATGCTTGGTAAAACAGCTAGTAGGCAACTTTCATGACGAGAGAAAACGGCGATCACAAAACTCCATAAACTCCATATAAACTCTATATAATTGCCAAAGGTTCAAAAAAGGATTGTATCGTGTGCTCCAGTCGATCAGTGGAAGGTGGAAGACGTCAAACAAATTGTTTTTGTAAGACTTGTGCAAGCAACCCCACGATGCACTTAGGAAACTGTTTCAAGCGTTATCACTTATCACACTATGAAAAACTATAAATTGTAAACTTAAATTATAGGAGTACAAGTTAATAAACTATTAAGTAATGTTATTTATTGTTTCATTCAAAATTAGTAATGTCACAACCAGGAACTAACAGATACCGCTCATAATATTTCTATTTGACAATAAAAGAAATATCAGTTATCTCATATTAATTTGTTACAATGAGTTGTGACTAAAACCGCGTGACTGGCGTAATTTCATGCTATTCTTCTATAAATTCTTCAACTATCGCACGTCCTGACGCCATGGCGTCATTTATGGTGGGCCCGCTAAATCCCTGGGTTGCCGTCAGTTCAAAATTTTACATTAAGATTTCACACTCACGGTCAGTTTTTGAATGTACGTCAGTTCAACTGATCAGTTTTACTGACGTGAATGGCGGGCTTTCTGCACACAGAAACTACGCGGACCTGTTGGCTTCTCGCAACACAAACGTCGCGGACCGCAAAGGGTTGAGTTTGAAGAAGAAAAAATTGTTATCAAATAGCTTTGCTGTTTGATGAAACTTAGATGATGATGATTTAAGTTTAGATTGATTTTAGTATTTCTTTTTTTCAAATTTAGACAAAAACAATATTTACAATACAAACAATATTTAGCCGACAAATTTTTACAAAAAACCGAATTAGTTTAAATAAATTCAAATTAATTAGTTTAAAAGAATTAGTTTAAATAAATTTCAATTAATTTACATATTAAAACACCGATTTATAAAAAAATGCTGAAAATTAATTCACAAATGGATACGTTAATGGTCGTTGTTAATTAAAACACTCCTTCGTGTTTTCGAATATTTGTTTCGTGTTTGTTAAAGTTCTTCCTTAATTACAAATTATATTTGTTTTTATCTACTCGCACACCAAAATGAACGCAAAAAGTAAATTATTGTATGTGAAGGGTACCATTATTATAATCGTGTGTAAAAGTATCCAAATCGTGCGTAAAAATCAAATTCAAATCAAATTATTAAACGGTTTCTGTTTATTGTTACTATGGCAACAACTCGCTAAGACAGTCTCTAAATCATTAGGATACATTTCTTCCAAGAAAAGGACTATTACCGTAAGGGTTTATGATGAAAATTCACCAATTTTGGTCAAAAATTAAAACTTCATTGAACCCATTGTAGGCGTCCTGTTGTTCTTGTAATTCAGATACGAGTCTATTAATAAGGACGAGAAATGTATTAAGCCTGAAAGTATCACTTGTAGTCACTCTCATTTCTTCGTCGCGTGTTTCAGCATATATTTTTTTCCTTAATTCCATCGCCTTTTCTTCAAAATGCTTTCAAATTCTCTCGTTCAGCTACGAAAAACTTTCAAAAGGATTCGTAAAGATCGACAACAGTGATCACATCTACGGCAAAAGCCTGCATTTGAATATTCACTTTGTTTATTCTTCCAAAAAAAAAAAAAATACACCACACAATCATTACCGCCATTTCCAGTTTTTCTAAATTTAAAAGTATTCCCGTCGCATCGTTTCGCCTTACAGGTTTTTCGGTACAACCATCCTTGATTGATTCCAAAGTTTTAAGAACTTCGTGCCAAGCAACACTCAACAAACAACTTCTAAATGCTTCCTCTCTAGCTGACCGACGTGTCAAATGTACTCTCTTTAGCGTTTTCCCTTTCGCAATTTCATTAACTTTTGCCTGCGTTGTGTCGAATTTATAAAAATCTTAGTCTTAGATATTCAACATGACTCGCTAAAGAAGGATCGAATTCAGCTAACAGTTCCAAAATCATACAATAATTTCACTGAACTTTTCATTTTTCCCTCTATAGCACACAACCGAAGAGAAATTAATACATATTAATTGCATGACTCAATCAACAGAGGTGGCTTTTCTTTTCGGCGGCTTTTTCGTTTGTATCGCCGCTCTATATCTGCGTCTCTCAGACTCAATGCCACTACGCGGCGTATGCCCCTCGGCTCGGCCCCGATATGCCCCGATAACAGCTCGGACCCGTCGATCTTGCTTCGAACCAACCACTAATATTTTAATTCTTTTATTTTCCCATTCATCACAACTGCTATTTTTAACCTAACTTAACCTAACCTAACAATTTTTGTTTAAGTCCTATGAATTTGAACAAAAATTGTTAGGTTAGGTTAAGTTAAGTTAAAAATAGCAGTTGTGATGAATGAGAAAATAAAAGAATTAAAAGAATAAAATCGAATATTGGAATAACAAATAAAGATAAATATTCTAGTTGCGGTAGTGTTATACTATTGATTGCCAAAGAAGTTGAACCAACAATTAAGTATATTCAAGGCATTTTTCAAATAGCGAGAATGTTGTTTTTGAATTATTTATTACCAAGTTTAAACTTGAAATAAGTTAATGTTTGTTTGTTGTTTATCTAGATTTTAGAAACTTAAAATTAGAGTTTCTTGCCCTTGATTTATCGATCATTCGTTTCTGCAACAGTTAGCTTGGTTAGATCTTTTAGTCGTAAGCTAAGATAGCTTTTACAGAACATTAATAGAAAACGAATTCCGGTTTAATAATTTTTTTAGTTTTCGGAGAAATTTTCGGAAATTTTTAAAATTCCTCCAAATAGTCTTACAATTAGAATGAAGAAAATTGCAAATTTTATAAAATTTTAACCTCTTATTCATTGAGGTTTAGTTGTTTTATTCTGCTAAATATTAACAAAACGGTTTTAGATTTTCAAAATGTTTATAGTTTTAAAATAATATAAATGTTTATAGAAAAAATTTATAGTTTTTAGATTTTCAAAATTCGTCCATATAATCTCACAAGGGGGCCCTGTCAACTCGTCATCACCGATTTGGCCAAAATTTACGCCATTTTTTACGCCGACCGGTAAGTTACCGACAACTCATAAGCCCGCTATGTTAGCATAAATTTCAATGGCCGGTCAGCGCAGCGGTAAGAGCTCGGGTTCATAGTACGAGGATCGCTGGTTCGATTTTTTACTAATAAAATAATTAAATTTACAAATTAATAATTAAAAAGTTAAACAATAATAAATAATAATAAAAGAAGGTCATTTTAAAAATTGTAAATAATAAAAAAAGCGTCCCCACGGGGAATCGAACCATCGATCCTCGTACTACGAACCCGAGCTCTTACCGCTGTGATGACCGGCCATTGAAATTTATGCTAACATAGCGGGCTTATGAGTTGTCGGTAGTCGGGAGTTTTTAATACTTGGCCATCTGGCCCTCAATCAAGCCCTACATATACTGTAAATTTGGGCTAAATCGGTGATGACGAGTTGACAGAGCCTCCTTGTCAGCGTGAAGGAATTAGTTCGAGTCTACAAACGTTATTCTTGCCAAATTTTAACCTCATCTTCATTGCGCTGTAGTTGTTTTATTTTTCAAAATTATAACAAAACGGTTTTAGATTTAAAAAATTTGGCCTTTTTGAAAAAAATTTTAGATTTTCAAAATTCCTCCAAATAGTCTCACCGCGAAGGAATTAGTGCGAGTCTACAATTGTTAATCTTCCCAAATTTTAAACTCATCTTCATTGAGCTGTATTTGTCTTATTTTTCAAAATATTAAGAAAACTGTTTTAGGTTTTGAAAATTTTGACTTTTTGGAAAAATTTATAGTTTTTAGATTTCCAAAATTCCTCCAAATAGTCTCAGCGTGAAGAAATTAGTGCGAGTCTACAAATGTTATTCATCCCAAATTTTAACCTCATCTTCATTGAGCTGTAGTTGTCTTATTTTTCAAGATATTAACAAAACGGTTTTAGATTTTCCAAACTTGGCCTTTTTTAAAAAAAATCATAATTTTTAGATTTTCAAAATTCGTCCATATAGTCTCAGCTCGAAGAAATTAGTGCGAGTCTACAAAAATGTTAATCTTGCTAAATTTTAACCTCATCTTCATTGAGCTGTATTTGTCTTATTTTTCAAAATATTAACAAACCGGTTTTATATTTTCAAAATTTAGCCTTTTTGGAAAAATTTATAGCTTTTAGATTTTCAAAGTTCCTCGAAGTAGTCTCAGCGTGAAGGAATTAGTGCGACTCTACAAACGTTGCTTTTGACAAATTTTAACCTCATCTTCATTGAGCTGTAATTGTCTTATTTTTGAAAATATTAACAAAACGGTTTTATATTTTCAAAATTTGGCCTTTTTGGAAAAATGTATAGTTATTAAATTTTCAAAATTCCTCCAAATAGCCTTATAATGAAGATAATACTGAGAGTCTACAAATATTGATTTCGCCAAACTTTAACCTGTCTTTAACCTGGCTGTAGCTGCATATATTTTTCAAAATATTAACCAAACGGTTATTAAATTTACAAAATTTGGAGTTTTTTTTTCTTCAAATAATCTTAAAGTGAGTAATATAAGTTTAGGAATAATGGGACTACAAAATATGACGCAATGTTTCTGTAAATAGATCTGCAACTGTTCTTCCATTTACGATTATTTTAATTGTTAATAACAGGATTTTTGCACAATAGCTATTGTTAATAATTGGACTAGAATACTCCGCTAATTTTAGAGATTCTGTTCGTTTGCAAAAAAAAATGCAAACCTGTAAAATTTTTGTTAACGAAAAATTTCTAAATTCGCATATTTTTTTTACAAAGCTGAAACTTTCTTTGCACAATTAATAATTTAACAATTTACAAATCTTAAAACTATTTCTGTAATAAAATTGTTAATTCCTCTAAAAATTGCAAAAATTCAAAATTCGCAGTTTTTTCTAGTAGAATTTTTTTGCACAAATTTACAAATCTGTAAAAAAATCGTTAATTTCTGTAAAAATTGCAAATTCAAAATTCGCAGCTTTTCCTACAAAGTTGCTCCTTTTTTTTTTGCAAAACAATTTTCAAATCTGCCAAAATTGCTAATTTCTGCAAAAAATTCAGATTCAAAATTCGCTGTTTTTTGTCGAAGTTGAATTTTTTTTTGCAAACAATTTACAAATCTGCCAAAATTGTTAATTTCTGTAAAAATGCAAATTCAAAATTCGTAGTTTTTTCGACAAAGTTGAAATTCTTTTTGCAAACAATTTACAAATCTGCTAAAAATGTTAATTTCTGTAAAAATTGCAAATTCTAAATTTATAAATTCGCATTTTGTTCTACAAAGCTGAAACTTTTTTTTGCAAACAATCTACGAATCTGCTGAAATTGTTAATTTCTGTAAAAATTGCATATTAAAAATTTCTAAATTCGCATTTTTTTCCTACAAAGTTTTTCTTGCAAACGATTTACAAATCTGCCAAAATTATTACAATTCTGTAAAAATTGCAAATTTTTTATTTCGCATTTTTCTCTACAAAAATGACACTTTTTTGCAAACAATTTATAAATCTGCCAAAATTGTTAATTTCAAATCAAGTCAAGTTTTAATTCAAGTCAATTAAAATTGAAAATTTATAAATTCGCATTTTTTTCTACCAAGTTGAAACTTTTTTTGCAAACAATTTACAAATCTGCTAGAACTATTAATTTCTGTAAAAATTGCAAATTCAAAATTTATAAATTCGCAGCTTTTTCTACAAAGTTGAAACTTTTTTTCGCAAACAATTTATAAATCTGCAAAAATTGTTAATTTCTGTAAAAATTCAAAATTTATAAATTCGCATTTTTTTTCTATAAACTTGAAACTTATTTTTGCAAACAATTTACAAATCTGCCAAAATTGTTAATTTCTGTATAAGTTGCAAATTCAAAATTTATAAATTCGCATTTTTTTCGGATTTCAAAGTTCAAAATTATTTGCAAAGTTGAAACTGAAAAAATGCTTCTTTTCAAAGCTGAAAATCTATAATTTTTGTAAATTTAGAAAACTTCATAGTTGAAACTTTTTTGCAAACAATTTGAAAATATGCCAAAATTGTTAATTTCTGCAAAAATTGCACAAACAAAATTTATAAATTTGCATTTTTTGCTAAAACAGTTAATTTCTGTAAAAATTGCAAATTCAAAATTTCTAAATTTCTTTTTTTTAGAATTTTTTTTTACAAAATTGAAACTTATTATTATTATCTTATAGAACTATTAGTTTCTGTAAAAATTGCAAATTCAAAATTTATAAATTCGCATCTTTTTCTACAAAGTTGAAACTTTTTTTTCGCAAACAATTTATAAATCTGCCAAAATTGTTAAAATTCTGTAAAATTTGCAAATTTTAAATTTCGTATATTTCTCTACAAAGATGTCCCTTTTTTAGCAAGCAATTTATAAATCTGCCAAAATTGATAATTTCTGTAAAAATTAAAAATTTCTAAATTCGAATTTTTTTCTACTAAGTTGAAACTTTTTTTTTGCAAACAATGTACAAATCTGCCAAAATTTTTAATTTCTGTAGAAATTGCAAAATCTAAATTTCTAAATTAGTATTTTTTTTTAACTGTTAATTAATGTAAAAATTGCAAATTTAAAATTCCTAAATTCGCATTTATTTCTACAATGTTGAAACCTTTTTCGCAAACAATTTACAAATCTGCCAAAATGGTTAATTCCTCTAAAAATTGCAAATTCAAAATTTATAAATTCGCTTTTTTTTCTACGAAGTTGAAACTTTTTTTTGCAAACAATTTACAAATCTGCCAAAATTGTTAATTTCTGTAAAAAAAATTTTTAACTTAATTTCTGTAAAAATTGCAAATTTAAAATATCTAAATTCGCATTTGTTTCTACAATGTTGAAACTTTTTCGCAAAACAATTTACATATCTGCCAAAATGGTTAATTCCTGTAAAAATTGCAAATTCAAAATTTGTAAATTCGCATTTCTTTCGGAGTTCAAAGTTCAAAATTATTAGCAAAGTTGAAACTGCTAGATCTATAATTTTGGTAAATTCAGAAAACTTCATAGTTGAAACTTTTTTACACAAAATTTGAAAATATGTCAAAATTGTTAATTTCTGCAAAAATTGCAAATTCCAAATTCCCATTTTCTTTGCTAAAACAGTTAATTTCTGGAAAAATTGCAAATTCAAAGTTTCTAAATTCGCAATTTTTTCTACAAAGTTGAAACTTCTTTTGCAAACAATTTACAAATCTGCCAAAATTGTTAATTTCTGTAAAAGTTGCAAATTCAAAATTTATAAATTCGATTTTTTCAAAAAATTTTCAAAGTTCAAAATTATTTGCAAAGGTGAAACGGCTAGATCTATAATTTTTGTAAATTCAGAAAACTTCATAGTTGAAACTTTTTGGCAAACAATTTGGAAATATGCAAAAATTGTTAATTTCTGCAAAAATTGCAAATTCCAAATTCCCATTTTCTTTGCTAAAACAGTTAATTTCTGTAAAATTAGCAAATTCGAAATTTATAAATTCGCAATTTTTTCTACAAAGTTGAAACTTCTTTTGCAAACAATTTACAAATCTGCCAAAATTTTAATTTCTGTAAAAGTTGCAAATTCAAAATTTATAAATTCGTATTTTTTTCGGAGTTCAAAATTATTTGCAAAGTTGAAACTTCTAGATCTAAAATTTTTGTTAATTCAGAAAACTTTATAGTTGAAACTTTTTTGCAAACAATTTGAAAATATGCCAAAATTGTAAATTTCTGCAAAAATTTCAAATTCAAAATTTCTAAATTCTTTTTTTTTGCTAAAACGTTAATTTCTGTAAAACTTGCAAATTCAAAATTTCTAAATTCGCAATGTTTTCTACAATGTTTAAAGTTCTTTTGCAAACAATTTACAAATCTGCCAAAATTATTAATTTCTGTAAAAGTTGCAAATTCAAAATTTATAAATTCGTTTTTTTTTCGGAGTTCAAAATTATTTGCAAAGTTGTAGATCAAAACTTCTAGATCTAAAATTTTTGTTAATTCAGAAAACTTTATGGTTGAAACTTTTTTGCAAACAATTTGAAAATATGCCAAAATTGTTAATTTCTGCAAAAATTGCAAATTCAAAATTCGCATTTTTTCTAAAAAGTTGAAACTTTCTTGCAAACAATTTACAAATCTGCCAATATTGTTAATTTCTGCAAAAATTGCAGATTCAAAATATCTAAATTCCCATTTTCTTTGCTAAAACGGTTATATTCTGTAAAAATTGCAAATTCAAAATTTCTAAATTCGCAATTTTTTTAACAAAGTTTAAACTTCTTTTGCAAACATTTTAGAAATCTGCCAAAATTGTTAATTTATGTAAAAGTTGCAAATTCAAAATTTATAAATTCGCATTTTTTTCGGAGAAATTATTTTCAAAGTTGAAACTGCTAGATCTATAATTTTTGTAAATTCAGAAAACTTTATAGTTGAAACTTTTTTGCAAACAATTTGAAAATATGCCAAAATTGTTAGTTTATGCGAAAATTTCAAATTCAAAATTTTTAAATTCGCATTTTTTTGCTAAAACAGTTAATTTCTGTATAAATTGTAAATTCAAAATTTCTAAATTCGCAATTTTTTCTACAAAGTTGAAAATTTCCGGAAGACAATTTACAAATCTGCTAAAATTGTTAATTTCTGTAAAAACTGCAAATTCAAAATTTTAAAATTCGCAATTTTTTCTACAAAGTTGAAGCTTTTTTGCAAACAATTTACAAATCAGCTAAAATTGTTAATTTCTGTAAAAATTGCAAATTAAAAGTTTCTAAATTCGTACTTTTTTTTTAATTTTTTGTAAATTCAAAATTGCTAAAACCTAACAATTTTTTGTCTACAAATTTTAAATTTTTCAAAAATATTATTAATAACACAATTGCGAAATCCTGGAAGATTCATAAGATTCTGTTCATTTGCAAAAATTTTACAAACCTGTCAAATATTTAATTTTGGTAAAAGTAGCAAATTTCTAAAATTCGCAATTTTTTCTTTATAAAATATTTTACAAAGTTGAAACTGGTAAATCTGCAATTTTTTTAAATATTGTAAATTTCTAAAACACGTTGCAACAAAATTACGAAACTGTGCAAGTTTCAAAAAATTCTGTTCATTTGCAAGAATTTTACAGACCTGTCAAATCATTAATTTTGGTAAAAATTGCAATTTCTAAAAACCGCAATTTTTAATTTACAAATTTAAAACTCAAAAATATACGCAAAAATATTGTTAATAACAAAATTAAGAAAATTTCATAAAATTCCGTTTTTCTGTAAAAATCTTACAGACCGGCGGAAGTGTTTAGTTTTCAAATTGGAAACTAAAATCCGCAAAAACAAATTGCAAAAACGATTCTAAAAACAAAGTTCTGCAAAAACACGAAACGAGACAATCTAAAATTCGCAAGCAAAAGCTATAAAATAAAGAAATACTCACTAGCCAAAAAAAAAAAGAATTAAAATCTTCAACGACCAATCATAAAGCACCGAGTTAAGCAAAAATAATAACAAAACAACAATAAACAAACGCGTAACATCCGTCGTAAGCAACCGAGTCTAAACAACTGAGTATCGAGTCATTACGCCATCCGGTCCTAATCTCACGGCTGCGCGAGATACCAAAGCTCCCCGATCCGAAGAACCAGGTAAAGTGATGATCACGATGATGATGTTGGTTAGTGGGTTAAGTCTGTAACGTATAGACAAATAGGTCACGCGGCTGCGGTTTGGAAGTTCATTGACACATTCTTCTTCGGTACAGTTATGTTAGAATTGTCTCGGTTTTAACATTCCAATTGTTTCCTTTTTTAATGTCAACAAAAAGGGCTATTAGATTTTGAAGAAATTTGTGGTTTTTAGATTTTCAAAATTGCTCCAAACAGTCGCACAGTGTGAAAAATAGTGAGCGTTTAAATTTTTTTTCAAAATTTCAACCTTATCTTCATTGATCTGTCGCTGCCTTATTTCTCAAAATATTAACAAAACGGTTGCAGATTTTCAAAATTTGAAGTTTTTGGAGAAATTTGTGGTTTTTAGATTTTTAAAATTGCGTCAAACAGTCACACAGTGTAAAAAATTGTGAAAGTCTACAAATGTTAATTTTGCACAATCTCAAGCTTATCTTCATTGATCTATCGCTGCCTTATTTTTCAAAATAGCAACAAAACGGTTTCAGATTTTCAAAATCTGGACTTTTTGGAAAAATGTGTGGTTTTTAGATTTTCAAAATTACTCCAAACAACCTCACTGTGAGCAAAATAGTGAGAGTCTACAAATGTTGATTTTGCAAAATCTCAACCTCATCTTCACTGATCTATCGCTGTCTTATTTTTCAAAATATCAACACAACGATTTCAGATTCCCAAAATTTCGACCTTTTAGAGAAACCAACTATTTTTTAATTTCCAAAACACCTCCAAATAATCTCACAGCGTACAAATAACCCTCGCCCAACTAACACTAATCACCCAGCTGCAGCGCTTCATTAAACAGAAAAATAAACTCAGTTTTTTACCTAATCTGACGAATAAGAATCCGTCTAATACGTGGGCGCTGGAACGCACCAAGAGGACCCGCCACAATGAAATTAATGAGAAGCAAACGAGCCACTTCCTGCAACGACCGCCTTCGATTCAAGCACACCAAAACTGGACACGATAATCCAATCCAACTTTACATTTTATGGACAAATAACACAACTTTTACATATTTTTATACTCTCCATAATTTGCGTTTGTGTGTTGTTTTATTATCCAATAGATCAAAAGTGTTTTCCTTGAAGTATGTAATTACCTCATACAACTAACTACTTACGTTTTTGCAACATTTTTCGCCATGTTATTGTCATAATATGACAATTGACAATTGTAATAATATTATTGTTCTTGTAAGAAAAATAAATATAAATAAACTAAATGTCGCAATTATAAAATAGTCTTGTCTGTCTGTCTACACTTGTCTGTATAAACTAACCCTACTAGCGACCACGGGACTTGTCTTAACTCTCAGTTAGGGTCTTGACCACCACCCCCAGGTCTCGCTTCCACATCCTGCTCCGGCATCCTGCCCGCTTCCGGTTTGGATCTGCGCATGCGTGAGATTTGAACACGTGCAAGATCGCTGAACAGATTTTCCTGTTATTCCCACGGGCTAGCATAGTTCCTGTTTATCTTATCAGCTGTTAGATTCTGATTTGTGAAATAATAGATAAGAAATACTAATTCTCAAGGGAATGATAAGGTTACATGTAGTCGCTTTCAACAATAATAAAATTAACAGGTAGGGGTAGTTGTTGGTGGAGAAAATTGGAGGTTGATGAGACAAATCAAATCTGTTATAAGAACGGCTCTAGCATGCAACCTAAGAGAGATACCGCCCAGCCGCCACCGTCTCAGTAGATGACGTCATCCACCGCCGCAGATATTACCAAACTAAATATCTTGATTTTGATTGCTTGATTAATGAATAAATAATTACAGTTGACCTTGTGTCTCAATTTATATGTAATCTTATGGAAAAATGTGACTGTAACAGTGATTTATGAAAATTAACATTACTTCTTATGTAAAACACGTACAAACTTCATTGAGAGTTGTATTGTTTGGAGCGGTGTTGTGAAAGAATTTTTGGCAAATCTGCCACCGTCGCCAAGTTATTGAAGAAAAATGTTAACTGTCAAAGTAGGTAAAAGTTGTTGGATTTTGATGTGCGATACATCGAATTGAAGGTATCGACGAGCGGAATCTAACTGTGAAAAAAATTCTTAAAACAACTAGTAGGTTTTAAAATTAAAAACTGTCAAAGTCGGTGAAATTTCTTGGATTTTGACGTGCGATACATTAAATTGTGAGTTGTATTGTTTGGAACGGAGCTATGAAAGAATTTTTGGAAAATCAGCCACCGTCGCCAAATTATTGAAGAAAAATGGTAACTGTCAAAGTAGGTAAAAGTTGTTGGATTTTGATGTGTGATACATCAAATTGAAGGTATCGACGAGTGGAATCTAACTGTGAAAAAAATCTTAAAACAACTAGTAGGTTTTAAAATTAAAAACTGTCAAAGTTGGTAAAATTTCTTGGATTTTGACGTGCGATACATTAAATTGTGAGTTGTATTGTTTGGAACGGAGCTATCAAAAGAATTTTTGGAAAATCAGCCACCGTCGCCAAATTATTGAAGAAAAATGGTAACTGTCAAAGTAGGTAAAAGTTGTTGGATTTTGATGTGCGATACATCAAATTGAAGGTATCGACGAGTATCGACGGAAGGTATCGACGAGTGGAATCTAACTGTGAAAAAAATCTTAAAACAACTAGTAGGTTTTAAAATAAAAAGTCAAAGTCGGTCAAATTTCTTGGATTTTGACGTGCGATACATTAAATTGTGAGTTGTATTGTTTGGAACAGAGCTGTGAAAGAATTTTGGGAAAATCTGCTACCATCGCCAAGTTATTGAAGAAAAATGGTAACTGTCAAAGTTGGTATTTTGACGTGCGATATATCAAATTGAAGGTATCGACGAGTGGAAAGTAACTGTGAAAAAATTTCTAATTTTTAAGTTCCTCAAGCTTCAAACTAGTTTTGTGTTTTGAACTTGAACTTGTAAACGCCCTCGAGAATGGAATGTATGAATTGTGAAATAGTTGATAAGAACCATAAGTCAGCATTTTCCTGTTTCAATTTGTTTAATATTATCATTATACATTCGGAACGCGATTGAAATTTAAGCCTGGGCTCTAAAATCATCGTCATATCTACAATTAAAACTGTAACTCTGCAATCAATGTGTAAAAGTTTTCGCAAGCAAGGATAATCTTGTAAAAAAAAATGATAAACATGTCCAAAGATTGCCGAACGAACGAACGGCAAAATTTGCATGGGAGAACTACCCCGCTGGTAAACGACCGCTGGGAAGACCGCGAATGTAATCGCGCGATAACGTAATCAGCGACCCACGTACCATGAGATTGGACTACGACCCTCAGATGTTGATGGACCGACAGGGGTTCCTGGTCGGGGAGGCGACAACTAGGGCGGTTTTCATTAACCGTCCGGGCTACCCACCCTGAATGAATGCAATATATGCGATACCGGGGTGGCGCATACTAAAAGCCAAGGTGGAATAGGGGATTTGGACCGACAGGGGTGGAGACGCATTGTGCAGTCAGCCAGAACCCACATAGGGTTATAGAGCTATGAAAAAAAGGATACTGTTGGTAGCCATAAGGAAGTATATCATGATAATCAAAAATGATGTGGGAATGATGAATTGTCGGAAGAAGAGGAATCTAAATACTGAATATTCACCGTACACCTCCAAGAAGATAGAGTTGAAGCCGCAGACAGCCAAATATCAATTAGCGATCCCCAACAAGGCTAAAGTATGCAGAAATCACGATCACAGAAACGCCTTCAAGCAACAGTGAAGCCGGTCTAGCAGAACATCATGCAAGCTTGTGTCAGTTTAAGAACAGAGTGGTCAGCTTTAAAATAGATAGTTCACGGGATTGATGTAGATAGCTTTGTTAGTAAATTGAACAGCCGTTGTACAAGAAGCCACACAACCCTTCACATGAAATCTTATGAATCCTGAAGTTGTATATGAAATAAACGCTCACGCGCGATTGCATACTTGTACTAGATCAATGACTCATCAAAACAAAGTCAAACTCTTAAATCCGTCCACTCCGTCCACTTTCCGTCCACATTCCGTCCACTTTAATCAGCTTTTAATCAGGTTTAATCAGCTTTTAATCAGCTTTAAACAGCTTTTAATCTGCCTTAATTAGGTTCAACCTAGCGTTCAGCCATAGGTTCAGCCTTAGTCAGCTTTTAAACAGCTTTTGTGGATGGAAAATGGATGGAGTGGATGGAAAGTGAACTGAGTGGATTGAAAGTGGATGGAAAGTGGATAGAAAGTGGATGGAATGTGGATGTAAAGTGGATGGAAAGTGAACTGAGTGGATGGAAAGGGGATGGAAAGTGGATAGAAAGTGGATGGAATGTGGATGTAAAGTCGATGGAAAGTGAACTGAGTGGATGGAAAGTGAATGGAAAGTGGATAGAAAGGGGATGGAAAGTGGATGGAAAGTGAACGGAGTGGATGGAAAGTAGATGGAAAGTGGATAGAAAGTGGATGGAGTGGACGGAAAGTGGATGGAGTGGACGTGAAGTGGACGGATTTAAGTTTGGCTCGTTTTAATGAGTCATTGAACTCGTACAAGTATGGAATCGTGCGTGAGCGTAGATTTCATATTCAACTTCAGGAATCATAAGATTCCACGTGAAGGGCTGTGTGTCTTCTCGTACAACGGCTGTTCAATTTACTAACAAAGCTATCAACATCAATCCCTTGAACCATCAATTCTATAGCTGACCACTCTGTTCTTAAACTGACACAGGCTTGGATGATGTTCTGCTGGACCGCTTTCACTGTTGCTTGAAGGCGTTTCTGTGATCGTAGATCTCCTTCATACTTTAGCCTTCTTGGGTATTGTTAATATATGTTGATATATGTTGTTGGGGATTGTTGATGATGTTTGCATATTTTACAGAAATTATTTGGTTGTCTGCGGCTCCAAATTTATCTTCTTGGAGGTATACGGTGAATATTCAGTATTTACATTCCTCTTCTTCCGACCATCATTGATTTTATAATATTTTCTCATATGTCGATATCTTCTCTTGTGAAGGTTGAATTGCAAACGGTACATTTGTAGTACATTTTTTTACTATCATCACATACTTCCTTATGGCTACTAAGATTATCGTTTCTTGCGAAAACTTTTACCCATTGATTGCAGAGATACAGTTTTAATTGTTGATATCAAGAAGGATTTTAGAGCTTTCAGAATGTATAATGATAAAATTAAATAAGTTAAAACAGGAAAATGCTGACTCGGCGGTTCTTATCAACTATTTCACAATTCATACATTCCATTCTCGCGCGCGTTTACAAGTTCAAGTTCCAAACACAAAATTAGGTAGGGTGGTGTTGGGGCGGTACCGGAAGTAGAAGTTGGGGTAGGGGTGGTGGTGTTGAGTGAAGAGGTTCCAGAAGTAACTATCATTCCCTACTACCCCAGATTCCCACAGTCTAGTCTTGTCTATCTAGTCTTGTCTGTGTAGTCCTTTCTGTCTGATAAAGTTGTGATCTTAAACACACAATAGGAATATGCCTGATGAGAACGGCGATATTTGCTCACAGGATCGGTTTGTATACCAAATAGTCAACAAAAAAAAGCAGCAACGGGAGAGACTGACCAAAAAGACATATACGCCTGCCTAGCTAGGCTAAAAGAAATATGTAAGAGGAGCGGTAGGAATAAACTAGTAATCCATCGCACGGAAAAATCGGTCTGGGCAATAACTAAAAAAGCCTTAGAATGTATTTTCGCTAACACCGACATCGAACAGAGGTTATACCGTCCAAACGTGAGCGAGAAAAACAACTCAGAAGAACTCACATACACGGACAGAATTTTTTGCGAAAGGCAAGCCAAGCACTGAAGCACCTGGGCAGAACAAGGAGAAGATGAAGAAAGAAAAACACAGGAGAAGTTGTGATAAAGGCCGCGGGTAGTTCATATTCTGACCTACTTAAGATGATCAGGACTGAGGTCGATCCGGAGCGACAATAACTGGAGCAAGAAACAGGCCTAGCCTAGTTGTTTAGTTGCAGTAGGATTAAACAGTATTAGATTTTTCGCTGTAAGATCCGTGCCTTACTAACACCTTTCCACACATCAAAGAAGATCGGCGATTTGGGTGCCACATCCGTTCACAAGTCCCAGCATGGGCTGATGAGCTCTCAACTCTAACCATCAACCAGCAGCGTGCACAACGGCGACACCCCAAGTAGGAAAAGATAGTTCCTTCTGGAACCTCCTCACTCCTCACATTAATTCTTATGAAAATTAACATAACTTCTTATGTAAAACACTTATGTACGAACTTAATCATTTTGAGGGCCATCAAGCTTCAAACTAAGTTTGTGTTTTGAACTTAAACTTGTAAACGCGCGCGAGAACGGAATGTATGAATTGTGAAATAGTTGATAGCAACCGCCGAGTCAGCATTTTCCTGTTTCAACTTGTTTAATTCTATCATTATACATTCGGAACGCGATTGATACAACCTAACTTAACCTAACCTGACGAACTTAAGATGATCAAGACTAAGGTCGATCCGGAGCGACAATAACTGGAGCCAGAAAAGCAAAAACAGGCGAATTGTTGGTAGAGGTTGAAACAGACTGAAGGAGCACATTATTCAAACATGTCCAAATGCCGAAGTGCGCCTAAACACCGAGCAAGTGATTATCCACATAAAAGGAATGGACGCGGTTACCGCCCAAGAGGAGGTCAAAACAGCAATCAAACTTAAAGCCGATAATGAAACAAAGCAGGTGAAGTAAAACCGTCTCAATAACCAAGGCTTGAATCATAACAAAAACCAACAGAGTTATAATCGGGATGGTAGCATGCAGAATAGAGGAACGGATCTGATCTATACAGTCTTCTCTATCTTAAATCCGTCCACTCCGTCCACTTTCCGTCCACTTTCCGCCCACATTCCGTCCACTTTAATCAGCTTTTAATCAGGTTTAATCAGCTTTTAATCGGCTTTAAACAGCTTTTAATCTGCCTTAATTAGGTTCAGCCTAGGGTTCAGCCATAGGTTCAGCCTTAGAATCAGCCTTAATCAGCTTTTAAACAGCTTTTGTGGATGGCAAATGGATGGAGTGGATGGAAAGTGAACTGAGTGGATGGAAAGTGGATGGAAAGTGGATAGAAAGTGGATGGAATGTGGATGTAAAGTGGATGGAAAGTGAACTGAGTGGATGGAAAGTGGATAGAAAGTGGATGGAGTGGACGGAAAGTGGATGGAGTGGACGTGAAGTGGACGGATTTAAGTTTGGCTCGTTTTAATGAGTCATTGAACTCGTACAAGTATGGAATCGTGCGTGAGCGTAGATTTCATATTCAACTTCAGGAATCATAAGATTCCACGTGAAGGGCTGTGTGCCTTCTCGTACAACGGCTGTTCAATTTACTAACAAAGCTATCAACATCAATCCCTTGAACCATCAATTCTATAGCTGACCACTCTGTTCTTAAACTGACACAGGCTTGGATGATGTTCTGCTGGACCGCTTTCACTGTTGCTTGAAGGCGTTTCTGTGATCGTAGATCTCCTTCATACTTTAGCCTTCTTGGGGATTGTTAATATATGTTGATATATGTTGTTGGGGATTGTTGATGATGTTTGAATATTTTACAGAAATTATTTGGTTGTCTGCGGCTCCAAATGTATCTTCTTGGAGGTATACGGTGAATATTCAGTATTTACATTCCTCTTCTTCCCACCATCATTGATTTTATATTTTCTCATATGTCGATATCTTCTCTTGTGAAGGTTGAATTGCAAACGGTTCATTTGTAGTACATTTTTTGACTATCATCACATACTTCCTTATGGCTACTAAGATTATCCTTGCTTGCGAAAACTTTTACCCATTGATTGCAGAGATACAGTTATAATTGTTGATATGAAGAAGGATTTTAGAGCTTTCAGAACGTATAATGATAAAATTAAATAAGTTGAAACAGGAAAATGCTGACTCGGCGGTTCTTATCAACTATTTCACAATTCATACATTCCATTCTCGCGCGCGTTTACAAGTTCAAGTTCCAAACACAAAATTAGGTGGGGTGGGGTTGGGTCGGTACCGGAAGTAGAAGTTGGGGTAGGGGTGGTGGTGTTGAGTGAAGAGGTTCCAGAAGTAACTATCTTTCCCTACTACCCCAGATTCCCACAGTCTAGTCTTGTCTATCTAGTCTTGTCTGTGTAGTCCTTTCTGTCTGATAAAGTTGTGTATCTTAAACACACAATAGGAATATGCTTGATGAGAACGGCGATATTTGCTCGCAGGATCGGTTTGTATACCAAATAGTCAACAAAAAAAAGCAGCAACGGGAGAGACTGACCAAAAAGCCATATACGCCTGCCTAACTGGGCTAAAAGAAATATGTAAGAGGAGCGGTAGGAATAAACTAGTAATCCCTCGCACGGAAAAATCGGTCTGGGCAATAACTAAAAAAGCCTTAGAATGTATTTTCGCTAACACCGACATCGAACTGAGGTTATACCGTCCAAACGTGAGCGAGAAAAACAACAGAGAAGAACTCACATACACGGACAGAATTTTTTTGCGAAAGGCAAGCCAAGCACCGAAGCACCTGGGAAGAACAAGGAGAAGATAAAGAAAGAAAAACACAGGAGAAGTTGTGATAAAGGCCGCGGGTAGTTCATATTCTGACCTACTTAAGATGATCAGGACTGAGGTCGATCCGGAGCGACAATAACTGGAGCAAGAGACAGGCCTAGCCTAGTTGCTTAGTTGCAGTAGGATTAAACAGTATTATATTTTTCGCTGTAAGACTCCGTGCCTTACTAACACCTTTCCACACATCAAAGAAGATCGGCGATTTGGCATCCGTTCATAAGTCCCAGCATGGGCTGATGAGCTCTCAACTCTAGCCATCAACCAGCAGCGTGCACAACGGCGACACCCCAAGTAGGAAAAGATAGTTCCTTCTGGAACCTCCTCACTCCTCACATTAATTCTTATGAAAATTAACATTACTTCTTATGTAAAACACGTACGAACTTAATCATTTTGAGGGCCATCAAGCTTCAAACTAAGTTTGTGTTTTGAACTTAAACTTGTAAACGCGCGCGAGAACGGAATGTATGAATTGTGAAATAGTTGATAGCAACCGCCGAGTCAGCATTTTCCTGTTTCAACTTGTTTAATTCTATCATTATACATTCGGAACGCGATTGATACAACCTAACTTAACCTAACCTGACGAACTTAAGATAATCAAGACTAAGGTCGATCCGGAGCGACAATAACTGGAGCCAGAGAGATACAACCTAACTTAACCTAACCTGACGAACTTAAGATGATCAAGACTAAGGTCGATCCGGAGCGACAATAACTGGAGCCAGAAAGGCAAAAACAGGCGAATTGTTGCTAGAGGTTGAAACAGACTGAAGGAGCACATTATTCAAACATGTCCAAATGCCGAAGTGCGCCTAAACACCGAGCAAGTGATTATCCACATAAAAGGAATGGACGCGGTTACCACCCAAGAGGAGGTCAAAACAGCAATCAAACTTAAAGCCGGTAATGAAACAAAGCAGGTGAAGTAAAACCGTCTCAATAACCAAGGCTTGAATCATAACAAAAACCAACAGAGTTATAAGCGGGATGGTAGCATGCAGAATAGAGGAACGGATCTGATCTATACCTTCTTCTGTATCCAGTCTTATCTGTCCAATCTTATCTGTCCAGTCTGGTCTGTTTGGTCTTGTATGTCTAGTCTTATCTTAATGACTAGATATGACATATCCTGTCATTATTTCCGTCAGTCGACGTCATTTGCGATTGATAAAAGAAGCGAAAACATTTCAAAGGCAAAATGCTTTTGTTCAATTTAAATGTAACGTGTTCTAGTGAATGGACGATTATAACTATAAAAAGACGGTATATATCTTATCAAAAACTAGCATTCAGTAATTTTCTTTTATAATTAGACGTATGGCACTTAAACGACTCGAATGTTGATATTGCCATTTAATTTCGTACAATGCTTATCGATGATTGGAGTTAAGTAGACTTTGATTAGTTTTTATATGTTATTTTTTACAGAAAAAAGTAATGATATGTAATTCTTGTAAGTGGAAATACACACCGCGTGGAAAATTTAGCGTTTGATTAGTTTTTTTTTTAATAACCCAAAGAAACGTTTCGTTTTATTTTTTGTAGTGTACAGGTGTACATGACGTGCCTTGACGTATTAAATCGCAGTGGAGCAGAAAGCCTGTGCTTATCGGCGATCGCCGCCAAGATAACCGACTTTACGCGGCGATAAGCATTTAGTCACACAAGTCACACAAGACTTTACGCAGGCTTGTGTTTGTTTAATGTCAAGAAATCGTTTCTTTTCGGAATGCTAGTTAGAATCTTGATAGAAATCAGACTTTAGTTTTTTGGAATATGGACAGGGAAAGCGTTTGGGAAAAGTATTTTATTTTTAGAGTTTCCAGAATTCTTCGAGCTTGGAAGAAGAGAAATTGGGCGTGCAAAACGGTTTCAAATTGGACTTTTTGTAGAAATTTGTAGTCTAGCAAATCTATAAAGTATTGGGAAAAGTATTTTATTTTCAGAGTTTCCAGAATTCTTCGAGCTTGGAAAAAGAGAAATTGCGCGTGCAACACGGTTTCAAATTGGACTTTTTGTAGAAAATTGTAGTCTAGCTAATCTATAAAGACGACTGCACAGCAATTAGTATTAGTTTACAGAACAGACTTTCAGCTATGTTTAAAGCAAGTTTCGGAAGAATCCTTCGATTAGTTAGCGAGCAGTGTCAAAGTTTTTTATTTAAATCGAAAATTAATAGTTGTTTAATTTATTTTAAAGTTTGTACCTGAGACTAAAACCTTGTGGGATACCAAGAAGTATCGTTGACTAATTTTGAAGCCAAAGTTTTGTTTTTAAATCGAAAATTATGAGTTGTTTAACTTGTTTTAAAGTTTGTGACTGATTGTGAGACTAGAACCTTGAGGGATACCAAGAAGCATCGTTGACAAATTTTGATGTCAAAGTTATGTTTTGAAATCGAAAATTCTTCTTCTGAGTTGTTCACTCTTGACAGAGTGGTCGTGGTCATAGAGAGTCGTCTGCTTTTTTCACTGCTGTATTCGCCAATCTTCTCCATAGATTCCTGTTGGTCGCATGGCGCGTGCATTCTGGCACAGGAGTCTCAGTGACAGATTTGATGGTATCTGTCCATCGTGTTGGTGATCGGCCACGAGTTCTGCTACCTTCCACTCTGCCCTGAATCACCAGCCGCTCCATTGCAAAATGTAAGAGTTAACAAATTTTGAAGAAATCTAAACCTGGCAAGATTACACGAAGTAGTCTAGCGCAGTGTTTCTCAAACTTATTTGTCTCATCACCCATCTGTGATATGCTAAAGTTAATAACGCCCACCAAATCTAGAACACTGGGCCCAAAGAAAACACAAGGGCAAGAACACAGGCCACTCAGAAACGACATAAAAAGAGGAAGACATAGTGAAATTCATAAAAGCACGGAGGCTCAGCTGGTATGGCCATATTCAAAGAAAAACCCAAGACTCCATATCGAAGAGAATTGCAAACTGGAAACCATTCAGTAGACCAAGAGGAAGGCCGAAAATAAGATGGCAAAACCAAATACACGAAGATATGAAAATAATTGAAATCGCAGAATGAAAGAAGAAGGTAGGAAGGAATGAAAGAAAATAGTACAAGAAACAAAAACACAAGAAGCTATGAATGGAAAATAGAATACGCGGACTGAACCACCGCAACAAAAGGATCAAAGAGCTCCAGAATGGAACGGCCAATACCCGTAGTAGTTATATGTAGGTATAATATATGTATGTATGAATAACTATGTATTGGAACGAAGTGCGGCTTAGGGTAGAGGTGTAATTTGGGAAAAAAAACTAATGCAGATATTTTGCCGCTGTTATTTTACTTACATAGATCATACCGCGCTCTCTCTCTCTTTCTCTTTCTAGTGTGCTGTGTGCAGTGTTACCAACCCGAACTTTGCCTTGGAGGTAGATATAATTTCAAAAGTTGAAATTCTTTAAAATTGTTGATAGTTGATCATCTCGTTTTAGGAAGGAACTAATATAAAAGCTGAGTTACTGATCGTTAATATTTAAAAAAGGAATCGAAAATATATAATAAAACGTATAATACTGAACACGGAACAATTTTTTTGAACGTATTTGTTTGTTTAAAATTAACAGAGATACATTATGTAGCTCGTGATACCTACCGCCCCCTATATCGCCCCCTGGCTACCTAGCGACCCCCAAAACGACTTCATCGCCCACTGGGGGGCGATAATGCCCACTTTGAGAAACGTTGGTCTAGCGCATCCATAAATACTACTCCACTGCAATTAGTATTAGCATACAGAGCAGACTTTCAGCTATGTTTGATGCAATTTTAGTAAGAATCCTTCGATTAGTTAGCGAGCTATCTTGCAAAATGTAAGAAATAACAAATTTTGAAAAAATCTAAACTTGGCAAGATTATTCGAAGTAGTCTAGCTAATCTATTAAGACAACTTTATTGCAATTAGTATTTGTTTACAGAGCAGACTTTCAGAGTTTACAGACTTTCGGCTACGTTTAAGGCAATCTTTGTAAGAATCCTTCAACTAGATTGCGAATTATTTTACAAAATAGAGTTCGAATCCTTCGATTAGTTAGCGAGCTATCTTGCAACATGTAAGAAATAACAAATTTTGGAAAAATTTAAACTTGACAAGATTACACGAAGTATTCTAGCTAATCCATCAAGACGATACCACTACAATTAGTACTAGTTTACAGAGCAGACTGTTAGCTACGCTTAAGGCAATTTTCGTAAAAATTCTTCGATTAGTTAGCGAATTATCTTACAAAATGTAAGAGACAACAAATTTTGTAAAAATCTAAACTGGCCAAGATTACACGAACTAGTCTAGCTAATCCACCAAGAGGACCTCACTACCAGTAGTATGAGTTTAGTGAGCAGACTTTCAGCTACGCTTAAGTCAATTTTCGTAAAAATCCTTCGAATAGTTAGCGAATTATCTTAAAAAATGTAAGAGACAATAAAATTTGTAAAAATCTAAACTTGGCAAGATTACACGAACTAGTCTAGCTAATCCGTCGAAACGACAACACTACAATGAGTATTAGTTTACAGAGCAGACTTTTAGCTGCGCTTAAGTCAAATTTCGTAAAAATCCTTCGATTAGTTAGCGAATATCTTAAAAAATGTAAGAGACAACAAAGTTTGTAAAAATCTAAACTTGGCAAGATAACACGAACTAGACTAGCTGATCCGTCTAAACGACAACAGTACAAT
This sequence comes from Phosphuga atrata, assembly GCA_944588485.1. Taxonomy (NCBI): domain Eukaryota; kingdom Metazoa; phylum Arthropoda; class Insecta; order Coleoptera; family Silphidae; genus Phosphuga; species Phosphuga atrata. The sequence continues at coordinate 7,533,065 of OX155904.1, read as the reverse complement.
GAGTATTAGTTTACAGAGCAGACTTTTAGTTACGCTTAAGTCAAAATTCGTAAAAATCCTTCGATTAGTTAGCGAATTATCTTACAAAATGTAAGAGACGACAAATTTTGTAAAAATCAAAACTCGGCAAGACTACACAAACTAGTCTAGCTAATCTACCAAGACGACCCCACTACAATTATTATTAGTTTACAGAGCAAACTTTTAGCTGCGCTTAGGTCAATTTTCGTAAAAAATCCTTCGATTAGTTAGCGAATTATCTTACAAAATGTAAGAAACAACCAGTTTTCTAAAAATCTAAACTTGGCAAGATTACACGAACTAGTCTAGCTAATCCGTCAAAACGACAACACTACAATGAGTATTAGTTTACAGAGCAGACTTTTAGCTGCGCTTAAGTGAAATTTCGTAAAAATCCTTGGATTAGTTAGCGAATTATCTTACAAAATGTAAGAGACAACAAATTTTGTAAAAAACAAAACTGGGCAAGATTACACGAACTAGTCTAGCTAATCCACCAAGACGACCCCACTACAATTAGTATTAGTTTACAGAGCAGACATTTAGCTACGCTTAAGTCAATTTTCGTAAAAAATCCTTCCATTTGTTAGCGAATTATCTTACAAAATGTAAGAGACAACAAATTTTGAAAAAATCTAAACTTCGCCAGATTACACGAACTAGTCTAAAAACTCACAAACTCACAACTGACAAGTCATAAGCCCGCTATGTTAGCATAAATTTCAGTGGCCGGTCAGAGCAGCGGTAAGAGCTGGGGTTCCTAGTACGAGGATCGCTGGTTCGATTCCCCGTGGGGACGCTTTTTTTTATTTACAAAAGTTAAACAATAATAAATAATAATAATAATAAAAGAAAGTCATTTTAAAAGTTGTAAATAAAAAAAAAAGCGTCCCGACGGGGAATCGAACCAGCGATCCTCTTACTATGAACCCGAGCTCTTACCGCCTCAACTCTCAGGAGTTGTCAGTTATGAGTTATTTTTTTAACGCTTGACCATCTGGCCCTGCCGCTTGCGCCACTTTCATTTATAGTCAAGCCCTACAAATACTGTAAATTTGGGCCAAATCGGTGGTGACGAGTTAGCGAACTATCTTATCTAATGTAAAGTTAACAAGTTTAGAAAAGAACTCAACCTTGCAAGATTACACGATCTAGCCTAGCTAATCCATCAAGACACCTTCACTGCAATTAGTACTAGTTTACAGAGCAGACATTCAGATACAGTAAGTAGTAGAGTAGAAAGTAGCGAGAGTCTCTGAATGTTAATTTTGTCAAATCTTAACAGTATCTTCATTGATACGTCGTTGCCTTATTTTTCAAAATATTGACAAAACGGTTTCAGATTTTCAAAATTTGGACTTTTTGGAGAAATTTGTGGTTTTTAGATTTTCAAAATTTCTCCAAATAGTCGCACAGTGAGGAAAATAGTGAGAGTCCGCAAATGTTAATTTTGTAAAATCTTTACCTCATCTTCACTGACCTGTCGTTGCCTTATTTTTCGAAATATTAACAAAACGGTTTCAGATTTTTTTAATTTCGACTTTTTGGAGAAATTTTTGGTTTTTACATTTTCAAAATTCCTACAAATAGTCGCACAGTAAGGAAAATAGTGAGAGTCCACAAATGTTAATTTTGTAAAATCTGTACCTCATCTTCACTGACCTGTCGCTGCCTTATTTTTCGAAATATTAACAAAACGGTTTCAGACTTTTTTAATTTGGACTTTTTGGAGAAATTTGAGGTTTTTAAATTTTCAAAATTCCTACAAATAGTCGCACAGTGAGGAAAATAGTGAGAGTCCACATTAATTTTGTAATATCTGAACCTCATCTTCATTCATCTGTCGTTGCCATATTTCTCGATAAATTAACAAAACGGTTTCAGATTTTCAAAATTTGGACATTTTAGAGAAATTTGTGGTCTTTAGATTTAGAAAATTCCGCAAAATAGTCACACAGTGAGGAAAATAGTGAGAATCCACAAATGTTAATTTTGTAAAATCTCAACCTCATCTTCATTGATTTGTCGCTGCCTTATTTCTCAAAAATTTGGAATTTTTGCCGAAATTTGCAGTTTATAGAATTCCCCAAATTAAAGTCTTTTTTTTAGTTTAAACGTTTAAAACTTATTTCTAAGATTTGTCTAATCTTGTCACCATCATTTATCACAAACTTTTTTTGGCACAAATTGGCAAATCTTCACTCATAGCAACTTATGAAACAATTGGCAACAAACCGTAAAACCTATTTAAAGCAGGCGACAAAACAAAACTCGGCACCACAAAAAATTCCAGTAGAAAAGCAGCCAAATAAAGGGTTGGAAATTTTAAATCTCCCGGTTTTCAAGGTGTGCGAGCCACGTTTTCGCAAAATACTGACAGCTGTCAAAAAATGGCGGAAGTTTTAAAAGTGACAGCTCGAGTTAAATTTTTGCAAAAAAAATAGTTTAAGGCACGGAATAGTTACAAAATGCGTTTCGAAATGCATAAAGGTGTGTTTTCCGTGTAAAGCGATAAAAAAATTCTGTAAGTGATAATGCGAAAGCAAATAAATTGATAAGGAACGGAAAGGTTGTAAATGTTTCTGTAAGAATTTTTTGGTGGAAAAAATGATTTTTCTTGTGGGATTCGATTGAAGAGAACCGGTAAAGAAATGAATTAAGGTGTTGATATAAAAAAACTTGAATGAAATTGAAACGTAAATAGCTGAAACTAATTATAGAAAACACACACAAACCAAACCTCAAGCTAGGAAAACGTCTCTTACCATTGAATTCAATATAAAAAAAGCCGCTGGAAACGACCGCTCACAGAACAGTTTACGTAACAGCGACAGCAGCCCCCAAACTAACCCCCGAAACGAAAACAACAAAAACAAAAAATACTCCGTTTCTCTTACAGTTTATTTTTCAGGTTTCACGCACGCCGCGACGCCGATCGTGTTCCCGTTTTTCCCTCCGGCTGCGGCTCGACCAGGCTCCGGGTTTGCGAGTTCTCGAGGTTGCAATGCGGCACTTGCATGTATTTTTAGTGTCGGTTTCTAGTTTAAAAAATCAATATTCCCTATACGGGACGAACCATACTCGGTCTAAGGGCGAGACGATTCAATTTTTAGGTACCGACGACTACGACCGCGCCCAGAGACCTCTAGCATCCAACAGCCCAAACAAAAAAAAACACTTAATAATATTAGCTCATACATAGAATCGATAAAATTGGAATAGAATCGTTTAAAAACATAACATTTTCTTTAATATTAAGCAAGCTTTGAATTCTAGCATTCATTCTACTTGAAGTGCCCTCTCATGGCGGCTTCTATGTATTAAGGTAATTCAATATGGACGACGGTCCTTCTTTCCTTCTCGCAGGTTGTGAGCAATTTTTGATAAATGGATCACAAATTTAAATTTATTTTTATACTTACATTGAATTGAAAAATTCACTTTGTTTTTTACCACACTTACATTATGTAAAAATGTTATATAACTTATTATTCACAGTTATATAAATTTCTACACATATCACGACTCGAGTTTCGACGTTTGACGGTCATTTTCAAGTTGTCATTTTCGGTATTTTCGGTCATTTTCACTTGAAAATGACCGTCAAACGTCGAAACTCGAGTCGTGATATGTGTAGAAATTTATATAACTGTGAATAATAAGTTATATAACATTTTTACATAATATAAGTGTGGTAAAAAACAAAGTGTATTTTTCAATTCAATGTAAGCATGGATTACCACGTAGTAACCACGTCGCAACCATCCTATTCATTTATTTTTATAATTATAGCAAATTTCAGGTGTCTGAATATTTTCGCGCACTTTTGCGAAACATCAATTTTGCGATATTTTTGGCGCGCTCTGTCGTAAACTAGTTTTAACAACAGATTTACAACAGAGACAAGTATCTAATTTGTTTCAATTTATTTCAATATTTTAGACGTAAATGAGTTTATTCAATGATTTTATATCTACTCGCACACCGAAAAGAACATTAATAATTACTTTAAATAATATTATAATCGTGTGTAAAATTACCCAAATCGTGCGTAAAAGTCCAATGTAAATCAAAAGGGGTTTCATTATTAAACGATTTCTGTTTGTTGTTACTATGGCAACAACTAGTACTGGAACAACACAAAGGGACGAAAGTGTTCAGAAGACAAGCGACAAACACAAAGAAAGAAATCGTCAGAATCAAAGACAAAACAGGACATAGAATCGAAGGAAGACAGGAAATTATAAGAACGGTACAAGAATTCTACGCAGACCTATACGAGAAGAAAGTAACGAGCGACACAACCGAACAAGACCAGGAAGAGAAAGTCATGAACGTCAACTCTGAAGACATACCTGAGATTACAAAAGACGAAATCAGATCGGCATTACAACATACTAAAAATGGGAAAGCAGCGGGCGAAGACGGCATACTGACAGAGATGTTAAAACAAGGCGGTGATATACTCGAACACCAACTAGAAATATTGTACAACAAATGCCTGGAAAAGGAAGACATACCACAGGACTGGACAAACTCCCTCGTGGTAATCATTCACAAAAAGGGAGACACCGAGAACCTAGAAAATTATAGACCGATTAGCCTGCTATCCCAAATATACAAATTATTCGCGTAAATATTAACCAACCGTCTCACACCAAAGTTAGACTATTACCAGCCAAAAGAGCAGGCTGGGTTTAGGAAGGGCTACAGTACTACAGAACACCTGCAAACGATGAGAACACTAATCGAGAAGGCTGTGGAATACAACATACCTTTATGGCTAGCAGTCATTGATTTTAGTAAGGCTTTCGACACGGTGGAAATATGGGCACTACAGCAAGCCCTGCAACACGCCAGAATAGACCACAGATACGCAAACCTAATTAACAACATTTACCGAAATGCAACTCTGCAAATTCAGCTACACGAAAAATCCGACAAAGTGGCAATTAACAGAGGAGTGCGCCAAAGAGATCCTATGTCACCCAAGCTCTTCACACTAGTTCTGGAGGACGCACTAAAAACAATCGACCTCCAAAACAGAGGCACTAATATCAACGGGGAGAAACTCAACCACTTAATGTTTGCCGATGACATAGTAGTGATAGCCGAAAGCAGAGAAGAACTGGCCACACTTATCGATGACATCTACAGGGCCACGAAGCGCATAGGCCTAGAAACCAACTTTGACAAAACAAAGTACATGACATCAAACGTAGATGACGATCGAGAAATTACCCTAGGAGACAACAGAATCGAGAAAGTAGCTGCATACAAATACCTAGGACAAACACTAACTATAGGCAAGGACTCGATAACCAAGGACTCGAAATAAATAAGAGAATACGGTAAACCTGGGCGGCATATGCCAAAATTAAAGACATCTTGAATATGGACATACCCCTAAACCTCAAAACCGAATTATACAACCAGTGTATCCTACCAGTAACTACTTACGGGTCACAAACTTGGACCTTCACGAAAGCTATACTTGACAAACTTAAAGTAAACCAGAGAGCTATTGAGAGGAGAATACCTGGGATATCATTAAGAGATAGGAGAACAAATGAATGGATCAGGAGAAGAACAAAGGTTCATGATGTCGTGCGACGCGCCGCCGCTCAGAAATGGGACTGGGCGGGACACGTAGCAAGAGACCAGGATAAGTGGATTGGGAAACTAATTCGATGGAGACCATGGAGCAACAAAAGGAGCATAGGAAGATCACAAATGAGATGGAGCGACGACTTGAAACGAGCGGCAGGACTGAACTGGTACCAGGAGGCACGAAATCGTGGCAACTGGCAAAATAAGAGGGAGGCTTATACCCAAAGGGTAGAAAACAGCAGAATTAAAAAAAAAAATGGCAACAACTCGCGTCACTATACAAAAAACATAGACGTATTGAAAATAATCAAACTTACAATTCGTTTAGTTTTTGTTTTAATCTTTTTTTAATTTTCAAATGAGTTGACAAAACTAGACAAGACCAACCAAGGACCAGACAATATCAGGCTGGACCAGACAAGGACCACATAAACCACGCAAGACCATACAAGGACCAGACAAGACCAGACAGTACCAGACAAAAACTAGACTATACTGGATAAGACTAGACAAGACGAGACAAGAGCAGACAACACCAGACCAGGCCAGACTAGACAAGACCAGACAAGATCAGACAAGACCAGACAAAGACGAGACAATACCAGACAAGATTAGACAAGACCACACAAGTCTCTTACATTCCAAACACTGAGTAAGCCTTTTTCGTGCATTCTTTGAAGCATTGTCACGGAGTTTCGGCTCGAGTGTTGTTTTTAAGGTTTCCACAGTCCTGGGACGATCGTTGTACAACAGGGATTTTGAGTATCCCAACAGCAAAAATTTGTAAAGTGGAAAATCAGGAAAGCGAGCCGGGTAGTTCAAATCGTCGGAGATGAAGCGCCTGAGGAAGCTGTGTAGCAAAATGTTCGTGCAAAGCCTTTCTCTGTAGGTGTTGACCTCGTCTTGCTGAAAACAGACTTCTTCCAGTTCCATCCCTTCCAATTGAGACAAGAAGAAATACTGGAACATGTTCAGGTATCGTGCAAAAACCGCTCAATTCCATCATTTTATTCATAAAAGTAAGGGTAAACTTACCATCCTCCTCCTTCGAATTTCAACATTCTAGGACCGTTAGGAAGGGGAAGACCAAACCAATATAACTATGTGTTATACGTAGTTTAAAGCTTCTAGAATGGGCAGAATCCCAGAAAAACTCCACGAAAAGATCCACAAAATGGGCGTGGTCGCATACGGGCCGAGATGCCATGGTCCAAAAATTAAGTGTTTTGGATCAAATGGTTGTACAACAGGGATTTTGAGTATCCCCCCAGCAAAAATTCGTAAAGGGGCAAATCAGGAAAGCGAGCTGGGCAGTTCAAATCGTCCGAGATTAAGCGCCAGGGGAATCTGTCTAGCAAAATGTTCATGCAAAGCTTTGCTCTGTAGGCTTTGGCCTCGTCTTGCTGAAAACAGACTTCTTCCAGTTCCATCCCTTCCAATTGAGACAAGAAGAAATACTGGATCATGGTCAGGTATCGAGCAAAATCCGCTCAATTCGATCATTTTCTTCATAAAAGTAAGGGTCAAACTTCCTATCCTCCTCCTTCAAATTTGAAAATTCTAGGACCATTAGGAAGGCGAAGACCAAACCATTACACTGGTCAACACAAGTTTTGTTTCTTTATTTTTTTTTCTGTTATTGGGTATTTCTATGGCCCTGACTATGAAAAAAATACTGCGAGATTGCTAGCTTTACTTTTTGAAATAGTATACAGTTTTGTTATTTGGACAAAAAAAGTTAAATTATGTTAACAAAATTTCTATTGAACACTAGCAAATGATCTTTGAAGAGTAAACTCGCCGAAGATTAAACTTTGAATTAGAAATTTGAACGACTTTAGGTAGATCTCGTTGCAAACTCCAGCAGTAGTCTGCCATCATACCTAAGCCCCACCGCCCTTGATAACGCTCTTCCATTGTCCGAAGATCCTGATGAAATTTTTCAACCTGCTCCTCACTAAAATCATCCAGATTTTGTGGAAATCGATCTATATGCAGTACAGGAAGTCTAGTAAAACGTTCAAGAAAAGCCTTTCTCTGTAGGCTTTGGCCTCGCCTTGCTGAAAACAGACTTCTTCAGGGAGTGAGACAAGGAGATGGACTTTCCCCACTTCTCTTCAACTGTTTCCTTGAAAAGGTTATGAGAGAATGGTGCAAGGAACTGAAGTGGTGCAAGGACAAGGCTCAGAGTGGTATCTACCTGGGACGTAAGAACGATGGACTGGTTGTAGATTGCCTGGCCTTTGCAGATGACATGGCACTGTTTGCTGATTTTCTTGAGATGGCAACAATGCAGGTAAATTGGCTCAGAAAACAGACTGCCAAAGTGGGTCTTCAAGTGTCGCTGGAGAAAACAGAATTCTTCACCAGCATCAGATAAGCAAACAGAGACATATTACTACAACAGGGAAACATCAATAGGACTGAGAAATTTAAGTATCTCAGCGAATGGATTGAACCCAACTTATCAGAAAGAGCATCATAATTCAAGAGAGTCAGCAAGTTGGCTCTTCCATTGTACGAAGATCCTGATGAAATTTTTCACCCTGCTCCTCACTAAAATCATCCAGATTTTGTGGAAATCGATCTATATGCAGTACAGGAAGTGGATTTTTATGCTCATGGTTGATACCTAGCTGATTTAGTATTGTTGTAAGTAAAGTTGTGATGATACACAGTTTTTACAAAGTCCGATATAGGTTTTCGAAATTTTGCAAATATATATATATATATATATATATATATATATATATATATATATATATATATATATATATATATATATATATTTATATATATATATATATATATATATATATATATATATATATATATATATTCGCCATAAATGTAGCAAAAACAATCGGGATTAAACACACAACATTTTCTTGACGAAGCCATATCGTAAAACATAACAAAATATATTTTATTGTCCAATAAAAAACAAAAATCTAAGTAAAAATGGTATCTATAGCTCAAAATCAAAAGCTGTTACAGAAAAATTGTTGCCATATTTAAAAAATACGCGTCAATTTGAGATAGAAACATAAATAAAATCACAGGAAACAAACAATTTTATTTTTTTTGTTGACCAGTGTTATACGTAGCTATGTGTTATACGTAGTTTAAAGCTTCTAGAATGGGCAGAATCCCGGAAAAGTTCCACGAAAAGATCAACAAAATGAGCGTGGTCGCATGCCGGCCGAGATGCCATGGTCCAAAAATGAAGTCTCTTAGATCAAATCGTTGTACAACAGGGATTTTGAGTATCCCCACAGCAAAAATTCGTAAAGGGGCAAATCAGGAAAGCGAGCCGGGCAGTTCAAATCGTCGCAGATGAAGCGCCTGAGGAATCTGTGTAGCAAAATGTTCTTACAAAGCCTTGCTCTGTAGGCTTTGGCCTCGTCTTGCTGAAAACAAGGACTTCTTCCAGTTCCATCCCTTCCAAATGAGACAAGAAGAAATACTGGATCATGGTCAGGTATCGAGCAAAAACCGCTCAATTCGATCATTTTCTTCATAAAAGTAAGGGCCGAACTTCCCATCCTCCTTCAAAATTCAACATTCTAGGACCGTTAGGAAGGGGAAGACCTAACCAATATACGTAGCTAATATGTTCCAAAAATGACTAATTGTAAGTCTATTAGATCAAAGTCTCTATAGTTACAGGGTTTGTCAGTCTTTAAATCTCCTTCTATTTTCGTCCACTCCTCAACATAGATCTCCAAATATTTCCATGTCGATCTTTCCTGGGCTACTTTTCTCTCGCGTTATCCGCGTTCCCACAGTTTCCTCCCGCGTGGTGTCGGATGTCGTCTTACTACCTTGTCTGAGGCCTGCCAACACTCCTCTTCGATCTTCACGTCCTCCATTGAAATAGGTATTTTTAGAATCCCACAGCAAAAGTTTGAAAAGGGGCAAATCAGGGAAGCGAGCCGGGCAGTTCAAATCTTCCAAGATTACACGCCCGAGGAATCTGTCTAGTAAAACGTTCATGAAAAGCCTTTCTCTGTAGGCTTTTGCCTCGTCTTGCTGAAAACAGACTTCTTCAGGGAGTGAGACAAGGAGATGGACTTTCCCCACTTCTCTTCAACTGTGTCCTTGAAAAGGTTATCAGAGAATGCTGCAAGGAACTGAACAATTTGAGTGCTCAGAGTGGTATCTACCTGGGACGTAAGAACGATGGACTGGTTGTAGATTGCCTGGCCTTTGCAGATGACATGGCACTGTTTGCTGATTCTCTTGAGATGGCAACAATGCAGGTAAACTGCCTCAGAAAACAGACTGCTAAAGTGGGTCTTCAAGTGTCGCTGGAGAAAACAGAATTCTTCACCAACATCAGAGAAGCAAACAGAGAGATGTTACTAGAACAGGGAAACATCAAGAGGACTGAGAAATTTAAGAATCTCAGCGAATGGATTGAACCCAACTTATCAGAAAGAGCATCATAATTCAAGAGAGTCAGCAAGTTGGAACTAGCGTATCGGCTGACTAAGAACACTTACAATAAGAAATGCATGTCACGCAACCTGAAACTTAAGCACTACACATCAGTCTTACGACTAGAAGTCCTGTATGCCATGGAGAGTCTTTCCTTGAACCGAAGGGGTCTTATTGAGAAATTGGAAATCGGAGAGAGGAGAATCCTCAGGAAGATCCTAGGCGCGGTAAAGGAAGATGGGGAATCTCGAAGACGGCATAACTCTGAGCTCTAGGAACATTGAGATGCTCTCTGACTGTGCTAGGAAAAGAAGGGTAGCTTTCTATGGCCGCGTTGCAAGATTGTCTCCAAACCGACTAACCAACCGTCTGTTCACCTTCTGGCAAAACTAGAAGCTTCGTACCACTTGGTTGACGGAGACTGAGAAGGATATTAAAGAACTGGGAATAACAGATCTCAAAAACAGACAGTCTGTGAGACGCGCTCTGAAGGAAGTCCGTGGCTTTCAGGAAAAACCCCGAAGGAAAGGTACCCCCTGGACAGAAGAGAGATAGGAGTTAGACGGGCAGAAGATGCGACAATACTGGGCGAAGATCAAAGCCCAACAGTTGAACAAGCGTGGTCCAAAGTAGGCCTATTCGAAAGAAGAAGAAGAATTACATATTTATATCATTTACTATTGTTTTATTGAAAATTCAATGTGTACTATTTTTTTCTAAAATCCTTAGCAAAATACGATTTTTCCTAATGCATGGTACGATCCCCCAAAAAATAAAGTTTGCAACACTGGGTCGCATGCCGGCCGCAGAGATGCCAACTTGGGGGTTTTACCCCCAAAATTAGGGGGAACCATGATATAAAGGGTTTTTTTTTAGGGGGTACATATATTTAGGGGGGTTTTTAGGGGGACTTTTTATCGGGTACATTATTTAAGAAAATTTTTTTGGGGTAGATAGATTTTGATCTTGAAAAAAAAGTGAAAAAGAAAAGAATGTATATTATATAATAACACAGAACTTAATAATTTATAAACCCAAATAATGCGCAAGTGAGCACAAATAGCATGAACTCACTACAAACAATAATGCAGGACCCTATAGAATTTATATTAAGCCTTGAAACAACCATTGCATATTGTTTAAAGTTGTGCTTACAAATTAACAAAAAAATAAAAAAAGCAAAATCAAAACTAATATCCTCTCACTAGCCCTCATTTAAAACATATCTCGATGATTTGTTTGAATTGAGTCAACATTATGTCTAGGGGGCAAGAAATGAGACATTTTATGAAACAATTTATTTTTAATTTCAATTAACTTAAAAAAATAAACTTAAATAAACCTAAATAAAATTAACTTTAAACTAAAAAAAATTAAACTTGAAAAGAAAAGTTAACAAAAGAAGAGTATAAAAAGCAAGAAATAATGTAAGAAACGAAAATGATGAAGCAAAACAGTATTTTAAATTTACATTTTAATTTACCTCTCAAACAAGGTGAACGATGAAAACTTTAGGGGTTTTTAATCGAAATCTAGGGGGAATTGAAGTTGAACTTCAATTTGGGAAAATTCTGTACGAGTTGGCATCACTGGCCGGCCGAGAAAAAACGTGCACTCTCTTAACACACTCGCCGGGCCAAACGTTCTACTCCCGCTGCGACTTTAATCACACTAGTTATCTAAATCGCGCATCGTAATTTTTTACACTAATCCTAATCTAAAACTGCTGCGCGGTTTTTTTACGCGCGATCAACACCTGTCGGAATTAATTGATCGCGCTATCGACATTCGTGCGCCCTCCTTTGATAAGCCGCGAAACCAATAAAAAAAGAATACGCACACCAGTATATTGCTCGGACTCATGTTTTTAGTTTTCTGAAGATTCATTTTCAGCCCCACCGCTTGGGAGACTTCTTATAGTTCACATTATCCCTAGTTCACCTAGATCGCTGCTGGTAAGTACAATACAGTGTTACCAACTCCCAAAAATATTTACCCCTAAAACCAGTCAAAAACCCCTAAAATTGCCACAATTACTTGAAAATCCCCCTAAAAAATAATATTCTGTAAAAAACAATAAATTAATAATAATTAATATTCTGTAATATTTTTTAATATTCTTTATTTATAAATTACTTAATACTTCAAATATAATTTCGTTTTCATCTGGTTCTGACTTTTTGAAATCATACATGTTGACATTAAATAAACTTAACATATTAGGGGATTGAGCCAGCGCGAGTGGTGTAGAGGTGACGCTCGTGGCCTCATGTTAGAGGGCTAACTAACAAGTATAGAGGGATCATTCTATTCCCAGTGCCGGCCGCATTTGTACCCGAAGACAAATGTGAAAAATATGAATTAGCGCAAATTACAATAACAACTAGGTTTCTGGGCCTGTGAATGTGTATGTGAATGCAAAATACAATAGGCCACAAGAAGGCCGCAGTGTTTGAAGGGTTAATACCCGGCATCCACATCGGACCAAACTTTTAAAAAAAGAAAAAATGTTAGGGGATGGATTAAATGTTGTTCAAGATCCACCATTTCGTATTTCGTACCATCATACTTTGTATACATAACATTTCAATAGATAGTCTATTCCGCAACTTGTTTTTCACAATTTTGTAGATGGAAAGCTCGTTCGAAAATGCGTTTGAAATTGGCACCATGACAAATGCTAGTTCGAATTTTGAGACATTTTCAAAACGTTTAGAGCCAGCTCCGTCACAATCATTATGTTTTTCATTTAACTGCGATATCTTAGTAACGAGAAACTGTACTAGATGTCGCTAAGTCGCCAGGTCAACAATTATATAATTAAGATTGCCTAGCTAGAGTTATCCCAGGACATATATTTTTACACTTTTATTTTTCTATAAAAAATTACTAAATGTAAAAAAATCCCTAAAAATACCCCTAAAAATATAAAACCCCTAAAAAAATCCCATCACACTTATTTACCCCTAAATTTGGGGGGAAAACCCCTAAGTTGGGAACCCTGGTACAATATCGACGGCAAAGCGTAGGTGATTCCATCGATATCGACTACCTATCGCCAGGGGTGGGCTGCCAAATTTTGAACAACCGGCTCGCTAATATTTCGAAGAAAAAAAAACCGGCCAAGTGCGAGTTGTGACTCGCGCACCGAGGGTTCCGTACAAACTTGTAAGTAAGGTATCTTTAGGAGGACCTAACTGTATGCAACCCATATGCTCCTGGTGCCTGACAATACCACGCAACACATTAGTGTATTTTCATAAGTTTCTAATAGTAAATTCGCATTTTTCTTGTAATTAAACTAAATATTTTCGGTTTTCAGATTTTTCCCTTTACATGTGCTGTAAGGTCATGATTCTAGGTCAACGGGAAGTACCCTATAGGTTTTGATTCCCTTGTGAAATCGCAAAATATGCGACATAAACGGTCATATCTTTTGATTGCGTTGACTTACAAGTTTGATTTTTTCACAGCTGAAAGAGACCGCAGACCCGAGTATTTGATACAAATTTCAACTTGTTACCTCTACGCGTTCCTGAGAAAAATGGTCTTGACAGACAGACAGACGGACGGACGGACAGACGGATCCTATAAGGGTTCCGTTTTCGGTACGGAACCCTAAAAATGTTAACAACGACAAAAATCTTAAATTTCGGAAACAAAATCCTAACTGTCAAAGTGACACTTCAATAAATAAACGTATAAAACTTCATTTTACATAAATAATTAATTGTAAAACAAAGAATTATATTTACGTTAGCTGCTTTAGCTAACGTTATAAGTCATCAAAACAATTGAAATGTAATGATAGAGCTCAAAAACTCAAATATTAATCAAAATATTTGAAAGTTAAAATTTGATTTTACCCAAAAATTAATTACAAAAACGTTAACATTTGTTAAAACCTTAAATTTCGTTCAAAATCTTAACTGTCAAAGTGACGTTTCAATAAATAAACGTATTTTAAATTTCATTTTACATAAATAATTGTAACAAAGAACCATTTTTACGTTGCCTGCTTTAGCTAACGTCATTAAGTCATCAAAACTATAGAAATGTAATGGTAGAAACATGTTCAAAATGTGTTTTTTTTTTATATATATATATAAGAACTTTATTTCCCATTACCAATAAAATATAAAAAAATGATAAACCACAGGGATAATAATAACCAATATTTAATACCACCGGGAGGATTAATACCATCGATTACAGCAGCTTTTGGTAACACTATGAAAACATTAATAAGACGGCATGAACAAAATCTATATAAAATGGCTTCCCTATTAAATAGGAGAATTTTTCTGTTAAGATGTAAAGATTCACAGGTTTTTCCCAAACATATAGTAAACGAGATTCACCAAATTTACTCGTTACAACTAGAAGAACATCCTTACCAGCATATACTAAATAAATGCCTTAGACGATTCAGAAAAGCTATTCTCAATACAGAAATCAAAATTACGAATTGGAAAATAAATAATCTACGAAACAGAATAGAGAATGAAGACACTGAACTACAAATGATACTACCTATTAATCAATACAATAATGTGAAGAATTTTTTCCAAAAGAAATATAACCGTAAATTCCAGGATATCAAAAGAAATAATTTAAAAAAAATCGAAGACCTAATAAAACAAACAGCTCCAATTAAAATTAATTATACAAAAGAATATTTATATGTACATATAACTACACAAATGGTACGATACCTGAAAAAGTAAAAACTATGCTAGCCCTAGGCCCAAAAATTGGTTTACCAACAAAAAATTTAGCAATCAATGGACAATGGACAATGCAATGATTAAAGATATTGCACCCATAATTAATAAAATACCAGGAGAAGACATGAAGAACGAATATAGATCTAAAATTGTAGGAACAATCGTAAACCATATAAACAAAAATAAATCAATAAAAACAAAAAATCCATTAAAGGAATTCATTAAACCAACAGAAGAGTTTCTAAAAAATCATGAAGAACTATACATAGGAAGATCAGACAAAGGAAATTCGACCACTATTATGCTCAAGAGTGAATATGATGAAGAAGTGAAACGCATGCTAGAAGACAATGAGACTTACATAAAAATAAAAAAGGACCCGACGCACAAACTACAAGATAAGGCTAACACAATAATAAAAAAAAACTATTGGATGAAGGACATATAGACAAATATGAATATGTTAGGATGAGAAAACATAACTCCGTTCCACCAAAACTTTATTGTCTAAGAAAAACTCATAAACTAACATTAAATTTAAGACCAGTAGTAAGTTGCATTAATAGTCCAGGTTATAATTTAAGTAAATTCATACATAACATAATAACGCAAGTCAATTCTACATCATATTACAATCTTAAAAACTCTAGAGAATTAGTTGAAATCATCAAAGACATGAGTATACCAGATAATTATATATTAGTGTCCTTAGATGTTGTTGCTTTATCCACAAAACTACCAAAAAATTTAATTTTAGAAATCATAATAAAAAAATGGAACTTTATAAAAACATTTACAAATATTGATAAAAAATTATTTTTAGAGATTGTTAACCTTTGTTTCGAAAGTAGTTATTTTTCTTGGTCAAATGAATTTTATAAACAGAATACAGGCACACCCATGGGAGCACCAGCTAGCCCCAGTTTAGCCAATTTATTTATGACTGACTTATTTGATAAATTAACAAACGATATAAATTTTGATATACCTATAAAATATTTATATGTAGATGACACAATTCTTTTAATTCCAAAAAACAAAGTAGACGTTTTAAAATTTACCATTGAAATAGAAAGAGAAGGAAATTTACTATTTTTAGACATTAACATTATTAGAAAAAATAACAAAATTATAACAAATTGGTACAGTAAATCTACAAATTCAAATAGGATCATTAACTTTTATTCTGTCCACAATATTAAACAAAAAATAAATATTATTATGAACCTACTCAATAGAGCAATTAAATTGAGTAGTGATAATTTTCATAAGGAACATTATAAAAGTAAAAAATATATTATTCAAAAATAATTATCCAAAATATCTAGTAGAAAAATCAATTTCAAAATTCTTTAAACAAATACAACATAATGACAGAATAGAAGAGAGCAGCAAGCAACATAAATTAAACAAATTTTATAAATTCCCATACATTCCAAATTTAAGTGAAAAAATCAATAAAATTACAAACAAATTAGGATGTAGTTTAGCTACATATAATATTTCAACAACCAGAAGGTTCTTCACAAAATTAAAGGATAAAACACCTAAAATGAATTGTTCTGAATTAATTTATAGTATTCCTTGTAAGGATTGTACAAAATTATATATTGGACAGACAGGACAATATTTAAAATAACGAATTCAACAACATAAAAATGATTGTAAATCTAACACTATCACAAATATTGGTAAAACAGCTTTAACAAAACATAAATTCACTCTTAAACATAGTCTAGATTTTGAGAACTACAAAATTATTGAATTCGAAAGGAATAAATTTAAACGTAATATTAGTGAAATGTTAGCCATCAAAAAATACAATACAATAAACTTTAGAGAAGATACTAATAACCTTAGTAAAATATATGTTCAAATTATAAATAATATGATAACCGATAAAAGTTAAATAATATAAAATTTGGTAAAGTGTATAAATCAAAGAAAAATTTTTAAGGAAAATGCAAAAAATTGTCAAATATATGTATTTTGTAATTGATTTGTCAATTTAAACAAAATATATATATTTTTGTTTATAAAAATTATTAACTTTTGTTAATTTGTTTATTTAAACATCAAATTTTGATTTAAAAATTTATTTATTCATTTATAACATCATAATAATTTTATAACATCATAAAACATAATAATTTTTAATTTAATAGAAACAATTTAGAGGTATGTCTTATTAATGTTTTAATTATAATTTGTAATTAATTTTATTTTTGTAATTTTAGCCTATGATTAAGATGTTAGTGTTCACATCGAAACTAGTAAGGCAAATAAATTATTAAAATTATATAAGAACTTTATTTCCCATTACCAATAAAATATAAAAAAATGATAAACGACATTAATAACCAATAATTAATCAAAATTTTTGAAAGTTTTTCCGGTACGGAACCCTAAAAACGGTAAATGAGTACATTGTCTTCATTTATTTTTGTACAGCAATTTGAGCTTCTGAACTGTTAATAGCAATTGTGCTTGCTACTTTTTATTCCTTAAAATTGAATTAGGCAACTGAACATTTTTCAGTTGTATGTTTGCGTCTATAAAGTCACGAAAATCATTAACGTCTATTTGAAACTTTAAAATTTCACATCATTTTCTAACCATTTTTTCACCTTCCAGCCATGGTGACATAATTTTATCTAATGACCAGGTAGAAGGATCTAAAATCTCGAAGAGCTGCACAAATTTTTCATGGTTATCAGTGTCATTGTTCTCATTATTCATCATCATTATCCACACTATTATGCCACACTTCCTAACATTGTCGATGCCCCATCTGAACGGAATTCTATGAGATTTCTTTGTAAATAATTTTTATCAAACCCATTTTACGTACGCACATGATGTGTGTAGTGTGTTGCGCACATGATATGTTTGCGTGTTTGTTAAAATGGCTTATTTTTTTTGTTTTAGGGGCAATTTAACAAACGGCTCGCCGAATATTAAAAAATTTAACAACCGGCTCGCGTGAGCCGGACCGAGCCGGCTCCAGCCCACCCCTGCCTATCGCCCCCAAGAAAGATTTGATATACGGTTTGTCAGTACACCCGTAATAGATAATTTTTTGGGTCGCTAGGTATAAACAACCATATAAGTATTGACGGAAGTGTCAGCAGTTGTCAATTTGTCGATGGACGAGCAAAGCGATTGGTGAAAGTTAACGGTGAAACCGGTTTGGCGCCGCACGTTCATATCAATCGGGGCGTAATTGTCCGCGCCGACTTCTCCGCTGCCAGTCCGTTCGGGGGAGGGGAACGAACCGGCGACGTAGACAAACACACAACGTCCACAGCCGACAAAGAAGCCACCAACAGAGATCACAAGAGGCAGAAAGGTGAGGCGAACACGAATATATAACAGACTAGTTTTATGATTAATTTTAAAACGAAAATAAAACAAGTATTTTTTTTTTTTTTTGACGCATCCAACTTTAAATTTGTTTGTTTACACAAAAGTGCATTGGTTTCGTTAGAATTATTTTGAACATTTTTGAATGATTTGCCACGTCCGATGACTAAAATCAATTAAATCGATTTTGTTATTGATTTGTAGAAATAAATTTAAAAAAAACTCGTTAATTAACGCCTCAGGATTTTCTTTGCTTAAATGGCAACTGGAGTCGTTTTCGATTTGACTAATTAGCGCCTTCGTACTTTCCATACCATTTTCAAGTCGTATTTCCGTGGAAAAATTGTACTTTAAACGGCATTATAGTTTTGATGAGTTATTTATTGTTAATGACGTTAACGTTTTTTTTTTACCAAACGTTTAAATTGTTTAAATAAATTGATCGATTTTTTTGGCAGTTCGCCTTGACCATTCAGATTTCAGGCTTCTTAAAAATAAGCAATTATTTAAGTAAAATGATGGTTAAGATACGTTTATTTATCGAAATACGTTTATTCACTTTGACAGTTAAAAATTGAGTTAAGAAGTTTTTAACAAATTTTAACGTTTTTGTAGTTAATTTTTGGTTAAAATCAAATTTAAACTTTCAAATATTTTGATTAATATTTGAGTTTTTGAACCTGTTTTGAATAAATTTCAATAATTTTATGACTTAAAGGCGTTAGCTAAAGCAGCCAACGTAAAAATGGTTCTTTTTTACAATTATTTATGTAAAATGAAGTTTAAGATACGTTTATTTATTGAAATGTCACTTTGACAGTTAAGATTTTTAACGACATTTAAGATTTTAATAAATTTTAATATTTTTGTAGTTAATTTTTGCGTAAAATCAAATCTAAACTTTCAAATATTTTGATTAATATTTGAGTTTTTGAACTTATTTCTATCAATAAATTTTAATAGTTTTGATGACTTAATGAGGTTAGCTAAAGCAGCCAACGTAAAAATGATTCTTTGGTACAATTATTTAAGTAAAATGAAGTTTAAGATACGTTAATTTATTGAAATGTCACTTTGACAGTTAAGATTTTTAACGACATTTAAGATTTTAATAAATTTTAACATCTTTGTAGTTAATTTTTGGTTAAAATCAAATTTAAACTTTCAAATATTTTGATTAATATTTGAGTTTTTGAACTTGTTTCTATCGTTACAATTCTATAGTTTTGATGACTTAATGACGTTAGCTAAAGCAGGCAACGTAAAAATGGTTCTTTGTTATAATTATGTTTGTAAAATGGAGTTTTATATACGTTTATTTATTGAAATGTCACTTTAACAGTTAAGATTTTTAACGACATTTAAGATTTTAAAAATTTTAACATTTTTGTAGTTAATTTTTGGTTAAATTCAAATTTAAACTTTCAAATATTTTGATTAATATTTGAGATTTTGAACTTGTTTCTATCATTACATTTCTATAGTTTTGATGACTTAATGACGTTAACTAAAGCAGCTAACGTAAAAATAGTTCTTTGTTACAATTATGTTTGTAAAATGGAGTTTTAGATACGTTTATTTATTGAAATGTCACTTTAACAGTTAAGATTTTTAACGACATTTAAGATTTTAATAAATTTTAATATTTTTGTAGTTAATTTTTGCGTAAAATCAAATCTAAACTTTCAAAAATTTTGATTAATATTTGAGTTTTTGAACTTGTTTCTATCGTTACATTTCTATAGTTTTGATGACTTAATGACGTTAGTTAAAGCAGGCAACGTAAAAATGGTTCTTTGTTACAATTATTTATGTAAAATGAAATTTAAAATACGTTTATTTATTGAAACGTCACTTTGACAGTTAAGATTTTGAACGAAATTTAAGATTTTAACAAATTTTAACATTTTTGTAGTTAATTTTTGGGTAAAATAAAATTTTAACTTTCAAATGTTTTGATTAATATTTGAGTTTTTGAGCTGTATCATTACATTTCAATTGTTTTGATGACTTATGACGTTAGTTAAAGCAGCTAACATAAATATAGTTCTTTGCTTTACAATTAATTATTTATGTAAAATGAAGTTTTATACGTTTATTTATTGAAGTGTCACTTTGACAGTTAGGATTTTGTTTCCGAAATTTAAGATTTTTTTCGTTGTTAACATTTTTAGGGTTCCGTACCGAAAACGGAACTCTTATAGGATCCGTCTGTCCGTCCGTCCGTCTGTCTGTCTATCAAGACCATTTTTCTCAGGAACGCGTAGAGGTAACAAGTTGAAATTTGTATCAAATACTCGGGTCCGCGGTCTTTTTCAGTTGTGCAAAAATCAAACTTGTATGTCAACGCGATCAAAAGATATGACCGTTTATGTCGCATATTTTGCGATTTCACAAGGGAATGAAAACCTATAGGGTACTTCCCGTTGACCTAGAATCATGAAATTTGGCAAGAAGCGGTATCTTACAGCACGTGTAAAGGGAAAAATCTGAAAACCGTAAATATGTAATGCAATTACAAGAAAAATGCGAATTTACTGTTAGAAACTTATGAAAATACACTAATGTGTTGCGTGGTATTGTCAGGCACCAGAAGCATATGGGTTGCATACAGTTAGGTCCTCCTAAAGATACCTTACTTACAAGTTTGTACGGAACCCTCGGTGCGCGAGTCACAACTCGCACTTGGCCGGTTTTTTTTCCAATTAATATTTGGCGATATAACGCTATTTTAACATTTTTTTCAATTCATTTCGGATGAAATAAAGCTGGAACTTTCAAATATTTTGATTAACATACGGGATTTTGAACTTTTTTGTTTCTATCACAAATTGTCACTGTTACAGTTAAGATTTTTAACGAATTTTTAAAATTTTTGCAATTTTTAACATTTTATTCAAATAAATTTGAAAGTTTCAAATACATATTTCGTTTAACCTTTGAGACCTTGATATTATTTCAAACTTAAATTGTCACTTTGAGAGTTTTTTCTAAGTAAAATAACCTTGAAAATGTCAAATATTGTAATTAACTTTTGAAATGCCAAAAAAACTTTCTTTCCGATACCTTAAGTGGATAGCCATCTGTAGACGCGTTTCGAGATTTATCTCTCATCAGTACAGCTTTGCTTTTATAAACAACAATGTTTAAACCACTTACTTGAACCCATGTGGTTGATTACGGTTAGATATTTTAAATTTGACATTTCGTGATAGAGACATGAACTTAGCAGGTTGTCAAATGTTGTAAAATGGTTGTAAAAAGTCAAATTCAAAATATCTAACCATAATCATCCATATAGGTATCAAGTAAGTGGTTTACAAATTCTCTCTCAGGGTACATGCTAGAGCTTTAATCTCTCTTAGGGAGCAAGCTAGAGCCGTTCTGACACCAGATTTTATTTTTTCTCATCAACCCTCTTTCCCACACCCTCGATTTTGATCACAGCCACCCCTTCTTTTTATTTTTATCATTATTGAAAGTGACTAAATAGTATATTTCCAATTGAGATCCAACTGAGGTCTCTCCGGCCCACCAACCTCCCGGACCGGGGGAAAAATGTAATTGCAGACCCCTATGTAAATCCCAGTAGCGTCGCTAGCGTCGGTCAATCGGGCGAATGCCCGGGGCCCACGGACTAGGGGGGACCACAGTGGCTAACACCCCCCCCCCCCCCCAATTTTGGGGACCCCCCCCCCATTTTGCTAAAATTAAAGCAAGGAAAATAAAGTTCAGTTTTGTTTTTCTTTTATATTAATATATTATTACATTATATTTCTTCTATACATATGTTCCTTTCTTGTATGTATTACAAATTAAAAAAATATTTGTTTATTCACTTTTTTATTTACTGGGGGCCCCACATCAATATATATGCCCTGGGCCTCAAAATCCAAACGACGGCGCTGGTAAATCCTTATGGGATTTTGGTCCAGAACTGTCACAGCCCCTCTACCGTTGTTTATAAAAGCAAAGCTGTTCTGATGAGAGATAAATCTCGAAACGCGTCTGCAGATGGCTATCCACTTATGGTACAGGAAAGACATGATCTTAAAAACAATGTTATCACCCTTCTTCACACACTTGTGTGAACTTGTGTTTTTCTGGTTTTTGTTGAGTGCCTCGAAGGTGAACTGAAAGCTATAAAATAACTAACAAATTTCACATGAGATTTGTTTTTGTTAGTCCTAAAAAGAAATTAATATTATAGAGCTCCGGAAAGGTTGAATATATTTATATATTCAGGCTGTGTTCCGACTTTATTACTTTATGTAGTATGGTTTTACCAATTCTAAATTTGAAATGTCTCTGCAAATTTTTGAATGATATTTGTTTCAATTAATTGCAATGTTTTAAACGTAAATGAGTTTATTCAATGATTTTATCTACTCGCACACCGAAAAGCACATTAGTAATTAAATAATTGTATGTGAAGGATGCCATTATTATAATCGTGTGTAAAAGTACCCAAATCGTGCGTAAAAGTCCAATGTAAATCAAATGGAGTTTAATTATTAAACGATTTCCGTTTGTTGTTACTATGGCAACAACTCGCGTCACTATACAAAAAACATAGACGTATTGAAAACAATTTTTTTTATAACTTATGCGCTCATGGGGTCCATTAATTACGTGATGTTTTTTAGCAACTTTTTAAGCCTCCTCTCACTCTTGGTTGTACGTGGTGAGGTTTTAGGTTAAGCGCCACCCCATTACCCAAAATCACGTGTATTTTTGTCGCGCGCCGCTTTTCGATTTAAAAATCGCGCGTTCAACGAAAAAATAAATACACGTGATATTTCACTTCACACCCCCCATCTCTTTTACCCCATGTGATATTTCGGGAATCTTCACAACCCCCCCCCCCTTTCAAGCCTTACGTGATTAATGGACGATCCCAAATTACTTCTTGACGCACATTTTTTAATACGAAAAATTACATTTCTCGTTGTATTTCCACATAACCTGGGTAAGGCACGCAAATATTCAAAATCGCTAGGTTACATTAAAAAAAAAACAAATAAATAAATTAAATAAACACAATCAAGACCTCGATTTTAAAAGTGTTAAATACAAAAATTACAAATATTAAAATTATATACTATACAAATTAAATACTCGAAAGTGTTAAATACATTTTTTTCATTGAAAAATATTAATAAATATTAAAGAAAACGTTTTAAAATGATTGTAAATTATGTGGTGATACCGGAGACTGAGGAGAGTTCTTATGATAATTCCACATCACCGGAGACAATTGAAAAAGCAAATTCTTTCTTTTTTATTCCTTTTTTTTGCATGGCCCTTAGATCCCAAACTTGTAAAATACATCCCCTCGCATGAGTAATAAAAAATATTGTTTGTACGGGTGGTATTGTCAATTGTCCTCTCGAGCGAATGTGCGAAGGGCGCTCGATTGGGCGCACGAACGAAGTGAGTGCCACTTTTTTCGTGCGCCCAATTTCGCTTTCGCGTCAATTTGACAGCTTACCGCCCTAGTTACAAAATATACTATTCTGCAATTATATGTAAAAATAGTAGTTTATGATACATGTGTGTGAAAGGCTTTTGTGCACTCATTGCGATTAAAGTTCTCACTTATTGCGATTGAACTTCGCAACTCATGCACAAACGTCCTTCTTCACACTTGTATCATAAACTACTATTTTTACATTTAATTGTTAGCAAATAAAGTTTAATTTAATGTTGGTTTTTATCATCTCTGTTATTCATCGTTTGTTTTGTTATTGGGAATGGGAAATATTTTAATTCGAAACAGAAGTTAACAAACTCTAAAAATAATTTTCTGTTAATATTTGTAAATGTTTTTATGAAATTCCATTTTTTGATTATGATTTCTAAAATTTCTCATTCCCAATAACTAAACAAACGTTTAATTTAATGTTTGTAATTGTTTAAATAGATTTATTTGTTTGTAGATTTTGCCTTGAAGGTGTCACCTTGACAGAAATGCGAAGAAAATTTATAATTTTTCTTTCAAGTTTGGCAGAAATATGAAACATAGAATCTTTAAATTTGCGTTTTTTAAATCAAATTAAGAATTTGACGAATCTGCAAAATGTTTGTTTGTGTAAAGAAATTAATAAAATTTCTTAGTTTAACATTTTTACAAGTAAATTTTGAGTAAAATAAAGTTGGAAGTTTCAAATATTTGGTTTTTTTCTTCAAATATAATTTTTATAATTAACTTTTAGAATGTGACTTTGTCAGTCAACATTTTGAATAAAATTTATTACAAAGTTTTAAACGTTTAAATGAATTTATTAAATGTTTTTTTTACATTTAATTGTTGTTAAATAAAGTGTAATTCAATATTTGTAATTGTTCAAATAGTTTCATTTGTTTAGAGATTTTGCCTTGAAGGTGTCATCTTATCTTGGCAGAAGTGCGTATTTGAGGAGATTTATAATTTGACTTCCAAGTTTTGAAGAAATATGAACCGAAGAACAAACTCTAAAAATAATTTTCTGTTAATACCTGTAAATGTTTTTATGAAATTCCATTTTTTGATTATGATTTCTAAAATTTCTCATTCCCAATAACTAAACAAACGTTTAATTTAATGTTTGTAATTGTTTAAATAGATTTATTTGTTTGGAGATTTTGCCTTGAAGGTGTCACCTTGACAGAAATGCGAAGAAAATTTATAATTTTTCTTTCAAGTTTGGCAGAAATATGAAACATAGAATCTATAAATTTGCATTTTTTAAATCAAATTAAGAATTTGACGAATCTGCAAAATGTTTGTTTATAAACCGAAATTATTACATTTTCTTGCTTTAACATTTTTACAAGCAAATTTTGCGTAAAATAAAGTTCGAAGTTTCAAAAGTTTTGATTAACTTTTGAAATTTTGAAATGGAATTTGCAAGTCAAAATTTTGAATGAAATTTAAGATTTTTGTATTTAATTTTTATTACTCATGCGTTAAAAGTATTATTTGGCGCACGTTTTTTAGTACGAGAAATGCTACTTTTCGTTGTATTTCCACGTAACTTGGGTAACGCACACAAATATTCAATATCGCTAGGTTTTTTGATTGACGCCACAGAATAGAAAGGATGAATTTTGTTCGTGAACATGTCGCATGGCAACTTCGACAAAGAAAATCTGTGTCTCTTCACGGATAGATCAAGGTTTTGTATTACTCGTTGCGATGGCCGAGTACGTGTTTACAGACGCCCAGGAGAACGGTACGCATCTGCTACTCTACATTAAGTCGAAAGATTTGGAGGTGGTTCAGTAATGAATTGGTGGGATTAGCATCGACAGTAGCACCGACCTTTTTGTAATTTCAGGAAATCTTAACGCTAATCTCTATGTTGACTTTGTGTTAGGAGAACATATTGTCCCTGTGGCTTACGAAATAGGTAATAACTCAAGACCACATACCGCGCGAAACACTTACAAACTTGAAACAAACGGAACACAGCCTGAATATATAAATATATTCAGCCTTACCGGAGCTCTATAACAATAATTGAGTCTTTTTAGGACTACCAAAACAAATCTCACATGAAATTTATTCTACAGCTTTCAGTCCACCTTCATGGCACTCAACAAAAACCATAAAAATAAGATTGTTTTTAACCCTTAACCATTGGATATAGAGGGAGCTTTTGACAACACCTCACACGAGGCTGTCAGGGCGGCCCTCGAAAGAAGGAATATCGACAGCACTATCTCAAAGTGGATGGGAGAAATGCTGAGAACTAGAACGGCGGAGACACAAGTGGGAAAAGACACCATTAAGATCTCCACAACTCGAGGGTGCCCACAGGGAGGTGTACTATCACCGCTAATGTGGAGCCTGGTAGTTGATGAACTACTGGTTAGGCTAAACGACCTAGACATCAAATGTCAAGGTTACGCCGATGACATAGTCATAATGGCCAGAGGAAAATTTGAGGGAACGCTCTGTGAAATTGTTCAGAGAGGCCTCAAAGTAACTAGTAGATGGTGTCAAACAGTGGGATTGAGACTCAACCCGAGCAAAACCACGGTGATACCATTTACTAGAAGGAGAAAACTAAACTGCCTACATCCCATACTCATAGATGGGAAGGCAGTAGATTACCAACAGGAGATAAGGTATCTGGGTATCACACTAGATAGCAAACTCCTATGGAATAGACACGCTGAGGCAGTGGTAGGTAAAGCCAAACGCGCCCTAATGGTGTGCAGAAATCTGGCAGGAAAAACGTGGGGTTGTAACCCCACTATCCTGCGATGGATGTACACCATGATAGTGAGACCTGCAATCACTTATGGGGCGGTTGCGTGGGGAAGTAGAATCAAGCTGGCCTCTATGAGGAAACAGCTTGAGAAGATTCAAAGACTGGCGTGTGTCTGCATCACGGGGGCGATGGGGTCGTGTCCGACAGCAGCATTGGAGCTGCTGCTGGATCTGACTCCGCTGCACCTTGTGGTGGAGAGCGCCGCCAGATCGGCGATCGTAAGGTTCAGCAAGGAAGGAATGGGCAGAGGCAAAATAATCGGGAGCAGAGACCGAAACAGCCTCGCTGCCAAGATCCCCTGGCTGGAAGTACCAAAAGACGAAATGGTATGCAAATACCACTTCGAGAAAAACTACACAGCAATGTGTAGTAGTAAAGCCGATTGGAGCGACGAATCCTCAGCATACCACATAGAGCAAAATGCCATCAAGTGGTATACAGATGGTTCGAAGACAAAGGAAGGCACTGGTGCAGGAGTGTTTGGACCTCGTACCAGATACTCCGAATCCATGGGAACATCCCCAAGTATCTTCCAAGCAGAGGTATACGCAATCGAAAAATGTGCACAGTTTAACCTCGACAGGAAGTACCGCAAAAAACGAATTGCTATCCTGTCAGATAGCCAAGCAGCCATCAAGGCCATTAGCTCATACACCATCAGATCCAAACTGGTATGGGACTGTGTGGGGAAGCTGAACAAGCTTGGCAGGGATAATAAAGTAACGCTATACTGGGTACCAGGACACACTGGTATAGACGGAAACGAAGAAGCCGATCACCTAGCAAACAAGGGATCCAGTAGCCCCTTTATAGGTCCGGAACCCTTTTGCGGTATGAGCGTGAACACCATCCGCAAAAGTTTAGATGAAGAAATAAGAGGAAAATGGATGAAAACCTGGAAAGAACTTACAGGGCTAAGGCAATCCAAAGTGATGCTGGGATCTTTTAACCAGAAGAGAACGGGAGCTTGCCTGAAACTAAGCAGGAACAAGCTCAGAATTCTGACAGGAGCCTTGACGGGACACTGCAGACTTAGGAAACATCTCAAGGCCCTAGGCCTAGAGGAGGCTGATGGATGCAGATTCTGTGGCTCAGCAGAGGAAACCCCTATACATCTGTTCAAAGACTGCGGAGCATTACTCCGCAAGAGACAGATGTACCTTGGGGCTCACTGCTTGAACACAGAGGAGCTGCAGGCCTTGAATCCCACCCAGATCCTGAGATTCCTAAAGGAATCAGGATTAGAGGAGGCGCTCTAAATGGGTAAGTACACCAACACTTGGAGGAGGAGGGTGGGGTACAATAGATCTATAAAGGTCGCAGTACAAGTCGTCACCACCATATCTACAATCTACAACCCTTAACCACCTGCCATGCGTCTCAGGTGAGAAAATTACTGCTACTTTGGGTCTGAGAGACGTATGTCAGGTGGTTAGGTGTTAAGATCATGTCTTTCCGACACCATAAGTGGATAACCTGTGGACGCGTTTCGAAATTTATCCCTCATCAGCACAGCTTTGCTTCCATGAACAATAATTTGTAAATCATTCACTTGAAAACCCATGTGGTGTTTAGGGTTAGATGTTTATAATTTTGACATTTTGTGAAAGCTGTAGAATAACTAACAAATTTCATGTGACATTTGTTTTGGTAGTCCTAAAAAGACTCAATAATTGTTATAGAGCTCCGGAAAGGCTTAATATATTTATATATTCAGGCTGTGTTCCGTTTGTTTTAAATTTGTATGGTTATCTATAACGTAGGATGGTTTCACCAATTCTATCTTATCAGTT
Source organism: Phosphuga atrata (assembly GCA_944588485.1). NCBI lineage: Eukaryota > Metazoa > Arthropoda > Insecta > Coleoptera > Silphidae > Phosphuga > Phosphuga atrata. The sequence goes on along the minus strand of OX155904.1, from coordinate 7,504,853 downwards.
CAATCAATAACCTGCTAAGTTCATGTCTCTCTCACAAAATGTCAAAATTATAAACATCTAACCCTAATCACCACATGGGTTTTCAAGTGAGTGGTTTACAAATTATTGTTCATGGAAGCAAAGCTGTGCTGATGAGAGATAAATCTCGAAACGCGTCCACAGATGGCTATCCACTTAAGGTATTGGAAAGACATGATCTAAAAAACAATGTTATTTTTATGGTTTTTGTTGAGTGCCACGAAGGTGGACTGAAAGCTGTGGAATAACTTACAAATTTCATGTGAGATTTGTTTTGGTAAAAGACTTTAGACTTCATACAAGAACTGGAAATTCAAACAATGGCGTGGCCTGCGTTCCTGATTTAAATCCCATAGAGCATGTTTGTGATATGTTCGACAGACGTGTTCGTGGTCGCCCGCATCCTCCTCAGACCATCCAGCAGCTAATCCAGCGGAAATAAAGAGATTTAACGGCTTCTTTTCAATTAACTTTTAACGTTTTTCTTACAGAATCGGCCCGTAAGTGTGGTTAAAAGTTAAAACAAAGTCAATTTTTAAATTCAAATCAAATTGTATTTTTGAAGTAAATGTATTAAATCTGTTGTATAAAACTGCGGAATCTACATATTACAAAACTTGGAAAGTAAAAAATCGAAATAAAAACAAGATTTCATCCAATTAGTAACAAAACTAGGCCAAGCAAGACTTAATTGATAACAACTTTTTTTCTTCAGATATTTGAGTAAAAGTTGTCTGAATATCTTCACAACAACAAACAATGAGAAATAATTCCAACTCACGCAAACAACACGAAAACAAGATAACAATTAGTTATGAAAACACCGCGACTTTCGCAACAAATTCTCATCGATTTCCATTAGTGAAAACCGGTGTTTATTTACCCACGTCGCAAAGTCTAATAAATAAATGACGTTTCTATCAACCTTGACTGGATACTAAAAATAACTTGAAACTATTTACAACGCGATTAATCGCACCCGCTTGCTTACAGATGTCGACGGTTAAAGAGTGGTACGCCCAGAAGAACATCTTCATCACCGGCGCCACCGGCTTCGTCGGAATTTGCCTGCTGGAGAAGATACTGCGCTGCATTCCAGACCACGGAACCATCTACCTTCTCGTCCGTCCCAAGCGCGGAAAAAATGTCAAAGAACGCTTGGAGGAAATCAAGAATAATTTGATTTTCGAAAAGCTACTAGCTAGCAGCAAAAAAGATAAGGATGAAGTAATAAATGTTTGTAATTTTTGTTGCGTTTGTTTGATTTTTTGTTTGTTTTTAAAGGTTTTTGCCAAGGTTGAATGCGTCGCTGGGGACGTCGGTGAAGACGGAATGGGTTTATCGCCGTCAGATCGTTCCATTTTGAAGGATAATGTTCACGTGATCTTCCATTCCGCGGCAACTTTGGACTTCGCAGAAACCTTGAAATCCACCGTCGATGTAAACTTGTTGGGAACCCGGCGCGTTCTTCAACTCGGCAAAGAATGCTCGCATTTAGCAGCTTTTGTACACGTCAGCAGCGCTTACGTTAACGCCTGGAAACTCGACCCCATAGAAGTAAACAACAAAAATACCAATCAAATTTACTCAAATTATTTCGTTTTTTTTTTTTAAACCTAGATTGTTTATCCTTTGGAAAAGGACCCTGAGGAGGTGATCAAGATGGCGGAGACTATGTCCACGGAAGAGCTGGAAGAGCAAACGCCAACGATTTTGGGGAAACATCTCAACCCTTACACTTTCACCAAACACATGGCGGAACACGAGGTTATCGCTTGCGAGAAAGATTTCCCCTGCACCATCGTACGCCCCAGCATGAGTAAAACATTTTAACTTGTCCTTCTAACAACTCTAAAGGTCTAAACCTCACCATCTCATATTCTCTTCAAATTTGGCACAGGAGTAATAACTAAGTTTGAGTATTTAAAGTTCTCAGATATGTTCCCAAAAATAGGGAACAACAATTTTTTGAATTGCTGTATCATCTTTCCCAATTCAGTTAGAGACCTGGGATTAATTAGATTGGTGCCATTTCTGAACAAAAAATTAATTTAAATCTTAAATTAGGTTTGCGACAAAAAATGGGACCAATCCCAGGTCTCAAGGTCAATTACGAAAGCTACAGCATTTCTTGTTTTTTTTGGCCCATTTATGAGAACTTTGCAGCTCTGTAATTCATAAACGAGTTGACATGTCGTAGTAAAATTTCATATTTTTCCAAGTCTATACTAATAATACACCTATGCCAAGTTTTAGATAAATACGAGATAGTAAGGATGAAAATGATCTTAGGTTAAATAGACCTTTTTACTGTTAGTTAAGCGCATGCGCATCTGCCAAGTTTAAAAGGCGGGAATATGAAAGTCAAATACGTTATACGTCAAAAAGTTCGGGCACTTTTTGACGTATAACATTGCGGAAAAACTATGAAAAGGTCTACTGCATTGGCATGGAAGAGTGTAATTTAATGTAGGTTGTTTTATGTAGTTGTGGGAGCGTGGAAGGAACCGATTCCCGGTTGGACGATGAGCAAGAATGGACCCCAAGGTTTCTTAATGGGGGCGGCAAAGGGCGTGATCAGGCGTCTTCCGGTTGGGAAGGAATTGGTTTACGATTACATACCAGTCGATGTTGTGGTTAATACGCTGATCGTTGCGGGATTATACGCGGGTAAGACCACCACCTTCCTCCCTGTTCCTTCTTAAGCTGATTTTCGTTTTTTAGGTGAGAGGCTGACCACGAAGGCAAGGGTGTACCATTGCACGACAAGTTGCAGGAACCCGTTCCGTTGGTCGAGCGTCGAAGACAAAGTGAACGTGTATTTGCACAGGTACCCGTTGAAGTCGGCAGTTTGGTATCCGCACCTTAAATTTTTGCCCAGCGTCGCCCGGTTCGTGTTCTCTGCGAAATTCGTGCACATTTTGCCGGCGCTCATCCTCGACTTCTTCACGAAAATATTCGGAGGACGCCCAATGTAACAAACAAGATGTAAAATTGTTTAAAGCACTGATTGAATCTCGTTTTTAGACTTATGAAGCTTCACCGGAACGTGAACAGTTCACTGCACCGCTTGTCGAAGTTCATTTTCACGGAGTGGATGTTCTCCAGTGAGAAAACCTTGGGCTTGCAGACTTGGTTGAATCACGCGGACGCCATCGAGTTCACAGTCGATCCGGGTCCTTTGTCCTGGGTCGACTATTTCGATGATTTGACGCAGGGCGCGCGTCGGTATCTCAACAAGGAGCACATGGGGAACATCGAAGCGGCTCGAGGAAAAGATAAATTGTGAGATATTAATTAATTTTCGCAAAAATGCAGTTCCAGTTTCTCCTATGCTTTCACTTCAATGCTTTTCTTCAATTCTTCTGTTGCTATAGTCTTACATAGTCAATTCAATCCATTTAGTTTATACAAGTGAATTTGCGAATTGGGGCCTGCGGTACCTCCCTGGAGGTGTAATGCGCCGAGAGAGGTGTCTTTCGAAAGTAGACACGTGGGGCTATAATCCCTGAAAAGAGCAATAGAATTTTAAAACATTTCACCGAATATTGAAGGTTCCAATTTGCTCAATTTTGAATAATTCGTTTCGAGCTTGGACGGTCGTCACGGCCCCCAAATGCGATCGGGCGGTGCGTCGTTCCTATCGCCTTATAGACCCCATTGTTCTCTATTTAGAAACCGCCACTGCGACGCCCTGCTCTTTAATTTAGCGAATCCCGGAGGATTCTTCTCGCGTACGTCTGCAAAACATTGTTTTTCGGGCGTCCCGGCGCCATCCGGCGCGCAATCGCAACTAAACTCCAAAACAAACTAAAAGGCACTATGCCGAATCGATTGGAGCCGGTCCGGTCCCGATCCGACTGTTGGGTATCCCAGCAGAGGGATCCCAGCAAAGTAGGTGAAAAAACACCGCGTTTTTCCGATTTTTGTGTTAAAATTGACCCAGAGCGAGAATAGGATTCCGCAGGTCCCAAATTCTTCCACCGCCCGTTGCGGGTAAACATCTCGCATCGAACGAACCGGTTTGGAGACACGGAGCTCTTCAATCAAGAGAAAGGCGTCCACAGGTGTGATGGAAAAAACGTTTTTTTTTTCGCTTACATTTTCCGTCGCACCGGGTGAACCGACGGTCGCGTAGTTTTCCGCAGGACGTCAAAAAACGTGAAATCGACGCGGCAAGAGGACGCAGTAAAAAAATCGAGTCGCGGGCCAAAATTGCTCCTCAAAGGTGCTAGAAACGATCTCCTGTTTTTGGCACCTGAGGAACTTGCGAGCGACAGACGGACGCGGGTCGAAGGTCCGTTCAGTTTTACAACAGAAAATGACAATTTTCCGTTTCGTTGCCCAAGAGGAACGGAGTTTTTGAAGAAAAAGTGAAAAATTTAAAACGCACCTAAAGCCGCCCCCCTGCGGGGCTGAGTTTTATAAAGCTCGTCTAAAAAAAACTATTTTTTTGTACAATTCACCGGAAAAATTCAAAATGTAAACCGCATTTTTACACAATTTTTCTTAATTTTCAAAAAATTTTGATTTTTTGACCCCTTTTTAGTTCGGGTGACCCCTTTTTAGTTCGGGGAAGGCGCCTTACTCGATTAGTATATTTCAATCAATAGTCAGCTAAGTCAATCTGGTTAATGTAGTAAGTTTGTATTGCGCACAAGATCAATTTAGTCAACATAGACAACGTTGGTATATTTTAAACTCGAACTATTAAATCAAATATAGACTATTATTTTATTATTGTTTTCAGATTGATGGTGTTGCATTTGGCGCTGCAATGTGTAATTTATTATCTGATCTGGAGCTCCTTCGCTTGGATAACTGGGGCTTCAATGACCAAATCGGCCTTCATCGTACCGCTGGCAGTTATTCTCTTCAGCTACATATAATATTATTTTGAAAAGTTTTAATTTTCTAGCGTTCCCACTAAGTTTGTTTATGTTATTTGTGTAGGGATGTAATCTCACTGAGTGAGATATAATATTATTTCGGAAACTTTTAATTTTCTAGGTTTTCTAGCGTTCCCACTAAGTTTGTTTATGTTATTTGTGTAGGGATGTAATCTCACTAAGTGCCTGTATTTTTGTAATAAGCCGCCTCCTAGTAATAGTTTTAATTGTCTCTGATCCGAAGGTGTTATGGATAGACGGTGTATTTTCTATTTGCAATCAAAAATGATTCTTTTATTTAAATATATAATACAAAATATGAGTTTTATTTATTTATTTAACAACTATCTCACTAAGTTTGTCTTAATTTGATAAATTCTGTTTTAATTATCAAAAATACTATTATTTGTTGTGGGATTATTTTTATCATTTGGGGAGACAGTAGCCGGCAAACCGATGAAACTCGTGTTTTTCACATTTTCTACATTGTATAGTGAGTGCACCAGTTCCCTATTTATCGTCTAAAGGTTGTTGTGTATAGACGGTTTTTGAAGGAGATCAGCGAGGGTGCGTTAGCATACCTTAATTCCTACACCTAGACCTGACCATTTATACTCATCTAAATTGAGAAAGGAAATTCAATAAATTATATAAAAATATTTTGCATTTCATTTTTCTTACTTTTGTGGCTAAACCGAATGATTTAACTAAATTTGCAAAGAACACTTTTTTGTAGACACCGACGTCTTACATACGACGATCCCGGTTGCAATTTTATACTTAGAAGCGTAGAAGAGATACTTGCAAAAAACATTTTAAGCAAAAATAATTCCCCACGCCGCCCCCATTGGAGGCGGAGCGTTCAAATTTGGTCAAAGGGTACTTCTTGTACATACCCAAATTTAGTAAAAGTTTCATTGCAATCCTATCGTTAATACATTTTCTTGCTATTTTATAATATTGAAATTTTCCATTCAAAAATATTTTGCTTTTTAATTTTTTTACTTTTGTGGCTAAACCGAATGATTTAACTAAATTTGCAAAGAATACTTTTTTGTAGACACCGACGTCTTACATACGCCGATCCGGATTGCAATTTTATATTTTGAAGCGTAGACGAGATATTTGCAAAAAACATTTGAAGCAAAAATAATTCTCTACGCCGCCCCCATTTGAGGCGGAGCTTTCAAATTTGGTGAAATGGTACTTCTTGTGCATACCCACATACAGCAAGTTTCATTGAAATCCTAGGATAATACATTTTCTCGATATTTTTTAATATTTAGAAATTTTCCTGTTCGGTTTTAGTCGGAATTCGTGATGTTGAACTGGCCGGGTCTAGGTGTTGAAATTAATATATGCTGGGTGCGTTAACAGTATCCTGGTCCAGTGGATTTCCGAGTTACTGCGACGTACGGTAGTGGCTGGGCACGGTAGCCATTGGTAAATATTTTGCATTTAATTTTTTTACTTGTGCGGATAAACCGAATGATTTAACTAAATTTGCAAAGAATACTTTTTTGTAGACACCGACGTCTTACATACGCTGATCCGGATTGCAATTTTATATTTTGAAGCGTAGACGAGATATTTGAAAAAAACATTTGAAGCAAAAATAATTCCCCACGCCGCCCCCATTGGAGGCGAAGCGTTCAAATTTGGTCAAAGGGTACTTATTGTGGATACCCACATTCAGTCAAAGTTTCATTGAAATCCTTCTAGGGTTAATACATTTTCTCGCTATTTTTTAATATTTTGAAATTTTCCTGTTCGGTTTTGGTCGGAATTCGTGATGTTGAACTGGCCGGGTCTAGATGTTAAAATTAATGTATGCTGGGTGCGTTGACAGCATCCTAGTCCAGTCGATTTTCGAGTTACCGGGACGTACAGTAGTGGCTGAGCACGGCATACCTTCACATTTTGGAGCTGTATATGTACCCCACAAATCTTCCGTCAATTCTAAATTCCCCAAGTCCACGCCAGAACAGCAACCATCTAGTACGTATACAGCATATATCACAGCAGCCGTCTAGTACGGATATAATATATTAGAACTAGGGTCGACAGGGCTCACACGCACGACCGCAGCAGCGACCACCACATCCAAGCCCTGTGCGTCCTTTCCGAGTTACCGGGGCGGACCGTAGTGATTGAGCACGGTGCGCCTTCACAAATCGGCCGTCTATATCAGTGGTGCGCAAACTGTGGGTCGTGACCCCTCGAGGGGTCGCGGGAGACATTTTGGGGGTTGCCTAAAATGTCTCGCCTCAAATGTGTAATTCAAAGAAATTTATTTACTAGTAAAATAGTGAAATTATATTATTTATAAAAATAGAACTATATTTCTTAGGAAACATTTGCTGTAGCAATGCTTTTGGCGCTCTTGGGTAATAATTAATTTTATTACGAGTAAATTCTGAATCACAAATTTAAATTTATGAAAAACCTACAATTATTATATAACATTTTACAACCGTGTTCGAAAACCTGATGTGATGCCAATAATTTTTTTTCTAAGTATCGTAGCAGGCAGCACTTGTATAAAGGTCTCCGCACACCAATGCAGCAGTGCGTTGCAGTTCGTTGTCATACGTGCGAGAGCGGAAAAATATGTACTGCACACACCAATGCGTTAAATGGATTGCGTTTTAGTTAATTTTCTTAATTTTTTATTTCATAAAGAAATCTTTATGTTATTTCGATCGAATATGTTGTATCTATTTCTGTTTTTGTATTATGTTATTGTTCCAATTGTATTTTATAATGTATTTTTATCGTGAACTTATAATTATTTAACTATTTTTTGACACAGATATGCTGAATAATGTATGGCCATAATTTTGTATTAGCACAAATAAGATAAACAAACAACGAACACCGTTAAAAAAACAAACAAATTATTGAATATGATGGCGACAGTTACTACGTGGTATTTCATACTTACACTGAATTCACTATGTTTTAACCAGACTTATTATATAATGGTATATTTTCTAACTAGGCCGAAAAGTTGACAATTTTTCGCGAGTGCGAAATTGTGCGCACGATGCGTACATTCGCTCGAGAGGGAAATTGACAATTTCGCCCTGTTACAAACAATATTTTTTATTGCTCATGCGAGGGGATTTTTCTTACAAGATCGGGGTCCAGCGGCTATAAAAAAAAAATAGAATAAAAAATAAAGAATTTGCTTTTTCAATTGACTCTGATGGTGTGGATACGTCATAAGAACTCTCCACTCCGATATCACCATATAATTTACACTCATTTTAAAACGTTTTCTTTAATTTTCATTATTATTTTGTAATGTAATTTTTTTTTTGCATTTCACGTTACTTTATATTATCGCAGTCTTGATTGTGTTAATTTAATTTTTATTTATTTGTTTTTTTTTAATGTAACCTAGCGATATTGAATATTTGCATACCTTAACCACGGTGGGTAACGGGTTATGTGGAAATACAACGAGAAGTGACATTTTTCGTATTAAATAATCTACGTCAAGAAGCTCTTTTCGTGCATGAGTAATAAAAAATATTTTTGAGTTTCGACGAGTTAAGATCATTTGCAAGTTCACACTTCTTGAAAATGAGACCCGTCGAAACTCGAGTCGTGTTAAATGTTTAAATTTATATAACTGTGAGTAATAAATTATATTATATAATTCAGTTTAAACAAATATTGTATTTTGTAAAAATTAAATACCTTCATAATGGATATGTGGCTAAAAATAGATACTCAGGAAAATGAAAATAATGACAATACAAGTGTGAATGATGGACCAAAGTCTAATAAACTAAGAAATAATGGCAAATGGCTGTTTTCTGAAAAACTGGCACTGTTTCCACTTCCTAAAATATCGAATGAAATGTGTTATCTAATAAAAAATTGAGAAAATATCAAGAAGGGCTGAATAATCAAGACCGATGTTCCTCCCCTTTAACAACGTTCTTGTGTTATTTCCTCGGATAAATTAGAAAATGAAAGTTTGAAACCTGCTAAATTAAAAGAAGAAGCAAAAGAATTTGCAAATAAATCTGAAACCTTTTTTAAACGACGAGCTGAAAGTATGAAAAATCAAACTGTATTTTTGAAAATATATCAATTAGAAGTTTCATATTTAATAGCGAAAAATTTGAAACCACCAAACCAAAATGACATTAATTATGCATGGACAAAAATATGGTAACGATTTAAAAACAATACCAGTATAAAGAGATTCCGTAACTTGCCGAATTTCCGCCATTATCAAATCAGTTCTGTTAATCTAATACAAAACTCTCCTGAGTTTGCTTTACAACTTGACGAAACCACTGACATTACCAAAATATCGCAATTAATTGTTTATGTGAGATACGTTTTTGAAGAAGACATATCGGAAGATTTTTTTAAAAACTTACTTACTCCTCGGCGCTACAGCCAATGAAGGGCCTTGGCCTCTCTGACGATCGTAGCCCTATCCTGGCGATCTTCAGCTCGTTTCCTCTATCTTCTGACTCCCATCTTTCGTAAGTCATCCTCTACATCATCCAGCCATCGTTTCCGTGGTCTCCCTTTGCACCTTCTGCCACCTGGGTTTCCTCTGTGTACCTTCTTGACAGACCTGTCATCTGGTATTCGCTCTACATGGCCCAACCATCTTAGTCTATTACTCTTTATTTCCAAAACTATGTCAGCATGACCGTATAGTTCCTCCAATTCCCTATTTTTCCGTATTCTCCATTGCCCTGCGTCATTCACTGCCCCAAAAATTTTTCTTAATATTTTCCTTTCCCATCTTCTCAGACATTCCTCTTCTGCCACCCTCATTGTCCATGTTTCTGAGCCATACATTACCACCGGCCTTATAACCGTTCGATAGACAGTTATCTTCGATTTTCTGCTCAGGCTACGTGACTTGAGAATCTTAATCAGGGCCCAGTATGCTCTGTTTCCCGCTGCAATCCTTGCTTTTATTTCTTCACTTATGCTGATATAATTAGTTACCAACACTCCCAAGTACTTAATGATTTTAAAAACTTAATGATTTGAATTTGAGTTTACAGGGAGAGAATACAAACATTTTAATATTGAGCAGTAAAATTTAAGCTTTTAGAAAGAAGCTGTTACTTTCGCAAAGAGAATTAAAAAAAGCAATACAGACATGTTCCCGTGCTTTTCACGGGAATTTACTAAAGAAAATAATAAGTATAGATTTCTGGTTATTTAAAACACACCATTTCTCATCATTTGATAAAATTGGGAGAAAACTTAACGAAAAGGCTCGAAAAATTGGAAAAACAACCGAACATGGAAGCAATCATGAGCTCGTTGCAAACGCATACTTCACATGAATTCTTATGATGTAAGGTTTTTTAAAGTATTTTTCTTTAAATAAATATTTATTCTCATATGCATGAACAAAACCAGTGTTTCGTAAAATTATATGTTGTACTCAAAAATCTAATAAGGCAGAAACATACATGGTGTTTTTAAAAGAGTGTCAATGAGTCATGAAATTTTAATTTCTAAATACAAATATAACGCTTCATACTATTACTAGACTTTACTAATATCTGCGCGTAGATGCAGATTCATAATCAGAAGTTTTATGGTGTCAAAACCTTTATAGTATTTTTGTGATGGTGTCTAAGTTTGCTGCGCTATTTTTAAAAGACTGTATTTTATTCAATGACGTTACCAAAATTCCTTTTAAAAACATCTGTAAACGCAAAACCCAGAAAAACTTTCACTTTACCTACGTTAATGATTAAAAAACGTCTACTGTCGATCCAGGGTAGAGATGAGCATGGGATCCCATCGACCCATCCCATCCCATCCCATCGTCCCATGGTATGGGATGAGTGGGATAAAAGTCGCGTGGGATGGGATGGGACGACAGTTTTGTATGGGACGGAGTGGGACGGATTTTGATAATCTAGTTCGTGCATCATTAATTGCTTCCGAATACAAATCACTTTATTTTTGTTAGCTATTTCTAGATTTTGTTTTTTTTTTGCAGCGCATCTTTTTTATGTAGGTTTTAGTTAAGTTTTTCACGACTCGGCGCGGTAGTTTGTCGGTTATCGAATCGCGCTTGCGCAGTTCGGCTGGTATTATCCTTTTGTGAAAAAGAAAAGTCCTATTTTATCTTTGAAAATGGTGCAGCTTTGTTTTTTTTACGATTTTAACGGTTATATTAAAAATAGACAATAATCCAAATTAAGGTTTATCGTGCCAACACGCAAAATTTTAATACATGTCCAGCTCAGGAGATTTATGGGATAACGATGTAGTTCCTGAAAAATCTTCCGATCCGTTTGCGACGAAAAAGAATTACTCATTGTCGAAAAAACGAAAAGAAAGTCTGGTGTATGGGAAAAATGGGACGGGCCGCGCCACCGGGATGGGATGGGACGAAAATTTTACGTTTGTGGGATGGGACAGTGGAACGAAAATGTGATGGGATGGGACAGTGACAGGGATACGTCTCACGGGATGGGATCTGGGACGAGAAACTCGTCCCATGCTCATCTCTAATCCAGGGGTCGCGAAAATTTTTTTCACAAAATGGGGGGTAGCCAATGAAAAAAGTTTGCGCACGACTGGTCTATATGAACCTCACCAATCTTCCGTGAATTCAAATATCCTCTTACCAAGCGTATCTCTATGTCAAGGCAAGATTAACAGCAAATTCTGAATCGGCACCCTCGAGCCATCACAGCTTCCTTCGCCAGCATCCACGTCAACCTCCGGCCTTAAGGTTTGGTGTGCATGCTCATACATGCATGCAATTGCTCTTTGACCCGTGCCTATCCATCAGAGATTACCCGCAAACTCCTTACTTTTATCTAAATCCTTTGGCAATTCGTCTGTTCTCTTACCCGAGATACATGTATTAGTACTGGCCTACGCTTCACTTGTCCTCGGGAGGTTCCTAGCACTTACACTTTATCTAATCTCTATTCAACGCCATTTACGTTACCTTGGGACATTCACCTGCAGGCGGATTTACTCTGCACATACTTAAACCTTGCCTACAACTATAACAGAAACAAGCATAGAATTCTGACTGGAGTCCTGGCGGGGCACTGCAGACTTAGAAAACACCTCAAAGTTCAAGGCATAGAGGAAGATTCTGTGGCTCTGCAGAGGAAACCCTCATACAACTGCTCAAAGACTGCGGAGCACTGCTCAGCAAGAGAAAAGACTGCGGAGCACTGCTCCGCAAGGGAAAAAAGTACCCTGGGGAAGAGATGAGCATGGGATCCTATCGTCCCATCCCATCCCATCGTCCCATGGGATGGGATGAGTGGTATAAACGTTGCGTAGGATGGGATCGGATGGGACAACAAATTTGTATGGGACAGAGTGGGACGAGTTTGATAATCTAGTAAATCTAGTTCGTGCAGAATTAATTGCTTATCATGCCAATACGCACATTTTCCATAATAACTCTAGCCCAGGAGATTTATGTGATAACAATGTAGTTCCTGACGATGACGAAGTCTTACGATCCGTTTGTGACGAAAAAGGTTTACTCACTGTCAGGTCTGCTGTATAGGATAAATGGGACGGGCCACGCGACCGGGATGGGATGGGATGAATGGGATGGGATGGGGCGATCCCATCCTTTTTAATGGTTTTGTGGTTTGTGGGTTTTGGCTAAATTTAGGTTTCTGGCTAATTTTAGGTTTGTGGGATGGGACAGTGGGACAAAAATGTGATGGGATGGGACAGTGACAGGGATCCGTTCCACGGGATGGGATCTGGAACGAGAAACTCGTCCCATGCTCATCTCTACGTTAGGGCCCACTGCTTAAACGGAGAGAAGTTGCATTCCTTAAATCCGACCAAGAACATGGAATTCGGACTAGAGGAGGCGCTCTAAATGGGTAAGTATACCAACGTGTAGAGGAAAAGGGTGGGGTCCAATAGATCTATGAAGGTCTCAGTACAAGTCACCACCAAATCTACATTCTACGTCTACCACATACTTCATTATTGTGGCAGACCAGTGGTGCTATAAGGCCAGTGTTTCCTCTGCGACACGCTCAGTCCACCAGAGACTCTCAACTGGGTACCTTCTCTCGTATCTCTGATTCGTGACATCGCAGGCCTCTTTAAGCAGAACCAGGGATCATTATTGTGTTAGTTCATTTAGTTCACGCCACCAGCACGCGAGCTTCATTCCCAATAACTAGTACGGCATCGCACTATGTACGAGCAGCTGAAGGGCACGCTATAAAAGGGACACCACGAGGAGGCGAATCAACTTTGTCTAAAACACGAAATTCCCGAATGTTCAAGGACCGAGGCGAAAATCTGCAAACTGGAAATCGAAAACCATATCTCGCTGCTAGAGGATTCCATGGAACTCGAACGCTCATGCAGATCTCGAGACGGCGCGGCGTCTCTAGGTTAATTCGAGTTTACTCGTCTTAAGATTCTTATCTCCGATATGTTCGTCGGTCTGTAAGTTGCAAACCAATAGACATTTTCATAGTTGAAATTTTTTGTGAGCATACGTCAATTGCCGCCATGTTTCGGGGACTTTTTGTCTTATAACTAGTGAAAATAACAAAATGTGCCCGAAACTTTCATATTCCCGCCTTTTATATTTTTTATATTTCATATTCCCTTAACATGCGAATGTGCATGCGCTTAACTATCTGTAAAAAGTCTATTTAAACAGTGTGACACAATCAGAGTAAGTTACAACAAACCGCAAACTACAGAACAAATGTTACGTGGAAATTCCCAAAACTACAACAAACCACATTCAGACAATAAATAACACTGTTTTCTACCTACAGGGTACCCAGAGCAACGCCGGCGAAACAAAAGGACCACACCGACAATACAGCAAATGAGACAACACAGAAGAAACAAAGAAGGAAGCCAAAGGACCACAGCACCACAGCAGGACCAACCCAGCCGAGGACAAGAGGCCACAGCAGAAGAAACGAGGAAACCAAGGAAAACAAAAATGGGAATGAAAAAAACCGTTTTATTGTGTACTCGCCAAAGCAGAACCAAAAAACAAAAGAGAAACAACAACAGACAAAAAACCGAAATCAAAACAAAAGACGGCGGAACAACGGGCACACGCCCACGACCGCTAGAAACAAAGGATCCCATATCAGAGTAAGTTCGTCTGTTCATCTATCACATGTACAACATGCTCGTTTGCCTGCAAGTTGCAAGCTAATTTAAACTGCAAAAACGAGTGATTGTAGACAACTGCTTTGACTAAAACGGTTTCTGTAACCATTTTGTAGATGACGCCACAATACAAAATCAGCAACAGAGACAAGTATCTAAAGATATCAGCAACAATGTGATTGCATAACGTTTGCGCGAATTATTAAATTTGCGATGTTTATTTGAGAATAGTTCTGAAAATAAATCGCGTTAAATCTTTTTGAAATATCTGTCACACCTAGTATTGACAGATGTCAATGCCACCAACTGTTACAGTTTTCAGGGCAAACTCACTAGAAACTAGGTTTGGCACAACTGCATTGACCGCGTTGTAATGTGAGATTAAGTAAATGTTTGCGCTTTCACTTTATTAACGATTTTTGCAAACCCGCGCATTTTTCTCTCTAACGAGAAAACAATTTATTCCATTATTAACCTTTTACCGATTGGCGCAATTCACACAGAAGCGAAATAAACTGTAAAAATAGCAGATAGTTCTCAGAGAAAACTTTCACTGCGGCGTCCACGACTTTAGAAACCGTTTTGCATGCGCATCATCTTTTCACCTCAACACTTATCTCTGTGTGTACCGACTCTATTACCCAACCGGACTCACTAAACGAAAACCATTGTATTTGCACACTCATTAATAATAAGCCACGAATTACCAACGGACTACCTTTGTGTCCCGAATTTCTTCAAAACATTTGCTTATCCACGCACAATCGAACACGAAAAACATCATTATCTTACGCAACGTTTAATCAATCCAGTTTTACTAAGAATTACTTTAGTAAATTCTTCTTCTTCTTCCTTCTTGATTTAGGCGAATCGCCTGTTTATTCTTCGTCAACTTGTCTATTGCTCTGCATTCAGGTTGTCGCTAAATCTCTTTCAAGGACGCCCTAGGCTCTTGCGCCTCCGTGGTGATTTATCACGAGTAATTTGTACTATTCTCTTATAGTCCATCCTATTTATGTGTCCCATCGTTTACGTTTGGAAATTGATTTTCGAAATACCTTTAGGCAGACTAACTAATCAATTTGATATAAAAATAATATTAATCTTGTCTGTTCAGCCTTCTATGTCCTGTCTTGCTTGACTAGTCTTCTCTGGCCAATCTCGTCTGTCAGGTCTTGTCTGTTCAGTACTGTCTGTCCAGTCCTGTCTGTTCAGTCTTGTCTGTCCAGTCCCTTCGGTCTAGTCTTGCCTGAGGCACAAAAAGGAAAAGGAAGATATGCGCACTGATTACATTTAACGTGAAAATGCGATTAATAGTGACAGCTGGAAGCTCATAATTATATAACTGACTGAAAAAGGAGTAGCTCCGTACCTAATGCTTAAAAAATGGCCCTAGTAAAGGGGGTTGGGCACTCTTTTATCCAAGGGTCTACAATAGGCCCCAAAGGGAATGAACCACACAACGGTCAACGGCATAAGAATTCAGTAGGCCAGAGGAAACCAATGAATAAAAGATCCGCTATGGATATCTGTAGTAAAAACCATCACACAAAAATAATTACTTTGTTCAATTCAAAATACTCCGGAGCAAAAAATACACCGATGGATCTCCGGGGGGGAGGCGATTGAATGAGGTAATCAGCAGAGTAACAAGCAGAATTGCGACATGGAATGTAGGAAGCCTATACGCACCTGGAAAGATGGATAGCGTCGTCTTGGAAATGGAAAGGTTTGACATAAATATACTCCGACTAAGCGGTGTGCAATGGACGGAGTTTTTTCACAATGTACTACGCGGGGAACAACAACACCACCCATAGATATGGGGTAGCTATAGAGACAGGAAAACGCAACAATCAGTAAACAGCTTTGTACCAAACTTAGACCGTATCATCCTGTTGAGGATGCATTCAAACAAGGTACCAGTAAACATAATTCAAGTATATGCACCTACGGCAGACAAAGAAGAAATAGATTTGTTCTACCAAGACTTGGATAAAGTTATCAAACCGATCGCAAAACACAAAGTTCTTCTTGTTGTATTGGGCGACCTAAACGCAAAAATAGGAGAGGGTAGAATTGTCAGCTGGAACTGTCGGCAAATTCGGATTAGGAAACCACAATGACCGTGGAGAAAAACTGGTTGAATTCTGCCAAAAAGATAAAATTATAATAACTAACACCTTTTTCTAACTTCCTCCACGTCGACTTTACACGTGTAAAGCGCCATCAGACGGAATATCGGGCATTGTTATAATTCAGATCGACTACAGAATGATTTGCAGGAGATTCAGGAACACCATCAAGTCAGTCAAAACATTTTCGGAGGCGGATATAAGATCTGACCATAACGCGGTAGTTGCCACGCTGCATGTACGATTGAAAAGAACCATACCTAGTACTACCAAGGAAATGATTGAACCTAAAAAGCTGAAAGACAGCGCTGTATGTGAAAAGGTTCAAAGAGACATAAACAACAAGATGAAACAATTAAAAGATAGAGGAATCAACCAAAACAATCAAAAGACTGGCAGTGGCACAAACAGTGGCAGAACATAAAGAAGACACTAAAAAAGGTGTGGATTGAAGAACTAAAACCTACAAGAAAAAGAGACAAAGAATGGATGACACAGGAGATATTGGATATGATGAGTCTGCGCCGGCAATGCAAAGATAAATATGCGTACCTACAAAGGGATATACAACGACTTCATAAAGAAAATAAGAAGAGCCAAAGAAGAATGGTTGGCAGACAAAAGTCGAGAAATCGAAGAATTCAATAACAAATTTGATTTATTCAATATCCACAAAAAGATAAAAGAACTGTGTGGAAGGACTAAAACCCTCCAACCTGATATACTACTAAAACAAAAACGGCAATCTGATCATAGAACCAACAGAAAAATTAGCAAGATGGCGCGAATATATTCAAGAACTATTCAACGATAATTGAACAACATTGACACAACCAGACTCCAGAAAGTACCGGCCCTAAAATTCTAAAGCAAGAACCCGAATACGCAATCAAAAATTCAAAATCCGGAAAAACAAAACTGATCCTGACGAGAAAATAGCTGGGTTGATAAAACTTATTCTACTGAATCTGTTTAATAAGATATACAAGACGGGTGTTATTTCAAAAGGATGGCTAACCTCAACATTCGTGACACTACCAAAAAAAAACGTTCAAAGAATGTTCAGACCACAGTATTATTGCCCTAATGAGCCACACCTCGAAGATCTTCCTAAAGGTAATACACAACACAATATACAAAAAACTAGAAGAAGACATTAGCGACACGCATATGGAATTTAGGAAAGGTCTGGGAAAAAGAGAAGCACTCTTTAGATTGAATGTGTTGCGGCAAAGATATCTAGACAAGAACCACGAAATGTACATGTGCTACATCGACTTCCAGAAAGCTTTTGACAAGGTTCAACTTACCAAACTACTAGAGATACTAAAGCGGAAAAACATCGATAGTAGAGATATAAGAATAATCTCTAACCTCTACTGGAACCAAACAGCTAAATTAAAAGTCGGAAAAGACCTAAGCGAGCCTCTATTATTCAATGTATATACGTGGTCTGTTAGAAAAGTATCCGACCTTTAGCCGGTAAAAAAAACTGGCATACCTGGAGCGTTGGAAACCTAATCACCCTCAAAGTAGTCTCCTTGGGACTCCATACACTTCTCCCAGCGTTGCCGCCATTGTTGGAAGCACTCCGAAAAAGTCTCTTTCGGAATCGACTTTAGCTCGGCTGTCGTTGCAGCCAAAATGTCCTCTCTTGTCTGAAATTGCGTTTCTTTCAATGACCTCTTGACTTTGGGGAATAGCCAGAAGTCGCAGGGGGTCATATCAGGAGAGAAAGGAGCCTGTCGAACCAGAGGAGTCTGGTTTTTCGCCAAAAAATTGTGAACCAAGTGCGAAGAATGAGATGGAGCATTGTCGTGATGGAGTCGCCAATTTCCTGATGACTAAAACTCCAGTCGCTTGCGCCGAATAGCATCACGTAGGCGACGTAGGACATCCCTCATTTCACTTGTCGTCATTTTACTTGCATTGAAAATCCGACCAGTGCACTACAAACTACGTTACTCGAACACTGCTCGACAGCAACTGACGCTATCTACTGGCGGGAAAAAAAAGGTCGGCTCATGCAATCGCGCTTGATTCAAATCCATCTGGTTTACAAAATAAAATCAGATACTTCGGATAAGTCGGATACTTTTCTAACAGACCACGTATAGTGAATGTATCTTCGAAGAGGTATTGTCAGAAGAGATGGGAGGCATCGTCATAAATGGCCAGACAATTAACAACAAACGATATGGAGATGACACTAACATTAGAACTGGCAACATAGAAGACCTACAGCGCCTAGAGATTCAGTAAATACCAACTGTAAAAGGTACGGATTGGACATAAACACAAAGAAGACAAAAGCTATGGCTACTACAAAGTACCCAAACATTAATCATAATAGACCACCTATAATCATTAACAACGAATCTATAGAATGGGGGAATCCTCCCACAAGTACCTTGGAACATGGGTAACAGATAATGCAGAGCAAACCAAGGAAATCAACTGCAGAATAGAACTCGCACGTAGTGCCCTTTCTAAAATAGGGAAAATTCTCTGTTACCGCAGCATTACATTAGAGATTAGAAACCGCATGTTAAAGTGCTACCTACATCTTTCCTACCCTGCTGTATGGAATGGAGCCCTGGGCATTAAAGGCGGAAAACATAAAAAAAATTGGAGGCTTTCGAAATGTGGTGTTACAGGAGAATCCTTAAAATTTCACGGACCGACAAAATTACCAACGAAGCAGTACTGCACAGAATGGATAAAACAAGAGGGTAAATCCATAAAACCACTAAAAAAAGGAAACTTTAGTACCTGGGACGCATTCTAAAATGATAAAGATACAATACTTACATATAATATAATATAATATAATATAATATAATATAATATAATATAATATAATATAATATAATATAATATAATATAATATAATATAATATAATATAATATAATATAATATAATATAATATAATATAATATAATATAATATAATATAATATAATATAATATAATATAATATAATATAATATAATATAATATAATATAATATAATATAATATAATATAATATAATATAATATAATATAATATAATATAATATAATATAATATAATATAATATAATATAATATAATATAATATAATATAATATAATATAATATATCCTCAAACTAAACATCCAGGGTAATATTAGAGGAAAAAGAACTGTTGGCTGAAGAAGGATATCGTGGCTCGCAACCTGAGAGAGTGGTTTGAGTGTACGTCTGCCGAGCTGTTCAGGGCGGCTGTCAACAAGATAGTGTCGTTGTGATGGTTTCCAATCTCCGATAGGAGAGATCTCAAACAAAAAGGAAAATGAATGAACTGACTAAAAGAGGAATAGGCAAAGCAGGCGCACGGAGACTCAGTAGAGAGGCAACTGAGCAGTGGTACCCCACAAGGTTCAGCCTTGGGTCCCATCCTGTGGAACACCCTATATGATGGTGTCTTAAGACCAGCGCCGTAGGGACTGGTCAGAAATAAGTCTCGCGGTACGCAAAATTCAAATTTTGCCAGGGTCTATTAGGATCTAATAATATCCAGGATCTAATCTGTCTAGTCTTGTCTGTCTAGTCTTGTCTATCTAGTCTTGTCTGTCTAGTCTTGTCTGTCTAGTCTTGTCTGTCTAGTCTTGTCTGTCTAGTCTTGTCTGTCTAGTCTTGTCTGTCTAGTCTTGTCTGTCTAGTCTTGTCTGTCTAGTCTTGTCTGTCTAGTCTTGTCTGTCTAGTCTTGTCTGTATAGTCTTGTCTGTCTAGTCTTGTCTGTCTAGTCTTGTCTGTCTAGTCTTGTCTGTCTAGTCTTGTCTGTCTAGTCTTGTCTGTCTAGTCTTGTCTGTCTAGTCTTGTCTGTCTAGTCTTGTCTGTCTAGTCTTGTCTGTCTAGTCTTGTCTGTCTAGTCTTGTCTGTCTAGTCTTGTCTGTCTAGTCTTGTCTGTCTAGTCTTGTCTGTCTAGTCTTGTCTGTCTAGTCTTGTCTGTCTAGTCTTGTCTGTCTAGTCTTGTCTGTCTAGTCTTGTCTGTCTAGTCTTGTCTGTCTAGTCTTGTCTGTCTAGTCTTGTCTGTCTAGTCTTGTCTGTCTAGTCTTGTCTGTCTAGTCTTGTCTGTCTAGTCTTGTCTGTCTAGTCTTGTCTGTCTAGTCTTGTCTGTCTAGTCTTGTCTGTCTAGTCTTGTCTGTCTAGTCTTGTCTGTCTAGTCTTGTCTGTCTAGTCTTGTCTGTCTAGTCTTGTCTGTCTAGTCTTGTCTGTCTAGTCTTGTCTGTCTAGTCTTGTCTGTCTAGTCTTGTCTGTCTAGTCTTGTCTGTCTAGTCTTGTCTGTCTAGTCTTGTCTGTCTAGTCTTGTCTGTCTAGTCTTGTCTGTCTAGTCTTGTCTGTCTAGTCTTGTCTGTCTAGTCTTGTCTGTCTAGTCTTGTCTGTCTAGTCTTGTCTGTCTAGTCTTGTCTGTCTAGTCTTGTCTGTCTAGTCTTGTCTGTCTAGTCTTGTCTGTCTAGTCTTGTCTGTCTAGTCTTGTCTGTCTAGTCTTGTCTGTCTAGTCTTGTCTGTTTAGTCTTGTCTGTCTAGACTTGTCTGTCTAGTCTTGAGAAGGGTTGTCCTGATAACCTCATCAAATTATCTAGAAGCTATTTTGCAGATCGTAAAGCTATTATTGTAGAACCAGGAATACAAATTGAAAAAAGCGTCACAAAAGGCTGTCCGCAGGGGTCGAAATCTGGACCAGGTTTTTGGAACATTCTCTATGGCACCATTGTTGAAAGAAATTATCCCGAAGAATGCGAAATCATAGCCTATGCCGATGACACTCTTCTGCTTTGCAGAAGTAACAGCATTGTGGGACTAAAGGAGACCAACGATCGTGCTTTGGCAAGTCTTCAACAATGGTCAGCCGACTGTCGACTAAATTTCAATCCAAAAAAGACTGAAGCTCTATTCTTCGGCAGATCATTAAGACAGAGAAGTCCCTTTTTCACTCTTGGGAACACAAAGATAAAATGCCAACATCATCTCAAGTATTTGGGTGTCATAATTGATAGATCCCTTAACTTTAAGGAACATATAAAACTTGCATGCGGTAAGGTGAAACAATTTAGTCAACGATTGGGTTATGCTGTGAAGAAGGAATGGGGTCTAGGGAGAGCAGAAATAGTAGACATATATCATGGTGCGGTTGAACCAGCGTTACTGTATGGAGCTCCTATTTGGCACTGGTCTTGCGGTGTTAAAGGAAAGCTTAAGCTATTGGGAGTACAACGCCTCACTACTATCAGTGCAGCCAAGGCATATCGCACAGTCTCCAATGAGGCGGCCTGCGTGATTTCCAGTATTCTTCCGGTCGACATCCGCCTAAAACAGTTGGCACTTTATAGCTCGCATTTCAGTGCAGATGATTTATTAATAAGAGACGTCTTAGGATTAGGTCTAACTTCAGCTGATTTGGAACCTACCATTTCTCCACCCTTCGAAGCTGTCATTGGTCAATTATCATTTAACACTCACGAATGTCCTCCAACTTCGGGTGTATACGGACGGTTCAAAATCCAACAGTGGTACAGGGGCTGCCTTTGTTGTCTACTTTGACGGAGAGAAGGTACATTATAAGCAGTTTAGACTAGAGTATTACTGCTCTATCTTCCAAGCCGAGCTTATAGCCATACAACACGCCTTGCGTTATGTGGAAGAGCAATCCAACTGCTCTTGCTCTATTTTATGTGAAAGCCGTTCCGTTCTTGACGCATTGAAACACATGAATTCGTCCAGTGAATTGTTAACGCTAACCTGGAAAATAGCTGCTCGTGTATCGAAGAGGATCAAGCTCCAATGGCACTGGGTTAAAGCTCACGCTGGAATCGAAGGTAATGAGAGAGCAGACAGGCTTGCGAAACTTGCAGCAGACATGGAAGATCTCCCCATCGCTTATAGCAGATTGCCTAGGCAAGCACTAAAATCGAATTCCAGGGAACACTTTGAGAATCTCTGGCAGGATAGATGGTAGACTACCAAAACAGGATTGTGGACCAAGACGTTTATACCATCCATCACAGCCTGGAAAAGCTTTAACGCATGTCTGTCACACCACTCGGTTCAACTAATAACTGGCCATGGTAACTTCAAGGCGTATCTTCACAGATTTGGGAGGAGGGATTCTCCGTTATGCAAGTGTGGTGAAAACGACACTGCGGAACATGTCATCTTTTCGTGCCCAGATACCGCACAGTGGAGACAAACTCTGGAGCTAGACTTCAAACAAAATGGCCTTACCTGGCCTAATAACCAAGGGCAGCTTAAGTCAATTAAAAAGACTAAAGAGTGGTGGCTTACCTTCGACAATAATGCGAAGAAACTAACCAGGCTAAACCACGACAGTCGGTTTAGTTAAAAAAAGATCAATATGATACAAACTGAAAATAGGTCTTGGTATCAGTAGATTAAGAAACGCACCCAGCATAGTGTCGAGCTCGACGGAATGCTGACTTTCATATGCACACATATGAAAAATCAAACAAATAGGCTGTCTAGTCTTGTCTGTCTAGTCTTGTCTGTCTAGTCTTGTCTGTCTAGTCTTGTCTGTCTAGTCTTGTCTGTCTAGTCTTGTCTGTCTAGTCTTGTCTGTCTAGTCTTGTCTGTCTAGTCTTGTCTGTCTAGTCTTGTTTGTCTAGTCTTGTCTGTCTAGTCTTGTCTGTCTGTCTAGTCTTGTCTGTCTAGTCTTGTCTGTCTAGTCTTGTCTGTCTAGTCTTGTCTGTCAAGTCTTGTCTGTCTAGTCTTGTCTGTCTAGCCTTGTCTGTCTAGTCTTGTCTGTCTAGTCTTGTCTGTCTAGTCTTGTATGTCTAGTCTTGTCTGTCTAGTCTTGTCTGTCTAGTCTTGTCTGTCTAGTCTTGTCTGTCTAGTCTTGTCTGTCTAGTCTTGTCTGTCTAGTCTTGTCTGTCTAGTCTTGTCTGTCTAGTCTTGTCTGTCTAGTCTTGTCTGTCTAGTCTTGTCTGTCTAGTCTTGTCTGTCTAGTCTTGTCTGTCTAGTCTTGTCTGTCTAGTCTTGTCTGTCTAGTCTTGTCTGTCTAGTCTTGTCTGTCTAGTCTTGTCTGTCTAGTCTTGTCTGTCTAGTCTTGTCTGTCTAGTCTTGTCTGTCTAGTCTTGTCTGTCTAGTCTTGTCTGTCTAGTCTTGTCTGTCTAGTCTTGTCTGTCTAGTCTTGTCTGTCTAGTCTTGTCTGTCTAGTCTTGTCTGTCTAGTCTTGTCTGTCTAGTCTTGTCTGTCTAGTCTTGTCTGTCTAGTCTTGTCTGTCTAGTCTTGTCTGTCTAGTCTTGTCTGTCTAGTCTTGTCTGTCTAGTCTTGTCTGTCTAGTCTTGTCTGTCTAGTCTTGTCTGTCTAGTCTTGTCTGTCTAGTCTTGTCTGTCTAGTCTTGTCTGTCTAGTCTTGTCTGTCTAGTCTTGTCTGTCTAGTCTTGTCTGTCTAGTCTTGTCTGTCTAGTCTTGTCTGTCTAGTCTTGTCTGTCTAGTCTTGTCTGTCTAGTCTTGTCTGTCTAGTCTTGTCTGTCTAGTCTTGTCTGTCTAGTCTTGTCTGTCTAGTCTTGTCTGTCTAGTCTTGTCTGTCTAGTCTTGTCTGTCTAGTCTTGTCTGTCTAGTCTTGTCTGTCTAGTCTTGTCTGTCTAGTCTTGTCTGTCTAGTCTTGTCTGTCTAGTCTTGTCTGTCTAGTCTTGTCTGTCTAGTCTTGTCTGTCTAGTCTTGTCTGTCTAGTCTTGTCTGTCTAGTCTTGTCTGTCTAGTCTTGTCTGTCTAGTCTTGTCTGTCTAGTCTTGTCTGTCTAGTCTTGTCTGTCTAGTCTTGTCTGTCTAGTCTTGTCTGTCTAGTCTTGTCTGTCTAGTCTTGTCTGTCTAGTCTTGTCTGTCTAGTCTTGTCTGTCTAGTCTTGTCTGTCTAGTCTTGTCTGTCTAGTCTTGTCTGTCTAGTCTTGTCTGTCTAGTCTTGTCTGTCTAGTCTTGTCTGTCTAGTCTTGTCTGTCTAGTCTTGTCTGTCTAGTCTTGTCTGTCTAGTCTTGTCTGTCTAGTCTTGTCTGTCTAGTCTTGTCTGTCTAGTCTTGTCTGTCTAGTCTTGTCTGTCTAGTCTTGTCTGTCTAGTCTTGTCTGTCTAGTCTTGTCTGTCTAGTCTTGTCTGTCTAGTCTTGTCTGTCTAGTCTTGTCTGTCTAGTCTTGTCTGTCTAGTCTTGTCTGTCTAGTCTTGTCTGTCTAGTCTTGTCTGTCTAGTCTTGTCTGTCTAGTCTTGTCTGTCTAGTCTTGTCTGTCTAGTCTTGTCTGTCTAGTCTTGTCTGTCTAGTCTTGTCTGTCTAGTCTTGTCTGTCTAGTCTTGTCTGTCTAGTCTTGTCTGTCTAGTCTTGTCTGTCTAGTCTTGTCTGTCTAGTCTTGTCTGTCTAGTCTTGTCTGTCTAGTCTTGTCTGTCTAGTCTTGTCTGTCTAGTCTTGTCTGTCTAGTCTTGTCTGTCTAGTCTTGTCTGTCTAGTCTTGTCTGTCTAGTCTTGTCTGTCTAGTCTTGTCTGTCTAGTCTTGTCTGTCTAGTCTTGTCTGTCTAGTCTTGTCTGTCTAGTCTTGTCTGTCTAGTCTTGTCTGTCTAGTCTTGTCTGTCTAGTCTTGTCTGTCTAGTCTTGTCTGTCTAGTCTTGTCTGTCTAGTCTTGTCTGTCTAGTCTTGTCTGTCTAGTCTTGTCTGTCTAGTCTTGTCTGTCTAGTCTTGTCTGTCTAGTCTTGTCTGTCTAGTCTTGTCTGTCTAGTCTTGTCTGTCTAGTCTTGTCTGTCTAGTCTTGTCTGTCTAGTCTTGTCTGTCTAGTCTTGTCTGTCTAGTCTTGTCTGTCTAGTCTTGTCTGTCTAGTCTTGTCTGTCTAGTCTTGTCTGTCTAGTCTTGTCTGTCTAGTCTTGTCTGTCTAGTCTTGTCTGTCTAGTCTTGTCTGTCTAGTCTTGTCTGTCTAGTCTTGTCTGTCTAGTCTTGTCTGTCTAGTCTTGTCTGTCTAGTCTTGTCTGTCTAGTCTTGTCTGTCTAGTCTTGTCTGTCTAGTCTTGTCTGTCTAGTCTTGTCTGTCTAGTCTTGTCTGTCTAGTCTTGTCTGTCTAGTCTTGTCTGTCTAGTCTTGTCTGTCTAGTCTTGTCTGTCTAGTCTTGTCTGTCTAGTCTTGTCTGTCTAGTCTTGTCTGTCTAGTCTTGTCTGTCTAGTCTTGTCTGTCTAGTCTTGTCTGTCTAGTCTTGTCTGTCTAGTCTTGTCTGTCTAGTCTTGTCTGTCTAGTCTTGTCTGTCTAGTCTTGTCTGTCTAGTCTTGTCTGTCTAGTCTTGTCTGTCTAGTCTTGTCTGTCTAGTCTTGTCTGTCTAGTCTTGTCTGTCTAGTCTTGTCTGTCTAGTCTTGTCTGTCTAGTCTTGTCTGTCTAGTCTTGTCTGTCTAGTCTTGTCTGTCTAGTCTTGTCTGTCTAGTCTTGTCTGTCTAGTCTTGTCTGTCTAGTCTTGTCTGTCTAGTCTTGTCTGTCTAGTCTTGTCTGTCTAGTCTTGTCTGTCTAGTCTTGTCTGTCTAGTCTTGTCTGTCTAGTCTTGTCTGTCTAGTCTTGTCTGTCTAGTCTTGTCTGTCTAGTCTTGTCTGTCTAGTCTTGTCTGTCTAGTCTTGTCTGTCTAGTCTTGTCTGTCTAGTCTTGTCTGTCTAGTCTTGTCTGTCTAGTCTTGTCTGTCTAGTCTTGTCTGTCTAGTCTTGTCTGTCTAGTCTTGTCTGTCTAGTCTTGTCTGTCTAGTCTTGTCTGTCTAGTCTTGTCTGTCTAGTCTTGTCTGTCTAGTCTTGTCTGTCTAGTCTTGTCTGTCTAGTCTTGTCTGTCTAGTCTTGTCTGTCTAGTCTTGTCTGTCTAGTCTTGTCTGTCTAGTCTTGTCTGTCTAGTCTTGTCTGTCTAGTCTTGTCTGTCTAGTCTTGTCTGTCTAGTCTTGTCTGTCTAATATTGTCTGTCTAGTCTTGTCTGTCTAGTCTTGTCTGTCTAGTCTTGTCTGTCTAGTCTTGTCTGTCTAGTTTTGTCTGTCTAGTCTTGTCTGTCTAGTCTTGTCTGTCTAGTCTTGTCTGTCTAGTCTTGTCTGTCTCAATGCGGGAGACCCGGGTTCGAATCCTGGTCGGAGAGGCGACAACTAGGGCGGTTTTCATTAACCGTCCGGGCTGCCCACCCTGAATGAATGCAATATATGCGATACCGGGGTGGCGCATACTAAAAGCCAAGGTGGAATAGAGGATTTGGTGAGAGCTTACCCTGAGCCACTTTTAAAACAAAAAGTCTTGTCTGTCTAGTCTTGTCTGTCTAGTCTTGTCTGTCTAGTCTTGTCTGTCTAGTCTTGTCTGTCTAGTCTTGTCTGTCTAGTCTTGTCTGTCTAGTCTTGTCTGTCTAGTCTTGTCTGTCTAGTCTTGTCTGTCTAGTCTTGTCTGTCTAGTCTTGTCTGTCTAGTCTTGTCTGTCTAGTCTTGTCTGTCTAGTCTTGTCTGTCTAGTCTTGTCTGTCTAGTCTTGTCTGTCTAGTCTTGTCTGTCTAGTCTTGTCTGTCTAGTCTTGTCTGTCTAGTCTTGTCTGTCTAGTCTTGTCTGTCTAGACTTGTCTGTCTAGTCTTGTCTGTCTAGTCTTGTCTGTCTAGTCTTGTCTGTCTAGTCTTGTCTGTCTAGTCTTGTCTGTCTAGTCTTGTCTGTCTAGTCTTGTCTGTCTAGTCTTGTCTGTCTAGTCTTGTCTGTCTAGTCTTGTCTGTCTAGTCTTGTCTGTCTAGTCTTGTCTGTCTAGTCTTGTCTGTCTAGTCTTGTCTGTCTAGTCTTGTCTGTCTAGTCTTGTCTGTCTAGTCTTGTCTGTCTAGTCTTGTCTGTCTAGTCTTGTCTGTCTAGTCTTGTCTGTCTAGTCTTGTCTGTCTAGTCTTGTCTGTCTAGTCTTGTCTGTCTAGTCTTGTCTGTCTAGTCTTGTCTGTCTAGTCTTGTCTGTCTAGTCTTGTCTGTCTAGTCTTGTCTGTCTAGTCTTGTCTGTCTAGTCTTGTCTGTCTAGTCTTGTCTGTCTAGTCTTGTCTGTCTAGTCTTGTCTGTCTAGTCTTGTCTGTCTAGTCTTGTCTGTCTAGTCTTGTCTGTCTAGTCTTGTCTGTCTAGTCTTGTCTGTCTAGTCTTGTCTGTCTAGTCTTGTCTGTCTAGTCTTGTCTGTCTAGTCTTGTCTGTCTAGTCTTGTCTGTCTAGTCTTGTCTGTCTAGTCTTGTCTGTCTAGTCTTGTCTGTCTAGTCTTGTCTGTCTAGTCTTGTCTGTCTAGTCTTGTCTGTCTAGTCTTGTCTGTCTAGTCTTGTCTGTCTAGTCTTGTCTGTCTAGTCTTGTCTGTCTAGTCTTGTCTGTCTAGTCTTGTCTGTCTAGTCTTGTCTGTCTAGTCTTGTCTGTCTAGTCTTGTCTGTCTAGTCTTGTCTGTCTAGTCTTGTCTGTCTAGTCTTGTCTGTCTAGTCTTGTCTGTCTAGTCTTGTCTGTCTAGTCTTGTCTGTCTAGTCTTGTCTGTCTAGTCTTGTCTGTCTAGTCTTGTCTGTCTAGTCTTGTCTGTCTAGTCTTGTCTGTCTAGTCTTGTCTGTCTAGTCTTGTCTGTCTAGTCTTGTCTGTCTAGTCTTGTCTCTTTAGTCTTGTCTGTCTGTCTTGTCTGTCTAGTCTTGTCTGTCTAGTCTTGTCTGTCTAGTCTTGTCTGTCTAGTCTTTTCTGTCTAGTCTTGTGTGTTTAGTCTTGTCTGTATAGTCTTGTCTGTCTAATCTTGTCTGTTTAATCTTGTCTGTTTAGTCTTGTCTGCCAATCTGTTCGTCTGTCTGTAACTTGCAAACTTCTTTAGACAGTCTGGTCTAAAGTCTGGCTCGCTCTTTAGTCAATCTGTCTGTTTCTACTAAAATCAAGGAGCTAGTCTAGAATTTTGGAAATCTTTTAATCTGTCTGTAACTTGCAGTCTATTATAGACAGCCGAAAAATGGATATATTAAGTTTATCTCTCTGTCGCTTCGAAATTCATCAAATTACACGGATAGTAGCAAAATATCGCGATTGGTAAATCTGTGATAATCTTCGCCCTCCTTCGCTTTCACTTTAGATAATAAATCTTTGCGTCTTGAAATCTAATTACCAATTATTCTCAATATTTTCAACTTGATTGCAATTTTAACGAGAATTAGGAAAAATAAATTGTTAATTCTATCAAAAACAAAAAATTAATAAAAGTTTGCTAATTCCAATTGATGCAAATTCTAATTGGCAAAGTAGATACTGTGCACTTTATAGTATATGTTTTACCTTCGATTGTAATGCATTTCCAAGTCGGAAGGAAAAAGGAGACAAAACCACGAGTAAAAGCTGATTCGCACTTCAGTCAGCATTTCGCGTTCAATTCGTCTAGTTACACTCAACACACGTGCATAGAGAATAAAAAAACAACAATTACATAATTATTAAATATTAACCGATAAAGGGAAGTGGCCAAGGTAAATACGCTTTAATATACTTCTCTTAAGGTTTGAGTATTTTAAAAAAAGGATCAATATTAGATAGTTTAGATATAGTTAGGATAGTTATCAGAAGAAAACTGGAATGACTACGATGTGAAAAATTAGTTTAATTTCTAATTGTTTATTAGAATTTTTCGGTTTCTTTAATTAGCAATTGCTTTGTTAAACTCGCTCATTCAATTAACAAACTAATTGAGAAAAAGTTTTAATTAAAAAAAAACAATCAAATTAATTTCGATGGTCTGTAACTTCTAAAAAGAAGAATAGAATTGAAACTGAGATAGAACAGAATTTTCAAAATCCGATTTTAACTTGCAAACCAATTTAGACAGTTCTGAAAGTCAGGTCAAGTTCGTGTGTCTATCATTTATAAATTCGTCAAGACTAGAATTTTCGTGTTCCTGTGTCTGCAAACAAATTCAGACAGTCGGAAACAGTCAGGGTAAGTTTGTATGTCTCTCACTTCCACATTTGTTACGTTAGACAAGAATTTTCGAAATTTGTTCGTCTGTCTGTAACTTGCAAACCAATTTGGACAGTCGAAAATAGTTAGGGTAAGTTTGTCTATCTATCACTTCTACATTTGTCAACTTACACAAGAATTTTCAAAATCTGTTCGTCTGTCTGTAACTTGCAAACCAATTTAGACAGTCGAAAATAGTCAGGGTAAGTTTGTCTATCTATCACTTCTACATTTGTCAACTTATTGTAAGACAAGAATTTTCGGTATCTCTTCGTCTGAACTTGCAGACTAATTCAGTCATTCCGTTTATTAACACTTATTTCATGTAGATTCCATTCTGTTTGATGTAAATTAAGAAACTGTTTACCGTACTTTCAAATAATGTGTAGCTGCAGAGATATATTCCAAAAATTAGTGACATGTCTCAAATTATTGTTGCCAAAAAAAAAGACAAATTTTGGACAAGCCGTAATTTATTAACACAAGCAATAATTAAGGCATATTATATATTAAATTGGAGGGAACTTAATGTAGTTTTAGGAACTTTTTACCGAATTGAAAAATATTTTGTGACTTCGGAGACATATTAAAAAAACTACGGATAAATCTCCAATTGCTGGCGGTAAGTTGTCAATTTGACGAGAGAGCGAAATTGGGCGCACGAACGAAGTGAGGTGCGCACATTCGCTCGAGGACGAACATTGAAAAATATTTTGAGAGTGCGGATATATATTCAAAATGATATGTTTTTTGAATATATATTCTATATGTATAATATATGTCTCAAATCGCTGGCGATCGCGAAAAAAAAATGGATGGATTGGATTATCAACACAAACGAATAATTGGAGCATGTAATATATTAAATAAAGCGAATTTCATATGGAATAATACGCTTTTTACCGGATTGAAAAATCTGCCGCGTTTTCTGAATTTATTATCTGAATTCTCAATTCCGCCGTTGTGCAACGATTTTGCCGTCGATTTCTTGTGCCGGTGTCGAAAGGTGGTGTCGTGCAAAAGCGTTTTTCTTGTCTCCGCGTGTTTTGCACTCGCAGAACACTAATGAATGCGCGAACGGAAATTCGCTCCGCCAAGGCCGCAGCCGATTCCAATAAACGAAAGAATCGACAACACGAATTACAAATTTTCTTCGGACAGTTTTCCCAAATTAACTTTCCGCTCAATTTCAAACATTTTCCTCCGTTATTACCAACAATTAATTCCTTACAAAATAATTACTAATTAGCGAAATTAACAAAATTTTAAATATTTGTTACAAGGCTTCCAAAAGAAATCTTTTCAACAACACAGATTCTCCCAACTTTATCTACACATAAATTAAGGCTTTTTGGTGCAATATTATTATCCTCTATCAAATACTATGAAAACACCTTGTTGCACTTCGACGACACTTCTTTTACTTCTGAAACATTTCGTTGCAGTTCGACGACACTTAGTTTGTCTCGGAAACACTTCGTTGCACTTCGACGACACTTCGTTTGTCTCAGAAACACTTCGTTGCAATTTTTTTTTTCTCGATAATATTTTTCTCCTCTATCTTATCTTGTTCCCACTTGCTTACAGATGTCTCTGGTAAGGGAAATCTACGCCGGCAAAAACGTTTTCATCACAGGAAGCACGGGTTTCATGGGGAAGGTCCTTGTGGAGAAGCTGCTATATTCCTGCGAGGATTTAGGAGGAATCTACCTACTCATTCGACCAAAGAAAGGAAAGGATCCCATGAAGAGGATCGAAGAATTTATAGAAATACCAGTAAGTTTTGTTTCGACTTCTTTCAATATATTTTTGGTGATAATTTGGAAACTGTGCGGAATTTTAAAGTTTGCTTAAAAGTTTGTTAAACTAGATTAAATTATCTTTAATTTGGTGTGCAATACGTTATACTTGTGTGTTATGTTCATAAACCAGGGCTTGCCAAAAACTGATCAAAATTTGTGATCAATTTGAGTTCTGTTACAACTAAACGCTAAAGCATCAGCGAAGTGTCGTCAAAGTGTCAGATAATTGTCTTTTGGAACACTGATATTTGAACAGTGAAGCTTGGTTCAACTTTTTTATTATAAAGTGTCGTCAAAGTGTCGAGGAAGTATTGAAATATTAGGAAACCCGACACTTTGTTTGGTCTTGAAAATACCTTGTTGTACTTCGACGACACTTCTTTTACTCCGGAAACATTTCGTTGCAGTTCGATGACACTTCGTTTGTCTC
The DNA here is from genome assembly GCA_944588485.1 of Phosphuga atrata. Taxonomy (NCBI): domain Eukaryota; kingdom Metazoa; phylum Arthropoda; class Insecta; order Coleoptera; family Silphidae; genus Phosphuga; species Phosphuga atrata. Next base: position 7,473,512 of record OX155904.1, on the reverse strand, counting down.
GGAAACCCTTCGTTGCACTTTGACGACACTTCGTTTGTCTCAGAAACACTTCGTTGCATTTCGTTGCAATTTGATGATTGATGAGTAGTGCAACGAAGTATAGCTAAAGCATCAACGAAGTGTCGTCAAAGTGTCAGATAATTTTTTTTTGGAACAGTGATATTTGAACAGGGAAGCTTGGTTCAACTTTTTTATTATGAAGTGTCGTGAAAGTGTCGAGGAATTATTCAAATTTGAGCAAACCCGACACTTCGTTTCGTCTTGAAAACACCTTGTTGCACTTCGACGACACTTCTTTTACTTCTGAAACATTTCGTTGCAGTACGGCGACACTTCGTTTGTCTCAAAAACACTTCGTTGCACTTCGATGACACTTCGTTTGTCTCAGAAACACTTCGTTGTATTTCGTTGCAATTTGATGATTGAAGAATAGTGCAACGAAGTATCGCTAAAGCATCAACGAAGTGTCATCAAAGTATTAGATAATTGTCTTTTGGGACACTGATATTTGAACAGTGAAGCTTGGTTCAACTTTTTTATTATAAAGTGTCGTCAAAGTCTCGAGGAAGTATTGAAATATTAGGAAACCCGACACTTTGTTTGGTCTTGAAAATACCTTGTTGCACTTCGACGACACTTCTTTCACTTCTGAAACATTTCGTAGCAGTTCGACGACACTTCGTTTGTCTCAGAAACACCTCGTTGCATTTCGTAGCAATTTGATGATTGATGAGTAGTGCAACGAAGTATCGCTAAAGCATCAGCGAAGTGTCTTCAAAGTGTCATGTAATTGTCTTTTGGAACACTGATATATGAACAGTTAAGCTTGGTTCAACTTTTTTATTATAAAGTGTCGTCAAAGTGTCAAGGAAGTATTGAAATATTAGGAAACCCGACACTTTGTTTGGTCTTGAAAATACCTTGTTGCACTTCGACGACACTTCTTTTACTTCTGAAACATTTCGTTGCAGTTCGACGACACTTCGTTTGTCTAGGAAACACTTCGTTGCACTTCGACGACACTTGGTATGTGTCAGAAATACTTCGTTGTATTTCGTTGCAATTTGATGATTGATGAGTAGTGCAACGAAGTATCGCTAAAGCATCAACGAAGTGTCGTCAAAGTGTCAGAAAATTGTCTTTTGGAACACTGATATATGAACAGTTAAGCTTGGTTCAACTTTTTTATTATAAAGTGGAAGTATTGAAATATTAGGAAACCCGACACTTTGTTTGGTCTTGAAAATACCTTGTTGCACTTCGACAACACTTCTTTTACTTCTGAAACATTTCGTTGCAGTTCGATGACACTTCGTTTGTCTCGGAAACCCATCGTTGCACTTCGACGACACTTCGTTTGTCTCAAAAACACTTCGTTGTATTTCGCTGCAATTTGATGATTGATGAGTAGTGCAACAAAGTATCGCTAAAACATCAACGAAGTGTCGTCAAAGTGTCAGATAATTGTCTTTTGGATCACTGATATTTGAATAGTGAAGCTTGGTTCAACTTTTTTATTAAGAAGTGTCGTCAATGTGTCGAGGAAGTATTGAAATTTGAGCAAACCCGACGCTTCGTTTTGTGTTGAAAACACCTTGTTACACTTCGACGACACTTCTTTTACTTCTGAAACATTTCGTTGCAGTTCGACGACACTTCATTTGTCTCGTAAACACTTCGTTGCACTTAGACGACAAGTCCTTTGTCTCAGAAACACTTCGTTGTATTTCGTTGCAATTTGATAATTGATGAGTAGTGCAACGATGTATCGCTAAAGCATCATCGAAGTGTCGTCAAAGTGTCAGATAATTGTCTTTTGGAACACTGATATATGAACAGTGAAGCTTGGTTCAACTTTTTTAATATGAAGTGTCGTCAAAGTGTCGAGGAAGTATTGAAATTTGAGCAAACCCGACGCTTCGTTTTGTGTTGAAAAAATCCTTGTTACTCTTCGACGACACATCTTTTACTTCTGAAACATTTCGTTGCAGTTCGACGACACTTCGTTTGTCTCGGAAACACTTCGTTGCACTTCGACGACACTTCGTTTGTCTCAGAAACACTTCGTTGCAATTTGATGATACTTTGTTTGTCTCGGAAACACTTTGTTACACTTCCACACTTCAATTTCACCATGTAAGTTTTTTGAAAATATCTCAACCACAAAATATTTTTCAATTCGATAAAAAGTTCCTTAATCTACATTAAACTCCCTTTAATTTAATATGTAACATGTCCTAATTCTGTTTTGTCTTCATAAATTACGGCTTGTCAAAAATTTATCATCATTTGAAATCGTTCACCAGCAATTTAAGATTTATCTTTTAGGTTTTTTTGAAAACACCTTAAAAACCATAAGACGTTCTTGAATTCTGTAAATAATTCCTTAATCTACATGAAATTCCCTTCAATTTGATCTATAGCACACCATAACCCCCCCAAATACAACGTTCAAAAACTCACCAATTTTTTTGCAGCTCTTTGATCGCATCAGGTCCATGGAGAACCACGCAAAAATCTTCTCCAAACTCCACTGCATCTCCGGCGATATGACCCAGCCCAACCTGAACATCTCCAACGATGATTTGGTCCTCTTAACCGAAACCGTCGACGTCGTGTTCCACATGGCCGCCAACGTCCGGTTCGACCAGCCGTTACGTCCAGCCCTGCACCTCAACACCGGAGGAACCCTGAGATGTCTCGAACTGGCAAGCACCTTCAAGAACCTCAAGGCTTTCATCCACGTATCCACTTCGTACTGCCACTGCGACCAAACCGTTTTGGAGGAGAAGATTTACAAGGCTCCTCACGACCCAAGGTTCCAAAGTTTGCAAAGTTTCTGTGGAAAAATTAAATGTGGGTTTGTTTAGGAAAATTTTGGATCTGGTTTCGTGGATGGACGAAGATTTGATCAAGCTGCTGACGCCCAAACTGCTGCAGAACGCGCCCAACACCTACGCGTACACCAAGTGTCTGACGGAGCATCTGGTCGCAGAGTTTGGGCAACAAATACCGGTTGCAATCGCGCGACCTAGTATAGGTGAGAATTGAACTGAAGTGCGTTAAATTAGCTTTAATTTGATGTATAACACATTTGGGTTGGATTAGTTTTTGACCAAGATATTCGATTTTGTACAAAATTTCCTTTTTTTCGCAGTATCTAGAAAAATATTGTTTAGATTTTGGTTTTGTTTACAGATTAGTGAACTAGGAAAAGTGATCTGAAGTTTGAGGTATAACACACTTATTCTAGTTTGTGTTATGTAAGGACCATTGAGCAAACAAAACTTGGATACATTCATCCTAATAAAATTAACTCAAATGGCTCAGGTGTTAGATAATATTTAGAGTTGGAAGTAAAACTGTTTAGATCTGTATTGAATTAGCTTTCATTTGACGTACGAAACATTGTCGTGCGATAGCAATTGTTTGAGTTATAGACAAAACTTTAGTACTATTAGCAGATTTTGCACAAATTTTGTTTTTTCGCAATAACTACAAAACTAGTTTTTAGAATTCAGTTTTATTTACAGTTTAGTAAACTACATAAAATTGCCTAAAATTTGACATATAACAATCCATACTTAATCACTACCCTCTAGAGATCATCGAATTTCCGTAAATTTCTACCAAACGTTTAATTTATTTCAGTCACTGCTTGTGAACTAACTAAACTATTCATTTATTTCAGTCACTGCTTGTTTGAAGGAACCCATCGCGGGTTGGGTGGACAACTTCAACGGTCCCACAGGGCTTTTAATAGGGGCCGGCAAGGGCGTGATCAGGACGATGCACTGCGACCCGAATTTGCCCACGGATTTGGTCCCGGTGGACATCGCCATCAACGGGTTGATCCTCATGGGCAAGGAGATGCTGCAAAACGGAAGGGTCGGCGAACCATTGGTGATACATTTAACTTCAGGAAAGGTAAACTAGTTCGATTTTTTGAAATGTTTGCGAGAAAAGAATGGATTGGTGGGTTGTTGCTTAAATGTTGGGACGAATTGGTTACATGGTCTTTTTGGAAATGTTTGCGGAAAAATAATGAATTGGTGGGTTGTTGGGCAAATGTTGGGACGAATTGGCCACAAGGTTTTCTTGTAAATGTCAAGATGCTGAGTAGTAAAGCAATAAATTGAACTTAGGCGTTGATCCAAATTTGTCCAAAACTTCGTTCCTCAAAAACTAGTGGAAATATTTTTACAAAGTTGATGAGTTGGGACTTTTGAAAGCAAAATATAGACCAAGGTGTTGATCAAAATTTATATTTCGATCGGTTTCCCAAAAAACTAGTCACGATACGAAAAAGCTAATTGCATCCGTAAGTTAATCTACACACCTGGTAACGCTTTGCTGATTCCTGTAGGATAATCAGATAACTTGGGGCCAAGCGGTGGAGACGGGTCGCAAGCATTTCTACGAGAATCCGTTCAGCGTGTGTCTATGGTACCCAGGCGGCAGCATCAAATCCAACTATTTCCTCCACTTGCTCTGCGTTTTGCTGTTCCACATCATTCCGGCTTACCTCGTCGACTTCCTCCTTCTGATCTCCTTCGGAAAACCATTGTAACTAAAGCAAGGTTTAAAGAAGTTCAAAAGTTAAAAGTTGTTTTTAGTCTTGTCAGGACGCAGAAGCGGATCCAGAGCGGGTTGGAGGTGCTGCAGTACTACACGATTCGGCCGTGGCATTTCAAGAATGACGGGATTAAGGGGCTGGCGAGGCGGTTGGCTGAGAAAGACAGGAAGAGCTTTTACGTGGATTTCTTCGAGATCGACTGGGATGGATATATTTTAGATTCGGTGCTGGGGGCGCGGAAGTACTGCGTGAAGGAGACGGAGGACACGATCCCGAGGGCCAAGAAGATTTTGAAACGGTTTGTGGGCACAGCTTTGATCGCGAAGCTTTGGTGATTCCTTTGGTTTGTTTGCAGATTGTATTATTTGGATTTGGCCAAAAACCTCGTCTTCTTCCTCCTTTTCGCCTGGATTATCTACTACTGGACCAACACCGATTAAACAAACGTTAATCCACAATTTATGCTTTTATATTGTATTATTGTGATTAATAAACTCCTTGAAACTAACTCAAACCTTGATGATTTAAACTAATTAATTGATCCAATTTGTTACCCGCTTTGGAATCATATTCTGTCGACAAGTTTTTCGCTTCAGGTCTAATCCAATTGACTAATTAGATTACTCTTGGTGCTCTAACCGCTTATATAAACGAAACTAGAAAGTTCCAGCGACATTTCACAAGAAGAAAATCGTTGGAAATCCCAGTGTTTATATAAGTTACGAACGTTGCAAGGTTTTTGAATATTAGCAAAATTTAAACCGTTTTGTTAAAAGTGTTTGTTGTGTTCCAGGGGGCTTGTAAAGCTTGCTATGATGAGGGACATGATGTTTATCAAATATCTCCCTTTAATCATCCTAATACTCTTTTGGGTTTAAGCTGTGGGGTCGAAAATGGAAGCGAGGAGGGATTAGGTGAGTCCGTTTGTCTGTGTGTGTGTGGAAACGGGGCTGGGTTTTGATAATTCCTGGAAGGATTTTGGGGCCCAAAAAAACAATTTCCTACAAATAACTCTGCCATTTATAACTAATTTTTAAGCTCAAAAACGATTTTCTAGCAACAGAATTAAGCAAAAGCAACGTTTAATACGACTTTTTAGCAATTAAACTTTTTCAAAAAAAATATTATTTAAATCAATTCACAACTTACGCCTATGTTCTCATCTCACTTCAACACGTACGTAACACCGAAGCTACTTCGTTGTGCGTTTGTCTGAGCTTAGTTGTTTTCAAGTGTCGACTGCAGCGTTTGTCCGTCAAATCTCTCCCAACATTTGAATTGATATCTAAGTCAATTTTGGTGCTGTAAGCTTGTATTTAGCATCAAAATGACGGCGATTTTTCGACTCACCTGTGGCGCAAATCGGATTCAGCGGGCGAATTTTTCTCGAAATTCTGTGAGTTTTGAGAAATTTTCGAATTTCGGAGATTCAACATGGCGGCCGAGCATCTCTTCGGGTTTAGTGACTCCGCGGTGCCAACGTAATTACAGTAAGTTACCAATTTTTTAATGTTGGCAGTTCAGTTGTATTCTTTGACATAACCAACAGAACTTTCAAATTTCAAAATGGTTTTAACCTCAACAAATTTTCAACATCTTATTAAAATTAACACAGTTTAGTGAGTATACCAAGTGATTTTTCAACTTGTTAAGATATGAAAACCTTGTTAAACAATAAAAAGTATGTTTATATAATAACCATTTCTATACATTAAATAAAATATTTCATAGGTTAGACAAATCTTATCCATTCTTGTCTAATCTTAACTAATCGTGTCTACTCTTATCTAGTCTTGTCTTGTCTTATTTTATGTAGTCTTGCCTTGTCTAGTCTTGTCTAGTCTAGTCTTGTCCAAGCTTGTACAGTCTTGTCTAGTTTAGTCCAGTCTTGTCTAGTCTAGCCCAGTCCTGTTCTTGTCTTGTCACATCTAGTCAACTCTTGCCTTCTCTAGTCTTGCCTTGACTAATCTTGTCTTGGTTAGTCTTGTCTAGACAAGACTTGATGAGACAAGACAAGAAAAGATACATAAAATAAGACTAGACAAGACTCTTGCCTTGTCTAGTCTAGTCCAGTCCTGTCCAGCCTTGTTCAGGCTTGTCCAGTTTTGTACAGTCTTTTCCAAGCATGACCAGTCTTGTCTAGTTTAATCCAGTCTTGTCTAGCCTGTTTAGTCTAGTCCAGTCTTGTTCTTGTCTTGTACAGTCTTTTACAGGCATATCCAGTCTTGGCCAGTCTTTTATAGTTGAATCCAGTCTTGTCTAGTCTTATTTAGTCTAGTCCAGTCTTGTTCTTGTCTTATCCAGTATTGTACAGTCTTTTCCATGCATGTCCAGTCTTGGTCAGTCTTGTCTAGTTAAATCCAGTCTTGTCTAGGCTATTCCAGTATTGTTCTTGTCTTGTCCAGGTTTGTACAGCCTTTTCCAGGAATGTCCAGTCTTGGCCAGTCTTGTGTAGTTTAGTCCACTCTTGTCTAGTATTGTTCTTGTCTTGTCCAAGCTTGTCTAGTCGTGTACAGTCATTTCCAGGCTTGTCCTGTCTTTGCTAGTCTTGTATAGTTTAGTCCAGTCTTGACCAGTCTTGTCTAGTTTACTCCAGTCTTGTATAGGCTAGTTCAGACTTGTTCTTGTCTTGTCCATACTTGTACAGTCTTTTCCAGGAATGTCCAGTCTTGGCCAGTCTTGTCTTGTCTAGTTTACTCCAGTCTTCTCTAGTCCGGTCTTGGCCAGTCTTGTGTAGTTTAGTCCACTCTTATCTAGTATTGTCCTTGTCTTGTCCAGGCTTGTCTAGTCTTGTACAGTCATTCCCAGGCATGTCCAGTCTTTGCTAGTCTTGTATAGTTTAGTCCAGTCTTGTCTAGTTTACTCCAGTCTAGCTGTATAGGCTAGTTCAGTCTTGTTCTTGTCTTGTCCAGGCTAGTACAGTCTTTTCCAGGAATGACCAGTTTTGGAGAGTCTTGTCTAGTGTAGTCCATTCTTGTCTAGTCTAGTCCAGTCTTGGCCAGTCTTGTCTAGTTTAGTTCAGTCTTGTCTAGTATTCTTCTTGTCTTGTTCAGTCTTGTACAGGCTTTTCCAGGCATGTCCAGTCTTCAGTCTCCAGTCTTTCGCCTAGTTTAGTGCAGTCTTGACCAGCCTTGTCTAGTTTAGTTCAGTCTTGTCTAGTCTAGTCCAATCTTGTTCTTGTCTTGTCCAGTCTTGTTCTTGTCTTGTTTTTGTCTTACCTTGTCTTGTCTAGTCAAGTCTTGCCTTATCTGGTCTTATCAAGTCTTATTTTATCTAGTCTTCTCAAGACTAGACAAGCCTAGAGATGAAGATAAAGGGGGGGAGGGGGTTTAAAAAATATTTCGAGGGGGTTTTGCAGAAATGCACCAATTTACTTTCTAAAACTGACACACAAGGGTTCCTAAACTCCACATCCACCACGCTCTCTTGAAAGTACTCGTCTCTACTCGTCCCTCCTGATTTCAATATATTATTTATATTATAATTAGCATATTTCCGTGTGGGGGGGGGGGTTGGTTGAATGCCCAAAACCCCCCACCTGGTTACGCCCATGCTTAGAATGAACCTAACCTAAACTCCACATCCACCATGCTCTCTTGAAGGTACTCGTCTCTACTCGTCCCTCCTGATTTAAAAAAAATTATTTATATTATATTTTGCATATTTCCGTGTGTGGGGGGTGGGGGATGGTTGAACGCCAACTATTATCCCAACTACCCTTATACAAACAAGTGTCTAAAACTTCCGTGGCCACTTTTTCCAAATTGCCCGTGACCAACAGCCTGGAGTGAATGTACTGGCAAAGTTCTTTGTAGGTCATGACGTCCCAAACCCCGTCGCAGGGCAAGACTAAAAACTCGTCCTCGACAGCGTCCCGATCTCTGACAAAAATTTCATTTTCATTTCTGTGGGGCCCCTGGGAACACCACCAAAACAATAGACCCGTAGTAGTAGTATTTTCCCGTCTACCCTTATACAAACAAGTGTCTAAAACTTCCGTGGCCACTTTTTCCAAATTGACCGTGACCAACAGCCTGGAGTGAATGTACTGACAAAATTCTTTGTTGGTCATCACGTCCCAAACCCCGTCGCAGGCCAAGACCAAGAACTCATCCTCGACGGCGTCCCGATCTCTGACAAAAATTTCAAGTTCTGGAGAAACTAGCTGCTTACACTTTCCACATTTTTCTATACATAATCTCCCAGAGCCCTGCCCACGGCGAGTGTTCCATTTACTCTCTGTATCATATCTTTGATTATCTTTTCCCGTTCGCTGGGCAAATCCGGCTTGTGGTCCTGTGAGAAGAAAACAGGACTGCCCGGCCTGCAGAGAACAGCTCTGGAATCAGGCCCGCCGGGACCGAGCGTGCAGGGCGTGCACCGCACAAGGGCGGCACTTTCAAGGGGGCGGCAAATATTGAAATGTCGTTAATGAACACATTGTCATAATTTGCCTATTTGTATTTGTATTTATTATGTCCCTACAACAAGATCTATTGAAATACATGGAACATAAACGCACGCGAGGAATTCCCTTTTCTCATACCGGGTGATAGTTTACCGGGTGATACCGGGTGAACGTACAGTAGTACAGTACCTAAAGCTCGCGGACAGTGGAATCTCTCGCCTGGAATGATAAAAAAAATATGCAGAAAGGTGAAAAGAGGGCGACGTTTCTCAGTTTGGCAAGCGGGTGGTGAAGCGCCCAGCGGCGGGCCTGCCTGGAATCCCCACAGTTCGCCACGTAGATCTGACTGGGCGAAACGAAGGCACAAACCGCTGTCGTCCCGCTTTTATCCTCTCTTCTCTTCTTCTTCTGGTACCATGACCGTTCAACGATCGTTGGTTATCATGTTGGCTACCATGTTAACGATGATTGTTTTGTTGACAGCGGGCAGGAAAAGCTGAACCGTAGACGTCCCATACCACTGCCTCAAGTTCTTTAACCACGATGTTCTCCGATGTTTTTTATCCTTCTATCTATCTTCTTTTATCCCCACCTGAAGATAATTCGGGCAGTTCCCTCATGGTGTTATCCAACTGCAGAAATCCATTGTGGATTCCCTTAGCAGACTCCTCCTGAAATTCACCTATGGTCACGATCGTGTCCAAAAGGTGTTCAGCACAATGTGCAGACACTTTAAAACCTGCATGCCCGTCGAAGAGGGCAAAATAGGACCAGTCGCTAGGGCTTCACACGAGAACGATATTTTTCTCGTCTCGTCTCGTTTCATCTCGTAAAAGCGAGACGCGAACGAGACGAGACCGCATGTAGTCTCACTCTCGCGAGAGCAAGAACGTATGTGGTCTCGCTCTCGCGAGAGCGAGAGCGCATGTTCTCGCGAGACACGAGAGTCTCGTTTCTGATCCCGGTCATACTTTTTCTTCAATTTTTGATTCTAATACGGGCAGCCGTAATATTTTCTTGCATAAATTTGAACTGCGGGCTCGGGCAAGTTACATTTTATTATATAACAATTAAAAGAGTAGATTTCGTAATATGAAATTGATTTCGTAAATAATTTCAAATTATGTTCGGTTTTATTATTAATTTTAAATCGTTAACAAAATAGAAGGTTTATATAAACAGACATGTATGGTGTGTTATCGCAAGATTTTCATGTGGATGGAACAAAGCGAAATTAGAAGATGTTAATAGTAACCAAATAGAAAATTTATGTAAAGAGATAGTAGTGATTAGTTTACAATAAAATGAATGATTACCTCGTTTTGGACTATCTTAGCAATAAGTTCTAGCAAGAACGATATTTGGCGAGATTAGACGATACGAGACAAACGGTAACGAGAGCGAGACGAGTCAAACGGTTACGAGAGCGAGACGAGACTAACGGTTACGAGAGCGAGAGCGAGACGAGACTAACGGTTACGAGAGCGAGAGTGAGACGAGACTAACGGTTTCTAGAGCGAGAGCGAGACTGAGACACGAGAGTTATTTTTTACACAACAAACGAGAGCGAGACGAGATTTTTGAAACTCTCGCCCTATCTCGTCTCGTGTGAAGTCCTACCAGTCGTTCTAAAACGCATCCTACCAAAAGGCACCCCTTTTTTTTATCCTTCTATCTATCTCCTTTTATCCTCACTTGAAGATAATTCCGCCAGTTTCCTCGTAGTGTTATCCAGCTGCAGGAATCCATTGTGGATTCCCTTGGCAGCATCCTCCTGCAATTCACCTGTGGTCACGATCGTGTCCAAAAGGTGTTCAGCACAATGTGCGGACACTTTAACACCTGCATCCCCGTCGAAGAGGGCAAAATAGGACCAGTAGGTCAGTACGTACCATGTGCGCATCATCCATTTCAACCTTGAATACTCCCGACTCCATAACGCAATCCATTTCCTTCTCCATGTTCTAATTTTTTTTCTGTCTTTGGCTTATCTAAGAATGCACCCATTGCTAATTATCTTGGTTAAACGGTCGAGGTATTATCGCAGCTTCATATTTAGACAAGCTAGAACGAATCTGGAAAACAGTCGATTAAGATCCCTGCTCCAGTAAAGTCTCCACCAAATTTTGACACCACACAGAAAGCAGCTCACAAAAACTTCTGCCTTGACTTGACAAGACTACACCAGACTGGACAAGACTGGACATGGACGGAAAAGAGTGGACTAGACAAGACTAGACAAGGCAAGCGAAAATAGATCTAAGGGTTTATAGTCCCTACAGGCCGGTTTCCAGAGAAGCTGTCCTCGTGATTGTTAGCCTGCCGCCCATCGAACTAATGGTCGATGGAATAAAATAAATATCACATAGTATATTTATTTCGAGAGATCAAAAATGGGCCAAAACTCGTATCATACCTACAAGGGCGCACCTGTTCACCAGGTGGCAAGACTGTTAAGACAGAACAACCAATAAGCTAACTAACGACAAAAGCTATCAAATATCTTGGCAACGTCGTTAACTTTACTGCTGCATTAGGCAGATTAATGCTAAATGTAGGTAGACCAGCCGGCAGCAAAAGAGGAAATTTAGCTTCAGTCGCCCACTCAACCCTTCTGTATGGTGCTCCAGGAGCGTATGATGGCAAATACCACATACCTTAGAAACACACTCGTCAATGTCCATAGGAAAATAGGTCTAAGTGTGTGAAGTGCCTGGTGCCAGGCTGGTTTCCAGAACAGCTATCTTCGTGATTTCTTGCCTGCCGCCCATCGAACTAATGGTCGATGAAAAAAGAAATATACTATACCCAGGAGATCAAAGCCCCCCCCCCCCCTCCCGAAATATGCAAAATATATACATAAATGTTATATTCAAATAAAAAGACGAGTAGAGACGACTCTCTTCAAAAGAGCATGGTAGATGTGAAGTTTAGGAACCTTTGTGTGTCAGTTTAGAAAGTAAATTGGTGCATTTCTGTTATTGTATTTTCTTAAACCCCCACTTTTTTATTTCCAGGCATGTCCAGTCTTGGCCAGTCATGTCTAGTTTTGTCTAGTCTAGTCCAGTCTTTTTCTTGTTTTGTCTCGTCTAGACAAGTCTTGCCTTGTCTTGTCTAGTTTTATCTAGTCTTGTATAGTTTTGTCTAGTCTTGTCTAGTCTTGTCTAGACTTTTCTAGTCTTGTCTTTGTAGCTGTGTCTAATCTTTCTAGCATGGTCTAATCTTATCTTGTCTAGTCTTGTCTAATCTTATCTATGAACAGTTAGTGTTTTCTATGATAATTTGACAGTTTAGACTAATCTTATCTTTTCTTGTCTAATCTTATTTAATCTAGTGTAGTCTTCTGTAGTCTAGTCTTGTTTAGTTTTGTCTAGACTTGTCTAGTATTGTCTTGTCTAGCCCGCTCTAGTCTTGTCTAGCATGGTCTAGTCTTGTCTTGTCTAGTCTTGTCTAATCTTGTCTGGTCTTGTCTAATCTTGACGAGGATAATTTAGATTGATCATTTAGGTTAATGATATATTCATGAACAGTTTGAGTTTTCTATGATAATTTGGCAGTTTAGACTAATGTTATCTATTCTTGTCTAATCCTATCTAATCTAGCATAGTCTTATGTTGTTTAGTTTTGTCTAGACTTTTCCAGACTTGTATAGACTTGTCTAGTCTTCTCTTGTCTAGTTTTGTCTAGTCTTGTTTTGTCTAATCTTGTCTAGTTTTGTCTAATATTGACAAGGTTAATTTGGATTGATCATTTAGAATTGGTAAAACCATACTATAGATAATCATATAAACTTAATAAAGTCGGAACACAGCCTGAATATATAAAAATACTCAACCTTTTCGGAGCTCTATAATACTAATGAGACTTTTTAGGACTACCAAAAACAAATCTCTGCCATCTGTAGACGCGTTTCGAGATATATCTCTCATCACTACAGCTTTGCTTTTATGAACATTTTGCAAGTGTAAGTAAGTGATTTACAAAATGTTCTTAAAATCAAAGCTGTACTGATGAGAGATAAACCTCGAAACGCGTCTACAGATGGCTATCCACTTAAGGTATCGGAAAAACATGATCTTAAAAAACAATGTTATTTTTCTGTTTTTTTGTTGAATGCCACGAAGGTGGACTGAAAGCTTTAAAATGACAAATTTCACATGAGATTTGTTTTTGGTAGTCCTAAAAAGACTAATTAGTATTATAGAGCTCCGGAAAGGTTGAGTATAATTTAAATATTCAGGCTGTGTTCCGACTTTATTAAGTTTATATGAATTGATTATGTCTATTAATGATTATGTATTTTTGAACGGTTTGTGTTTTGTATACTAATTTCATCCGCATTTAATTTTAGATTATTTGTTGAAAATATTTATTGAAGCTCGTCGGTGTGACGGTATAAAATGTTTTGAAACAGATTTAGATCGAAAATAGAGAGAATTTACTTTACTGCTCGAAAAGCGCAATTTATAAACATAGCGATTTATTTGTTATTGCGCTAGTTGTTTAGAGATGTATTACTTACTACTTTGCATTAAACTATTGTTTTACAGCAAATTTCGCATTGTTTTTAAGCTTAAAAACGTCTAAATTTATACATATATAAGGTTTAAACATCGTAAATTGCTCAAAAAACGATGTGAATATTTGAAATCTAATAACTATAAACAAACAGAAAGAATTGATTCATGTATACGCGTAAATTGCTCAAAAAATGACGTGAATATTTGAAATCTATAAGCAAACAGAAAGAATTGATTCATGTATACGCATTTGTAGTATTCTACAATACTTTTGAAACTAAAAACAATCTGCGTTTTATTATCAGAATAGATTCAATTCTAATTGATGAATATTATTATTATCGATTAAGCAAAATCCTTTAATTTGATTTTAAAGATCATTTTAATTAGCCTTGCATTTTTTTTAGAAATGAAAAATTGTAAGAAAAATTTATTGAATAAGTTGTTAAAAGTTGTTATTGTATACCCAGATATTCAAATCGCAACAATAAGGAATATTTGATAAAATTTTTGTAATTGTTTAATTTCTGGGTATTCCTAGGTGAATCTATTTATAATTATAATTTATAGCAATCAATTTGGGAGAACGGCGTTCGCCGTCCTCTCGCTCCGCTCCACGTCCGGCACCTATGCTACCTTTTTCATCCCTGCACGCCGTCTGTGCCGAACAATCGGCGGCTGCGAGCGCAGGGGCGGGATGCTGCGCGCCGTGCAGAGATCAATACAGGGAAGAGAGGAGATCTCCGGGCGTCCGGCGGAACAGTGTCCCGTCGGCCGGCGTCCCGAAATGCTGGAGGCGGCCAGAGGACAGGGTTGACGAGCGCCGAACGGCCACCATGTGAAGGGTACTCCCGATTGGACAGCCACTCAACCACCTGCCCCCAGCACGCGCTCCACGGGGGCCGCTTCAGCATGGGCTACTTTAAAGGGGTCATTTATATTACTTTATGGTATTCCAGTATTTTATTTGGTGAGTCTTTATCTAACCCAATAAAAACAAAATACCAATTTAATTTTGTTTTTAGGCTACGCTGGTTTATTTTGTCCCATTTTACCGCTACTTCTAATTTCTAATAATCTCTACAGAACTTTAACCGACTTTTTGTTCACTTTTTGGCAAATGTATCCCACTGTAAGTGCCCTTCAACCTCCATACACAAACCAAAATCAACACCTTTACCGTTGTTTGTTTAGGCTCTTTTGGAGATTTTGTTCGATTGTAAGGTGCAAGTGACGGGAGACGAGATCGATGCCGGCGAGACTTCCATTCTTGTGATGAACCACCGGACTAGGACCGACTGGAATTTCCTCTGGCCGGCGGTTTATCACGCCACAGTCGGCTCAGGACGTCTCAGGCATCCCACCAAGTTTGTTCTCAAGGACGAGATACGTCACATTCCGGGAGTAGGTAAATCAAAACTTAATTATATAACTGTAATATTTGGGGCAACGATTTTATTTATTAGCATCTTTTTTATTTCACGCTTATTTTTTTTGTTAGGATGGGTGATGCAGTTGTCCTGTTTTCTGTATATCAAGCGAAACTGGTCGGTGGACAAGGCAAAACTACGCAGGATGGTCGACTACTTCTCCGATCTCAACCACAAGTTCAGCCTGCTCATCTTCCCCGAGGGGACAGATCTAACCCCCGAGACGAAACGCCACAGCGATCGTTTCGCCGAGAAGAACAACCTCCAAGTAATTGAACCCCACCAAATCAAATGAATCCATTTTCATCTGTAACTGTTGTAGAAGTATGAGTATGTTTTGCATCCGAGGACGACTGGTTTCGCGTATTTGGCGAATCGTTTGATGTGTAAAGGTGCCCTGGACGCCGTCTACGACGTGACCATCGTGTATTGCGACAACGTGCCACAGAACGAGACGCTGCTGCTACGCGGGAGGTTCCCGAAGGAGATCAAAATCCACTTCACCAAACACCCCACCAGCACCCTGCCCACCTGCGAACCAAACCTGAGACTGTTCTTAGAGCGACGTTGGATGAAGAAAGAACGAGACCTGCGAGAGTTCAACTCCACCAGGCATTTCCTGCACGGGAGGAAGATCACGAGGCCCTGTAGGCTCGAACTGTACGTGGCTCTGGTATTCTGGACTTTCCTGCCGTGCCTGGTGCTCTATCTCCTCCTCACTGGCAGCATCCTGCGGCACCTCGTCGTTTTCCACACCGTTTTCCTGCTGTTCGTCAATGTTTTCTCCGATGGATTCCAAAATTTTGAAATTTCGTTACATAATATAAAGACTTTTGTCAGGGAGAGATGGTGCTATAGAAAAATTAACTGAGAAGTGAATGTAAGTCAATAGTTATGCTTCAAAAATTTTCACAAATCCTTTACCACGACCGCATCACGATAGGGCGCGGATTTGTGAAGGTATTACTTGGAGGGTCTGTTTGCTACAAATCCAGACGTGACCTCCTTGGTAGTTGTGGATGGGTTTAACGAAATTTACAGGTGTTGACACTTTTTTTGTTTTAGTTGGTAGTAAGAAGAACGCAAAAACTAGAAAAGGAGAGTTTCGGCGAGATATTTGTATGTGTTTAGTTCCACCCGCATGAGCCGTTTCACCGGAAAATCCCGCTTGGCGTTCTTCCCCGTCGTTTCCGGAACGTTCCTGTAGATCCCCGACAGGTAGTACAATCCTAATCCACTATTTGCTTATTATTTACCAACGTTTATTTCATACTTTAAATCAGGCATGAGCAACCTGCGGCCCGCGGGCGGCTTAAAGTTCTTATGTCGCCTTCCCTCCGCTATGAAAATTACCCTACTGTCCTAAATTTTAATAAACGGGACTAATATCGCCACTGTACTCAAACAAATAAAGGTAATATAGCCATAGTTCCCAAAAGGTTGCTCATGCCCGCTTTAAATCATCCAATTTTTATTCACAATTTTATTTTAATTTTTCACCCCGATTTGTTCAAAAATTCGTTTGCGGTCAAATGTTTCGACTCGCCACGACATTCTGACGTTTGCTTGTTGGACAGCGTTTCAGAACACGTGCCACCTCTGACACCTGTCAGCTTCCACGCGTCAAAATGACAGCCACGTGTCAAATATATTGATCGATAACAATGATAACAATTTCAATTGATTTATATCATAAATTTTAATTTCGCATATTCTATTGTTTTTCCAATTTATTCCTGCTTACATTTTAGCAGCTTTTCCACTTTAAAACAGGAAAAATTAATATTGATTTATCCAAACAAATTTGTTTGATAATGAGATGTTACGAATAATCTTGTTAGCAACGAATACTTTACAATCATTGCCACATAAACTATCATATCTCAGTATCAATTATTCTGTTTAAAAATTAATGTTGTAGATTTTCTACGGTAGACTGTTTTTGTTGAATCATAAATGTATTTTTGATTGTTTTGAATTGGTGTAACGAAGCACTTTGGGGCGTTCTGACGTAGTCGAAGTCCTTCGTTTCGAATCCAAACGAGTTTTCTGAAGAAGCTTCGTGCTTAGATGTAAAAGGTAGATGAATAAATTCTAGCTCAGAGAGACACTCAAGGCTCTCCCGCACTTAGCTCTTAGTCTTGTGCTGCACTGACCGAAGACTTGGCCGCTTAATCCCGTCAAACAACGGGAGGAGTTTTGAAGAAAATGCCCAAAATCACTCCACCCCTGTTTGAACGTTTAAGTCGGAAGTCTAAATATGTTTAGGAGTAGTTTTTTTAATGAACATATAAACATAATAATTAATTGAGACTAAAAAAAAAAGCGATGATTTTGTTTAAAATTTCATTCAAACTTAACTAGTTTTTGAAATAACTCTTAAAAAGTAATATTTTATTTGCCTATAAGTTCCTTAAAAGATATGTCGGTTTGAGGAAACATTTTTCGTTTCAAAACTTGGTCAAAATTCGTTTTTCTTGAGACCTCTAACGGTTTCGACTAAGTTTTCAACGTGAAAAATCTGGTCACAATTAGTTTGATTCGAACTATTTTTTTGACTGGCCGCGACTACGTTGGGGAAACTCTAACAAAGCTTTTTCAAACTATCTCTAGAAGTTAATTTGACTTAAGTTTTACCCCACAAATCCCCAACTTCAATTCAGATTTAACTCTCATTATACGACATTTTTAATAATTTTTAAACGTTTGCTATAACGACATTTTTAGTCTTAATTAAATTCATTCCCACAAAAGTAATGTAAGGTCACAAATTAGTCTTTAGATTAAACGGAATTAGTTAATTAGATATTTATCGGGGCTTAGATTTTCTGCCTTCAAAACTCTCGCAGTTTTTCCTTCGTTTCTGCGGGGGTTTTTAAACGCCAGAATTCTGTAAACTATCTAAAAACTAATTCCGCACTACTTTTTTCGATGTCTCTTTTCGTTGTCTCTTCGGTTAAAAAACGAACTGTTTTCATTTCTGTGAATTCTACGTGCCATAAACAACACATGTAAATAGTAAAGTTAGTTAAGGTTAATTAAGGGTAGATTAGATGTAGTTTATAGTGAGGTAAAGGTACGGTACTGTTCTCAAGGTAAAAGACTTCAAAAACTGATATTTTCTAATGATGTTTTGGATGTTTATCATGCTTTGTCAAATGTCAAATGGAAATGTATTACAACTTGTCAATTAGTATGACAGTTGTTATACATATCTAATTCATGTTTTAATATCTTTGTTATACATTTTAATGTTATTTTAATTTATTTTTTTTTTGACAAACAGTTTTAAAATTATATTTTTTGGCAACTTTTTAACCAGAAATTGACTAGAATTATTTGTGAAAATGACAACTTTGCAACAATGTATTTATTAGTTTACAAAAAGACAATTTTCTTACGAAATCTAGCAAAATCTTTAACAAAAGAATATTTGCCCTCTTTGTTAAGTTTTGGCAGATTTCACTGCCTTTGCACGGAAATTTTAATTTTCCTGGCATTTGACTTATGATTTGATCCACTGATTTTTTTAGATGTCTTTAAAACTATTTATAAAAAAAGGAACAAAAAACCTAAATTAAGGTAAAAAATAGAGTTTATGATATATAGAACAAAAGGGTCGTCCATTAATCACGTGATCTTTTTTATCAACTTTTTAAGACCCCCCCTCCCCCCGGCCATACGTGGTGAGGTTTTAGGTTAAGCCTCCCCCCTATGCAAAATCACGTGTATTTTTTTTTGGTTCAAGTCGCGCGCATTTTTCAGTATAAAAATCGCGTATTCAACGATAAAATAAATACACGTGACTACACCCCCTCCCCCCACGTGATATTTCGTGATTATTCACAAACCCCCTCCCCTCCCCTTTCGAGCCTAACGTGATTAATGGACGATCCCAAATATAATATTTTTCGATGTGACTTCTTCGTAAACTACGTGTACATAAAAACAATATTTAGACCTTGTACATGAGTAAACTCTGTGGTAGCAAACATAGCGAATAATAAAATATTTATTTCATAATTCTCAAGAATTTATTTTCAAAGTACCAAAAACATAATAACAGAACAAACAAAAAATGCACTATACACTAAAAAAACAATTAAATTGTATTATATAAAAAATTCGGTCGCAGTTCTGGAACTTTCTCACCCCCGCTGTTATAACCATTAATAATAATAGCTTGAAGAAAAATGTGTATACCTAGAATTGAAACCCTCCAATTTTCGCCACTGGCTAGGAAATAATAAGATAATGATAATATTTAGAAGATTCTTGCAATCCTAAGATATCAAACCGAGTAGCGGGGTGAAAACTCGATGGTACATCAGATACAAGAAACCGAAAATTATTAAGGTTTTGCATATTTTATCCACAAAGTACATTCTGAAACAAACAAAATTGTTAACAATATTTAGCACTAAACAATGTCAATTTATAATTTTTATTACTCATGCATTAAAAGTACTATCTTAGCGCACGTTTTTTAGTGCGAGAAATGCCACTTTTGGTTGTATTACCACATAACTTGGGGTAACGTTACATTTAGGGGTTAGTTACGTTGGGGTAACGGTTACATTAAAAAAAACAATTAAATAAATAAGATAAACACAATCAAGACCTCAATATTAAAAAAGTGACGTCAAAGTAAATTTTTTTTCGTTACAAAATAAAAATTAAAGAAAACGTTTTAAAATGAGTGTAAATTATATGGTGATACCGGAGACTGAGGAGAGTTCTTAAGACGAATCCACACCACCGGAGACAATTGAACAAGCAAATTCTTAATTTTCATTCAATTTTCTTTTTGATGGCACCTGGATCCCAAACTTGTAAGATACATCCCCTCGCATGAGTAATAAAAAATATTGTTTCCAACACGGGCGATATTGTCAATTGTCCTTTCGTGCGAATGTGCGGACTCAATAAACCTTTTCATAGCTGAAACTTTTTTGTGCGCATGTATCAATTTCCGCCATGTTATACGTCAAAAAGTGCCCGAACTTTTTGACGAATAACTAAATATGTGCCCGAAACTTTGATATTGCCGCCTTTCAAACTTAGCGGATGTACATACACTTAACTAACCGTAAAAAAGTGTATTCGTTCGTGCGTCCAATTTCGCTCTTGTGTCCAATTGACAATCTACCGCCCTAGTTGCAAAATATACTATTGTCTAATCTTGTATTATCTTGGTTAGGCATATCTAGTTTTATTTATCCTTGTCTGGTCTTGTGTAGCTTTATCTGAATTTGTTTGTCTCACTTAATCTGCTTTAGTGATATTTGACATAATGCCACTCATTCAACAAAATATGGTAAGACAAATACTTAAACCTTCGCTGTTTACACCGTTATTACATGGTAAAAAATATACTTAAGTTCTGCTTAAAAATGCTGTACTTAAGTTTAAAAAATATTTAAAATTGAAAAACAATTTGAGCTGTTTAAACGCCGCCATTTTCGCGCGGTCTGTTGATGACGTCAATTACCACTAACAGTTCAGTCGATTGTTTACTACAGCTGTTTTAACTTGACGTTTTTGACGTTTGTTTTCTAACCAAAAGACTGCAATGACATACAAATGTAAAAATACGGACTTGTTTATATTTTATATTACGTCACTTTCGTTTTAACCAATGGTGTTGCGTTTTACAAATTTGAATTTCCCTCGCTTAATTTGCACTTTTATTTATTAATTTCAAGTATTTAAAAAGATATTAATTACAAAAATAACGGTTTACTTCAAATGTCCGGTCAATAAAAATTCGGGAAAAAAATTTTGAACCGAATTTAAATTTCATGCATATTCCCCATTGTTTTTCTTATGTAATCAGTTGTTTACTTACATCTTCATGTGTCGTTTGGCAGATGGTATGGATTCGTCGGATTCGTGTAAAATGTATAGTCGAGCCGCATGTACACACGAAGTGAAATAATCGTGATAGTCGATGCCTTCGCCATGGAGGAGGTACGTGACCCTCTCCCTGGGATTCAAAATTTCCCGAGCGTTCATCGATTCGTCGTTATTGAAATCCCACTGTTTGTTGGCGTAGTACTCGAACATTTCGAAACCTTTTAAAATCCGTCTATGCACCCTCAACAGCCTGAAATCGATTACAATTTAGGTTTGGATTTTAGGGGTTGGTTTATGTGATGCTTACACCGGTTTGTAGCCCAGGCATATGAGTAGGGCGTCGATGAACACGGCGGGGACTAGATGGAAGAGCAGCACCGCGACGTTGTGCACGAACCGGTTCTTCTTCATGGAACCGCCGGGGTACCAAACCACTCCGTTTAATGGTATCCTGGTGTTGATCACTTCGCGGCCAATCTCTATGATCTCCTCCCAAGATATTTTATACTCCGCAGAACTTGTTAAATTGTAAATATTTCTCTCCCTAAAATAGAAAAAAAAAGGTTTAAGTTCTATGTCATTTTTTTTAAATAACGACGTACTTATACATTGTGTAGTTTAAAGACGCACAGAGTAATCCATTTACAGCGATATCAACGGGTAAATAGTCGGCGTAGCTGCTCCCATTGCAGTACATAGTCCTAATTACACCTTTGCCTGCCCCAATTAAAAGCCCTGTGGGGCCATTTATGTTATCAGTCCATCCCGGTAATGGTTCCTTCCAAATAGGAATAACTTGAAATAAAGGACAAATTAGCATGCGTTTATGTGCACAGATACAGTATAATCTCGGTGATTCGGCCATTGGACAACACGTCCAGTAATTCGGCGGTCTGGAGACCGCTCGCGATCTTCCCTCCCACCACTCTTTCTTATAATCCGGCGGTTGTCTGGTCCCATATGTGTCGGATTATCGAGATTATACTGTATTTATATAACTATTTCAATATTTCGAGGTGGTTTAAAAAATATCTCACCATTATAATGCTTAGACCATTGCCAAAATGGATTTAAAATAAAACATTTTACACTACCTCTCCAAAGAAAAAATACGTTTTCTCCCATCCAACCAAAAGAACCGCCCACCCAGAATGACCCGATACAACATTAACCGAATGAACATCACAGAAGATATCATTAAGAACTTTAGAGAAGAAATCCACACCGTCAATACAAGGAACTGGCAAGACCTCAGCACGAGGATTTATGGTGCTGCGAAGAAGACACTAGGGCTGGCAAAAAGGAAACGAGAAATCTGGTGGAACGAATCATGCGAGGAAGCACTCGAGGAAAAATCTGTGAAATGGTGAATATAGAAATGTTCCAGGAAAATGGTACACTTGGAACAAGGAAAACAGGCGTCAAAGGAAACCCTGAAGGAATGCGCAAGCGATACTGGGGTGGTGTACTTTTAAGCCAAGTGGAGGTAGGGGTTTACTGAGTGAGAGTCTCACACACAGGCTGGTAGAGCTTCCCCCAAACCACATATTAAAAAAGGCGTCAAAGGAAGGAAGCATCCATTTTATTTCGACGGTCAATACGATCATTTGAGAAGTGCCTTCTTTAAAGTGCCAACTGTGCTAGTTGGAAAACTGGAAAATATGGAAATGTTCCAGGAAGATGGTACACTTGGAACAATTCAGGCGTCAAAGGAAGGAAACATCCATTGTATTTCGACGGTAAAAACGATCATTTGAGAAGTGCCTTCTCTGAACTGTGCCAATTGGAAGACCGGAGAATATGGAAATGTTCCAGGAAGATGGTACACTTGGAACAATTCAGGCGTCAAAGGAAGGAAACATCCATTGCATTTCGATGGTCAAAACGATCATTTGAGAAGTGCCTTCTTTGAAGTGCCAACTGTGCCAGTTGGAAAACCGGAAAATATGGAAATGTTCCAGGAAGATGGTACACTTGGAACAATTCATGCGTCAAAGGAAGGAAGCATCCATTGTATTTCGACGATCAAAACGATCATTTGAGAAGTGCCTTCTCTGAAGTGCCATCTGTGCCAGTGGGAAGGCCGGAGAATATGGGAATGTTCCAGGAAGATGGCACACTTGGAACAATTCAGGCGTCAACGGAAGAAAACATCCATTGTATTTCGACGGTCAAAACGATCATTTGAGAAGTGCCTTCTCTGAATTGCCAACTGTGCCAGTTAGAAGACCGGAGAATATGGAAATGTTCCAGGAAGATGGTACACTTGGAATAATTCAGGCGTGAAAGGAAGGAAGCATCCATTGTATTTCGACGGTCAAAACGATTATTTGAGAAGTGCCTTCTCTGAACTGCCAACTGTGCCATTTAGAAGACCGGAGAATATGGAAATGTTCCAGGAAGATGGTACACTTGGAACAAATCATGCGTCAAAGGAAGGAAACATTCATTGTATCTCGACGATCAAAACGATCATTTCAGAAGTGCCTTCTCTGAAGTGCCAACTGTGCCAGTTGGAAGACCGAAGAATGTGGAAATGTTCCAGGAAGATGGTACACTTGGAACAATTCATGCTTCAAAGGAAGGAAACATCCATTGTATTTCGACAACGATTTCAAAACGATCATTTGAGAAGTGCCTTCTCTGAAGTGCCAACTGTGCCAGTTGGAAGGCCGGAGAATATGGAAATGTTCCAGGAAGATGGCACACTTGGAACAATTCAAGCGCCAAAGCAAGGAAACATCCATTGTATTTCGACGGTCAAAACGATCATTTGGAAGTGCCAACTATGCCAGTTGGAAGACCTTGAAACTAATTTCACCAGAAACAATTCCAGAGATTTCTATCAGACGTTTAAGAACAAACTCAAAGGATACAAATCACGTATGAGCTTCAGAAATGAACACGGAAAAATCGGTTTGAACAACCAAGAAAACACCGAGATACTTGCAAGGTAATTTGATAACCTCTTAAACTGCCCACCACCAACCTCTATACTAGAACTTCTGCCGCCATTGGAGGACCAAGGAGAGAACTTACCACCAGCAAGGGAAGAAATCAAGAATGTCTTACCAAGTTTGAAAACAACAAGGCTAGTAGCAAAGACTCGATAACGGCAGAAATGTTGAAATTCTACCGAACCTAACCTCCAAACTAGAAGTTCTGCAGCCACTGGAGGATCAAGAAGAGGACTTACCACCAGCGAAGGAAGGAATCAAGAATGCTCTACGAAGTCTGAAAAACAACAAGGCTGGCGGCGAGGACTCGATAAGGGCAGAAATGTTGAAATGGGCGGAACCGGATTTCCTGGACGACTTACACCAAATATTTCAGACAATATGGGAGACGATACCAGAACATTGGAAAACAGCGTTGATTCACCCGCTCCACAAGGAGACAAAAAGTACGTCAATAACTATAGAGGCTCCTTACTTCCGGTCGCCTATAAAATCCTCTCAAAGATACTCCTGAATAGAATAGAGGAGACCCTTGATAAACAACATGGGGAGTGCCAAGGAGGGTTCCGAAAAGGTCGCTCCTGCGTAGAGCAGATCTTCAACTTGAAAACAAACAGCCGCCATAGAATGCTGAGCTCCAAAAAAATTGTAGTATCTTTCATAGTTTCCAAAAAGGCTTTTGACTCGGTGGACAGAGAAATCCTGGATGGTATCATTCGAGAATTTGGGGTGAAACCCAAGTTGGCAAACATAATCAAAGATAAATTAACAGGCACAAAATCCAAAGTGAAGTTCATGGGAGCTGTCCCGGTCGTTTGAAATCAAGACGAATGTAAGGCAATAGACCAATACTATTCAACTGCATCCTGGAAAGAGCGTACGAATGTGGAACTCAGAGCTTATAAATGAAGGAATAAACCCAATCTGCTTAGGGAGGAAATCAGGAAGAAAGGCCAAAGCCCTGCAAAGGCTAAACAGTTGACTTTAAAACTGTTTGGCCTTTGCAGATGATTTTGTGATACTCTCGGAAAGCTCAATGGAAGCGATCACTCAGATTAACCTCTTAGATCACCAGGAAGACTGGACCTCGATAGAGAAAACAAAATTCATGATAAATGACGCACAAGCACCAAAATTCCTTGAGGCGGAGATAAGGTGCGGATAGACCTTTTTACGATTAGTTAAGCCCATGCGCGTCCGCCTTTTTTTAAAGGCAGGAATATAAAAATTTCGGGCACATTTTGTTATATTCACTGGTTATACTTCAAAAAAGTGCCCGAAAACATGGCGGAAATTGGCGCATGCGCACAAAAAAAACTATGAAGATATATTCAAAGAGTAAAGAAATTTAAATATCTCGGTGAAACGATAAAGGACAATGGTCTAGAGAAAGCTGCAGTGGGCCATAGGATCTAAATGAAGAGAGCGTATGGGCTTACAAAAACGTCTATAACAAGAAATGCATTTCCCGGAACGTCAATATAAAGCACTTCGACACTGTAGTCAAAACCGGATATATGTACACCTGCGGATGCCTTTCAATGAACTACAGGCTAGAGAAGTTGGAGGTCCTGAAAAGGAGAATCCTCCTGGGCCCAATGAAAATCATGGGCCCAATCCAGATGAAAACCGGATGGAAACTTCGGAGCAACGCCGAAGTCTACCAGAACGTAGAAAAAATCTTCGAGACTATGAGTAAACGAAGGCTAATATTTCTTGGGCATATGTACAGATTGGACAAATCCAGATTAACCAAGCAGTTATTTGACTACTTCTGGAACAAAAAAAAAAAGAGAGAGCGCGGTATAGATAAAAAACTGAGAAAAAGAGAAAGGGCGCGTAACGGACAGTGTACAAGGACATCGTACGTAACTAACGTTTTCTGCCGAATCGCTCCTACCGAGACCTCCCTAAAGGAACCTCGTTCCAAAAAACAACTACATGATGGATTAAAGAAACTCGGAAAAACCTTGAAAGACCTAACATCGCTGAGGCCCAAATGTTGGAAAGGGATACGTTTCGAAACAGAATACACAATGAAACCCTTCCAAGTTTCTTGATGAGAGACGAACTACAAAGACCGGAAGAGCCTGGACGGCCGAACAATGGCAGCAGCACAGCGATCGTAGGAAGCAGTACTGGAGGCAGAGGAAATTACAACTAAAGTAGTGAAATTGTATGTGATCCTTAGAGGTCAATTAGCAAGAAAAAAAGACACTTTACACATTTACTCATCAAAAAAGTTAATTCTAATACCGTCCTGTTTTAAAAACACAATTAATTAAACAATGTTTGGACTTACCAACTGATGGCCTAAGAAGTATAATTGGTAACTTGTCAAGTTCTTCGTTGACTAGACCTTCCCCTAAGGCTTTGGTAAACGCATACGTATTTGGTATATCTCCCAAAAGTCTGCGAAATTTTGAAATTATAACAAATTTTGACGTTTATATTTAGACTTACTTAGAAGTGATGCTTTCCACAATATCTTCGTCCATCCATTCGACAGTTTTAATGACATGGTGAGGACTAGCTGGAGGTGGATAAGGCTTTTCGTACAAAACACGTTCGTGTAGATGACAATAAGCTGTAGATACATGTGCAAAAAGCTAAAACGAAATTACATAGGTCACAAAATTAAATTTAACTTTATGGACCTACCTCAAGGTGTTTGATTTCGTGTGCCAATTCCAGCATTAATTTAGTTCCCCTGGCGTTTAACAGCACAGCTTTCTTTAAGGGATCATCGAATCTGACAGTGGCTGCGCAATGGTACACGATCTGTACTTCATCCTTGATAATCTGCCTGTCTTCTTCGGATAAACCCAATCCCAAAGTTCCAACGTCTCCCGCTAACGCAACAACCTTCTTCAAGACATCGGCTCCCTTCTTCTCTTTTAAAAGATCAAACAGCTGCGAAAAGAATTGTATTATTATTATTTTTTTATTTATTTCAAAATTAACAAATCTGTCGAGTGTTCAATAACGCAACGCGAAGAGAAAGTCTGGAGATTATATGTTTCTCTTTATTTCACTTGTTTGTTGAGTAACGAGTTATACGAAGAGCGTTGCGCAACCGGCATTTTGTCTAATGCGAAATGCTACCAAAAACGGGTCAAGGTAAACTTACGGGATTTTGGAAAACGTCCTTGAGACGCTCGTTGGGGTCTTTTCCCTTTTTGGTGCGGATCAAAAGGTAAATTCTGTGGACGCCGGTGCAGCAACGCAGCAGCTTTTCTATGAGGACCTTTCCCATGAAGCCGGTGCCGCCGGTGATCAGCAGGGTCTTTCCCATGAAAAGTTCCGCGACCCTGTCGGGGTAATCCTCCAACGGTTTGCTCGCTTCCATTTTCGACTTGTAGCTAAAAACGAAAGGGAAATTGGTGTTGTATAAGTCGGTTTGACATGAATTTAAGTAGGTTGACATTGTATAAGGCATCTTTTTTTTGCATCGTTGAATGATTCAGAATTAATTAAGTGTTAATGTGAGATTTTACAGGGAAAGAACAAATAATTTTACAAATTGATCTTTGTGACTGTTAATTTGTCAATTTAGCGAGTTTTTATTCGTTCAAATATTTGTCAAATTTGGATCTATTCAACTGGTATGTCCTATTTGAGAATCCTATTTGCCATTTTAAATTGCTGTATAATAACGCTGTATAAAGTTGATTTGGTATTACAATTTAATGCATACATGTCAATGTGACAATTGTCAAACTTTCATTAAAAAATGAGAAAAATAACTGTCAAATTTTGCGTTGTTTGTCAAATAACACGACTTTATGAATCAATACTAATCAATTTTGTGTTGGGTTATTTGACATTCTGACAGTTTGACAAGAATATTATCAATCAATTGTTATTATTTCTATACAGAAGTGACAATTTTATCAAATAATTTTTAATGGAGAAATTTTTGATTTCGAATTTGGAAAGTGTGTCATACAATAAGTTGGTTTGTGAAATTATGTGGCAAATTTTGACATTATAATTTGACAGTATTATACCAAAATATTCATCCTCAACACAAATTATAACCATATTTGGTATACAATTACACAAATAAGTGCAATCTATAACATTATCTATCAGATTTTTGACTGATTCCACAATTTCCGTTTCACAAAAACACAAATTATAGCCATATTTGGTATAAAATATAACAAATAAGTCCAATCTATAACATAATCTACAGGATTTTTGACTTGGATACCACAATTTCCTTTCCACCAAAACACAAATTATAGCCATATTTGGTATAAAATTATACAAATAAGTCCAATCTATATCATTATCTACCAGATTTTTAACCTAGATTCCACAATTTCCTTTCCACAAAAACACAAATTATAGCCATATTTGGTATAAAATTTGACAAATAAGTCCAATCTATACCATTATCTACCAGTTTTTTAACTTAGATTTCACAATTTCATTCCCACAAAAACAGATTAAACACATAAATACCACAATTTTCAACCAAAACACAAATTATAGCCATATTTGGTATACAATTTGACAAATAAGTCCAATCTATACCATTATCTACCAGTTTTTTAACTTAGATTCCACAATTTCATTCCCACAAAAACAGATTAAACACATAAATACCACAATCTTCAAGCAAAACACAAATTATAGCCATGTTTGGTATAAAATTAGACAAATAAGTCTAATCTATAACATTATCTACCAGATTTTTTACTTAGATTCTACAAAATCAGATTCCACAAGAAAACACAAATTTCAATCTACTCCTACTTCAACACTATCTTCCAGATTTTCGACTTAGATTCCACAACTATCCTTACACAAGAACCAATAAGCACTAACAAATCAGACACAATATTCAATTATTACTCGAATAATTTTATTATTACACTAATTATCTACATTATTTATACTCACGGTCCCATTTTGCACTCTAGAATGATCGAGATTACGTTTGTGTTAAATATTTGCGAAACTGTTTTAGCAAGCTGCGACAAAGCTAACTCGTCGTAATTCGATACAGAATGAGACTACGTGAGCACTTCCAACCATTGTTAAGCCAGCAAATATCTAGTTAATAACGATTTAATCAAGTGACAATTGCAAATATGAAACTGCTATATCAAACTCACAAATTGTTCCCACACATAAGTCTAATTAGATTAATTATTTGATTTTACAACAGATGAAATCGTTTGGGAGATTCTTGACGTAGATATTGACTGAGATAACTGATGTGAGTTAATATCTTGATTATACCAATCGGCAGTTTGTTTGTTAAATCTTGAGTAAAACACTGGCGATTTACCAAAATTTATTAAAATCGAAAAATAGCCTAAATATATTCAACCTGTTCGTAACTCTATAATATTAAGTCTTATTAAGACAAAACAAATCTCATGTTGCAACAACTACTTCCCTTGCTAATACCACGCAGGATATTGACTTATACAACATACATTTGTATGTTATTACTAGCCCCCAGTTCACTAAACGAGTACTATAAAGGGTTATGATAAAGTAATGCACAAGATTCATAAAACGCACTGTTCATTTTTGAAAAAAAAAGCCAAAACACGTCATACAGTTTATTTTATTCGGCGTCTTTTAACATAAGTCAAAAAAATAAAACGTCAAATTTGTGAAAGTTATCAATATTTTTTTTTATATTTTAAAAAATTATCAATAATTTATTTATTTATCAATAATATTTATTTATCAATAATATTAAAGTTATCAATAATTTTTTGTTATTAATAATTTTTTAAATAGGAAGCTAGTTTTTTTTTACATTATTTGATAAAGTTTGTTTTTCTGCATTATAAAAAAATAATTGAAGTAGGGGCCACATAAGAAAAAAAAAACGAGAAAATTAATAAAAAACGACATTAACTTAATTTTAGTAATAACTTTTAAATTAACTAAACAGTCAATTAAACCAAAACTATTTCGTACAGAAATTGTTCAAACTGTGTCCCGTTCACTATCTGACATAGGCCAAGACGATGGTAGACCTGAATTACAGAGTTTTCGATCATCTGCGGAGTTATACGAGTCATTTCATGTCTAATTCGTTCCATTACGTCTTCTAAATTGTCTGGTCGGTTAACATAGACCCGACTTTTTAAATGTCCCCACAGAAAAAAATCAAGGGTGGTAAGATCATGTGACCTAGGTGGCCACTCCATTGGTTTATGTCTTCCAATTCACCTTCCTTCAAACTGGTTATCCAGAAACCTTCGAACATTAAGACCATAATGTGGTGGTGCACCATCTTGTTGGAACCAAATACTGCGATCCAAGTTTTTACTGTACCACTTAAATAAAACGTTGCCTCGTCTGAAAATACTACACTTTTAAGCAAATTTAAATTTTCGTCACAATGCCATAAAGATTTCACAAAATTCCGAACGTCTGTCCGGATCATCTTCTGAGAGTTCGGGAACTATTTGATCTTTGTATGGGTGCAGTTTTTTCTTTTTTTAAAAGCTTTACTACAAACGACTGACTAACATTTTCTTGTAAGGCAATTCCTGTTGTAGTTGCGTGAGGGTTGTCTTCTAATGACAGCAAAATATCTAACTTTGCATCGTCGCTTATTTCTGGTCTTCCAGATTTTGGAGCATCCCTCACGCTTCCCGTTTCATTAAATTTTGTAAAAATTCTGCTTACTGTACTTCTAGCAATTGGAGGTCTTTCAAAATGTGCTTCGTTAAATAAAGCACAATGCTTCTTCATGACTTCGAAGTCTATCGCCGTAACCTACCATCATTAGAATTTCTATCCTTTCCCTTTCGGTTAAAGGAGCCATCATAATAAAATTGGTATGACGCTAATTGTAAGACTGACACTGATAAACAATTGTTTTATTAAAACAATTGAAAAAATTGATAAAAGCAGATGTTCTTACTAGGTAACTTTAAGTTAATTCTTTTAATATTTAGTTTTATTTCATAAATTCAAAATCAAGTTTATTTTGTTTTTTATTAATTCTCTCAGTTTTTTATGACCCATATTCTAAGACCCCTACTTCAATTATTTTTTTATAATACAGGAAAACAAGCTTTATCAAAAAATGTAAAAAAAGCTAGCTTTCTATTTAAAAAAATATTGATGACGTCATAACTTTGAGAAATTTGACGTTTTATTTTTTTGACTTATGTTAAAATACGCCGAATAAAATAAACTTTTTGACGTGTTTCTGCATTTTTTTTCATAAATGAACATAGTCCGTTTTATGAATTTTGTGCATTACTTTATCATAACCCTGTATAAATAACAATGTTTTTGGAAACCAAAAGTTATTAAAAGCGAAATATAATCTGAATTTATAAATATATTCAACCTGTTCGTAACTCTATAATATTAAGTCTTATTAAGACTAAACAAATCTCATGTTGAAACAACTACTTCCCTTGCTAATACCACGCAGGTTATTAAATTATACAACATGCATTTATATGTTATTACTAGTCCCCCTGTTGACTAAACGAGTACTATATAAATGACAATATTTTTGGAAATCAAAATTTATTAAAAGCTAAATATAACCTGAATTTATAAATATATTCAACCTGTTCGTAACTCTATAATATTAAGTCTTATTAAGACAGAACAAATCTCATGTTGAAACAACTACTTCCCTTGCTAATACCATGCAATATATTGAATAATACAACAGAAATTTATATATTATTATATGTTATTACTAGACCACCGTTCACTTTCATGGCACTAAACGAGTACTATTTAAATAACAATGTTTCTGGAAATCAAAATTTATTAAAAGCGAAATATAAGGTGAATTTATAAATATTTTCAAATCGTTCGTAACTCTATAATATTAATTAAGTCTTATTAAGACAAAACAAAACTCATGTTGAAACAACTACTACACTTGCTAATACTATGCAATATATTGAATAATACAACAGCAATTTATATGTTATACGTTATTACGTTTATTTATACGTTCACTTTCATGGCACTAAACGAGTGCTATATAAATAACAAGGTTTTTGGACATCAAAATTTATTAAAAGCGATGAATATGTAAAAATAAATATATTGAACCTAGTCGTAACTCTATAATATTAAGTCTTATTAAGACAAAACAAATCTCATGCTGAAACAACTACTTCCCTTGTAACTAGCCTAATACCACGCAGGATATTGAATTATACAATATACATTTGTATTTTATTACTAGCCCCCAGTTCACTAAAGGAGTACTATATAAATAACAATGTTTTTGGAAATCAAAATTTATTAAAAGCGAAATATAACCTGAATTTATAAATAAATTCAACCTGTTCGTAACTCTATAATATTAAGTCTTGTTAAGACAAAACAAATCTCATGTTAGAAACAACTACTTCTGTTGCTAATAACACGCAGGATATTGAATTATACAACAGAAATTTGTTTGTTATTACTAGCCCCCCGTTCACTTTCATGGCACTAAACGAGTATTATATAAATAACAATGTTTTTGGAAATCAAAATTTATTAAAATCGAAATATAGCCTGAATATATAAATATATTCAAGCCGTTCGTAGCTCTATAATATTATGTCTTATTAAGACAAAACAAATCTCATGTTGAAACAACTACTTCTCTTGCTAATACCACGCAGGATATTGAATTATACAACAGAAATTTGTTTGTTATTACTAGCCCCCCGTTCACTTTCATGGCACTAAACGAGTATTATATAAATAACAATGTTTTTGGAAATCAAAATTTATTAAAATCGAAATATAGCCTGAATATATAAATATATTCAAGCCGTTCGTAGCTCTATAATATTATGTCTTATTAAGACAAAACAAATCTCATGTTGAAACAACTACTTCTCTTGCTAATACCACGCAGGATATTCAAATATACAACAGAAAGTTGTATGTTATTACTAGCCCCCCGTTCAGTTTCATAGCACTAAACGAGTACTATATAAATAACAATGTTTTTGGAAATCAAAATTTATTAAAAGCGAAATATAGCCTGAATATATAAATATACTCAAGCCGTTCGTAGCTCTATAATATTATGTCTTATTAAGACAAAACAAATCTCATGTTGAAACAACTACTTCCCTTGCTAATACCACGCAGGATATTCAAATATACAACAGAAATTTGTGTGTTATTACTAGCCCCCCGTTCAGTTTCATAGCACTAAACGAGTACTATATAAATAACAATGTTTTTGGAAATCAAAATTTATTAAAAGCGAAATATAGCCTGAATATATAAATATATTCAACCTGTTCGTAACTCTATAATATTAAGTATTATGAAGACAAAACAAATCTCATATTGAAACAACTACTTCCCTTGCTAATACCACGTAGGATATTGAATTGGCTAGTTGACTAAATTAATAAAATTAGTTAATACTGCATTTTAACACCCCCTTAACACAACAAAACATTTTATTAAAAAAAAATCCATCATTTACATTAAGAATTTTGCGTTTTAAAAAAACAATTTACCTCGAAAACGCTCTGTACGGTCATGGCGTCTTGAATGACGCCAGTGGATGCAAAACTAATCAAAACAATGGTTTTGTGTATGACAGTAGTCAAATATTTTTTAATAAAATATTATGATGTTTAAGTTGAAGTTAAGTTTTTTTTTGGATCCTGATCAGAACAGCTGTATCAATTTGACAACAAAAATGTCAAAATGAAAAATTTCTCAAATAGCTTGCCTTCTCTGTTGCCTGCGAAAATTTCAACAACAACAATGGTGTCTCGCATCTGCTGACGTAACGTTTTCTGACTGGTGTTCACTGTCACGTGACAGAATACCTACTTTAGAAGATTTTATTTTGTAAGAATATTAATAATCTTTATTTATATTTTTTTTAATAAATTGGTTTTTGGCGATCTATAAGTAATAATTTATCATTAGAAACTGTCATTTGTTCGATTTATTCTTACTGGACCCTATTATACAACACACATTTGTATGTTATTACTAGCCCCTAGTTCACTAAACGAGTACTATATAAATAACAATGTTTTTGGAAAGTGATTTTGTTCTCTTTTTTTTTATTTCGTAGCCGGCGTTTGACGAGCGGGTCGTCCTCGCAACCAATACGCTGCTGTCGGTGCCGCAAGATTTCATGCTCCATTCACACGATGCGTTTCCACTCTTTCCGATCGATTGCGATGCCTTTGGCTTGACGGGTATCCAGTTTTTGGTTTATCAGATCTTCTTCCACTTGTTTTAACCATGTCTTCTTTGGCGCGTTTCTTTGTATTTTCCAGTCTGGCGGTCGCTCCGGACAAAGGAGTTTGCCTGGAAACCGGGTGTTCATCAGGCAGACGTGGCCAAACCGACGTTATACGTTTTTGTATTTCTTCTTCCACCGATGTCTGTTTCCACCGATGTCGCAGCTTTCTCTAATCGTCTCGTTTCCGAGTCGGTCGCGGATGTTATTATTACTCGAATAAACGAAACGAACTCGAAATGGAAGGCTCCCGACTTGTTTAGGTCCGGTTTGAGCAGTGTCCACGTTTCCGATCCATAAAGAAGAATAGGAAGGATTAACGTTCGGTATAGACGTATTTTGGTTTTGATGGTGATATTCGTCCGCTTCCATATGAACCACTTGCGCGAGGTGAATGTTGATGTTGCTTGACCGATCTGGCTACGATCATCGGCCGTCGACGCCAATTCCTTCTCTATCACAAGCGATCCCAA
Source organism: Phosphuga atrata (assembly GCA_944588485.1). Taxonomy (NCBI): domain Eukaryota; kingdom Metazoa; phylum Arthropoda; class Insecta; order Coleoptera; family Silphidae; genus Phosphuga; species Phosphuga atrata. The sequence continues at coordinate 7,439,061 of OX155904.1, read as the reverse complement.
ATACTTGAACTGTGGTACCTGTTCTATTTGGGTTTCATTGAGGTAAACCCTCGCCGATCCGTCCGTTGTAGGCACTTTGGTTTTATCCGCATTGATCTTTAATCTGTATGACTGGGCGAAATGAAGTACAAAATGACTGTTGCTTCGGCATCCGTATCGGCGCAGACGGCGCTGTCGCCGGCGACCATAAGATCGATTATGAAGTTGTCGTCGCCGTATCGGACTCCACGTCGTTCATCGAATGCTTTCCCGATAATCGAGTCTCCTTCGTCTCCTTCGCGACGTCTCCTTGTCGTACCCCAGTTCGAATCGGAAACTCCTCGGATCGAAAATCATTTGGGATACTGTCGTCGTACGATGCTGAAGAAGTTGAATGATTTTCAGCGGCACGTGTTCTGTCTCCAGGGCTCTTCACGATGCAATCAAAGCGGGTTTGAAATCGATGAAGATGATGACGGTTGGTTTGCCACATCGAATTCTTTCTTCCATTAGTTGACGGAGAACGAATATCTGATCGATGTATCCTCGATGTGGTCTAAATCCAGCTTGTTCTTCCCGGCTTTGCACTCCATGTTTCTTTATGGCTGCCATACACACAAAGGTCCACCGAAGAGGTCTACTTGTGCAGGTTTGCCTGCGCAGGTATACCGGAGCGTGTGTGGGAATAGACCTGTGCAGTTTCTTGCGTACGGTTGGCCTGCGCAGGCAAACCTGCACATGTAACCTCTCCGGTAGACCGTAGCGTGTATGGCGGGCATTATCCTCGATTTTATGGTTTTCATAAATACTTTACCGACGATCGAGAGGAGGCTAATACCACGGCAGTTACGGCAGTACCAACGCATCGTGTGACATGGCATAGTGATTTGTATGTAGGATGACGTTGCGGCACCGCTCCGGCATACGTAGCGCATCGTGTGGCCTCATCCTAAAGCCGGGGTTATATTAGAGCCACGCCGCGTGTCGCAACGCGTGGGATTACAATCGGTTACATACAATTAGTATGAACATTGAATTTACATTAGTTCAGTCCCGCGTGTCCCCGAGCGAGCTGACGCGACGCAGACCAGTCCATTTCGATCGGCGTGGCATCGCGGCATCGGCGGAAGTAACGCATTGTATAATCACCACGTGGCTACGCGCATTCCGGCGCAGTGTGTTGACGAGCAAGCAAGCAGACGTCTACCACATTTCAGTACGCGCGCAAGATGTCCGCCGACGAACTTATTGAGCTAGTAAGAGAGTATAAATTGCTCTTGTCTGATCTTGTCTACTCTTCTCTAGTTGTAGATGGTAACTAAGCTCCGGAATAATCATTAAACCATCTATTTGTACAATATTTGTATCGTTTTTGTCGAATAAACTTTGTTGAAATCCGCAATAGCGAAAAGCCGCAATAATTATGCCCTAAAGTCCGAAAATGATATGCCCTGAAGCCCTAAGCTCTGGACTTTGTAGTAATGACATTAATATTTTCTGTATGCAAATATTTCATGAAGAAAATTGAGCTTTACACCTAATTGGAAACAGGTTAAGATATTTTAAACAATTATTACGAATTTATGAAATTTTTATAAAAGAGTCGGAAGAGAACATTGCAAATAGGTGCGGACGTTTACGCGGTTGCGACTGAACTGACACAAAAATTGATCAGCACGCGCGGCGACGCGACACTGTAGTATAATCACCAGCCTGTTGCGCCAGACAGCGTTGTTACACGCGGCGCGGCGCGGCTCTAATATAACCCCGGCTTAAGAGTTCTAGCGCAAAATCACATAATGATTTACATAGGGGTGTGAATTCACATTTCTTCCGTTCACGTGTCTGGTTCTAGCGCATTCTGTTCATGCAGTATTTTCTATGACAGGTTTAAACAGCTAATAAACAGGTTTAATCAGCTAATAAACAGGTTTAATCAGCTAATAAACAGGTTTAATCAGCTAATAAACAGGTTTAAACATGTAGTACTCAGGTATAATCAGCTAATAAACAGGTATTGGCGGTTTGCGCATGCGCTAGAACCAGACACGTGGCCGGAAGAAATGTGAATTCAGACCCCCATCTAAATCCTTATGGGATTTTGCGCTAGAACTCTTATAGCTTATCTACTCGAGCAGCGTACGAATCAGTTCCCCGAAACCGAACCGACAATTACCGAGGTGAAGACGGCAATAAAATCGCTGGAAATCCGTAAGGCGCCAGGAGGAGATCTACTTGCCTATCTATTTTGCTCGATAATCGGTGGTTCGGGCGCTGGACCGCTGCATGCGCTCGTGGGGAGAGCTCACAAAGGTTCCATCCGATTTTTTATCCATAGCTAAATTCATGTCTTTCTCCACAAACGTCAAATTAAAACCTAACTCGCCAGTCATACACGAGGCGCAGGTGTATTCCAATTTATAATTTTAAACAGCAAAGCTGCACTGAGACTTAAATCTCGAAACAATTATTAAGTTAAATAGAAAGATGTGATCTTAAAAACAATGTCATTTATCTAGTACTCGTTTGGTACCACGAAAGTCGACTGGGGGAAGTAATAACATACAAATTTCTGTTGTATAGTTAAATATCCTGCGTGGTATTAGCAAGGGAAGTAGTTGTTTCAACATGAGATTTGTTTTGTAGCCTTAATAAGACTTAATATTATAGAGCTACAAATAGGTTGAATATACTTATATATTCAGACAATGATTATCTACAATAGACCTTTTTGCGGTTAATTAAGCGCATGCGCGTCCGCAATGTTTAAAAGGCAGGAATATGAGTTCCTTTTTAATGAAAGTTTCTGGCACATTTTGTTATTTTCACTGGTTATACATCAAAAAATGGTCAATTCGGGCACTTATTTGACGTACCTACATGCTACATTACAAAAACTGATGCATGCGCACAATAAAAAAAAAACTATGAAAAGGTCTCTATTAGTATGGTTTCCCCAATAGTAAATTAAGGAAATTTGATAAAGAATTTAGGCAGATTATCTTAACCTTGACTTAAAAATTTCAGTACTTACGTATTAACGCCACCACCGCTATATATTGGACCGAAAGTTCGCGCTGCCGCGCGTATGTTGTCTTGATTTATCTGAGTATTAAAAATGTTTTAATTTTAAATAAAATGTTTTATTTCATGATTTATCATAAAAATTTTAGGTGTAATTGCCGGGTTTTTTAAAATGAAGCGGTGATGGCGTTAATACGTAAGTACCAGTAACGTTGTCTTAATTTTATTGACAATTTAAAGATGTTAAAATATTGGGTTGTTCGGAAAGTCATTTGGTTTTTCCACCACATGTGTAGTTGAATTTTGAACCAAAGGATTTTAATTGTTCAAGCAAGGAGAACGAAATTACTTTCAGAAAAACTTAAATTTTCCTAAATGTAAGTTGAAGAATATTGCATAATTATAGGTTTCCGGTAAAGATATAACGTTTAGTATCCATACAGTTTGGTTTATTTAGTTGAAATCAAACAATTTAAAATTTCAAATTAAACAATAGACGTCGTTCCATTCAAATGTTTGCCCGCCGTCAATATTAAAGACGTTTGAGTTGTTACTTTTTCTCATTATCATTTATTTTCTTCATGCATCAAGTAATTTGCTTTACCACAACTCGAACATTAATGATGAACGACTAAATGTGGGGAATTACAATGTCAGTTTTTTTTTTAATTTTAATTATTGTTGTCTACGTAAACGGTGTATAAAATGTAGCAGTTTGTAAACACAAATTGGACGATTCATTAGTTGTAAAACTTCAAGAGTTCACCTTGAATTTTTCATTCCGGAATTAAACGTTCAGTTTTTTTCTGCTAAAATCAGCCTTCGATAAAAGAGTTATACTTCTTATAATTGGTAACTTTTAAAAACAAATTATTTTTTTTTATCTACTCGCATACCAAAATGAACAAATTAATAAGTAAATTATTGTATGTGAAGGATGCCATTATTATAATCGTTTGTAAAAGTACCCAAAAAATCGTGCGTAAATGTCCAATGTAAATCAAATGGAGTTTCATTATTAAACGATTTCTTTTTACTATGGCAACAACTGTAAAATAAAAAAAATATATATATATATATAAAAAAAAAACCGGCCGGAAAAAAGTGCGAGTTGTGACTCGCGCACCGAGTGTTCCGTACAAACTTGTAAGTAAGGTATCTTTAGAAGGACCTAACTGTATGCAACCCATATGCTTCTGGTGCCTGACAATACCACGCAACATATTAATGTATTTTCATAAGTTTCTAATAGTAAATTCGCTTTTTTCTTGTAATTAAACTACATATTTACGGTTTTCAGATTTTTCCTTTTACATGTGCTGTAAGACACCGCTTCTTGCCAAATTTCATGATTCTAGGTCAACGGGAAGTACCCTATAGGTTTAGATTCCCTTGTGAAATCGCAAAATATGCGACATAAACGGTCATATCTTTTGATCGCGTTGACTTACAAGTTTGATCACAGCTGAAAGAGACCGCAGACCCGAGTATTTTATACAAATTTCAACTTGTTACCTCTACGCGTTCCTGAGAAAAATGGTCTTGACAGACAGACAGACGGACAGACAGACAGACAGACGGAAAACAAAGTGATCCTATAAGGGTTCCGTTTTCGGTACGGAACCCTAAAAATTAAAAAAAAAAAAAAAAATTTTAGGAGAGCAGGACAAAATCAACTTGAAGCGCGGATCTCAGTCCTCGGGCCCGATTTGACCTGGCCCGAGAAAATCGAGATCAAAATTTCGAGTTTCTCAAAAATTGATCGAATTGCACCGTTGCAGGCTATAGCTAGTCTTGACTAAATACATGGGCAATTTTTTAAATTTTCATAATTATTGGTCTAAATCTTGACACCTAAAATATCCATACAGTTACACTAAATCTTGAATAGGCTAACCGCCAATATTTTTATATTACAAATTTAATATTTAGATTACTTACATTTAGAGCAGAGCAACGAAACACAAGCGTCCTTTTTATTAATATTTTTATAAGTCTGCGTGCTTCAAAATAATGTTCAAAATTTTTGAGGATAACTCAAAATGTTTTCATTCAGAATCAAATCAAAATGATTGCTGAGGCACTTCAAGTATGCATTTGCAGCAACAACACTGTTTTTGACCAATCTAGTGAACTAAATACGCACACAAAGTTATTTGCTTATAATAGGTTTATGCAAATAGAGCATACAATTAATAACGCAGTTTTCACACAAAGTGCTACTTTTTCGTCTCATTCAATTATAAATTTAAATAGTCTGTGTATCCAGACACAATATTTTTGCTTCCTTTAAATAAACAAGCATGACATGACCAATTCTTATATTTTTATTATAGATTAAATTCTCATATGTATTTCGAATCTTATTGCACATGGTTGGACCTAATGTAGTCCCCTGGGGAACATTCGACATACAATTGAAGTGCTAAGTGGTCAAAGGTGTTAAGTTACATTATTCTTAACGTAAACTTTAGTGTGAAAGAATATGTTACATACTTTTTCAATTATTTACGATCAACTTTACAGAGAAACTGCTGGAGAAGATGAAGGTGTTATGTACATGATGCATTGTTGTTTTCCTGTGGAAAAAACATGTCAAAGTAACAATTTTAGCTCATTGTGACATAACACCTTCATTTAACTGTTCATTTATTAATTAGTTTCCAATTATAAATTCAAATTGAACTGTTTTGTCAGACTTTCAATTAAATGATGCACACGATATTTTTGCTTTCTATAAATAAAATAGCATGACATACTTAATTTTTCTATTGGTATTTATATTATGCAGTTAATGTCCATAAAGGTTATATTGAAATGTGTGACAATAGCACAATGAGAGAGCAAACTGTTTAAATTTGTTATTAACTAGTTTTGGTGATTTGTATTATCAACAAATTCTCATCTAGATTTTGATTTTTATTACTCTTCCTCGAACCTAATCTGGTCCCCGGGGGAACACCCGAAACACATTTGTTAATTGCCTTCCAGGAAGTCGTGATTCAACTCGTTTGATATATTTTTTGTTACGTTATTTGAAATTCGTAAACAAATTTCAAATAACGCAACGTTATCTATGTAAACAAACCAATTATTTACAATTGAATTTATTTGAAACAAATATTTAAATCGAAAACTGGAACAAAACACAATTTTGCATCTTAAACTAATTTTAGTTTATTTCGAAATGTTGCTGTTTTTTTTTTAATAAAGTTAGGTCCAATGTGGATACCGGGTTATTAACTAACCTTCAAACACTGCTGCCAAATGGCCTATTGTATTTTTAACCCACAAACCCAAAAGAGGGGTTTGTTAATAAGTTATAAGTTTCACGTGTATGTGTCAGTCTGTCCGTCTATCCGTATATGTGTCTGTTTGTGGAATCGTAGCTCCTAAACGAATAGACCAATTTTGATGCGGTGTTTTTTTTTTAAAGCTGACGTGATCGAGCAGGTTCTTATCTATAATTTATGAAGATCTTTTCATGCGTTTGATGACCATCAGCTCATTTCCTAGTTGACAAAATTAATCTGCAACCAATTTGACACGAATGTTTGTCTAGTTCCGTATATCCAAACTTGTGTTTGAAAGCTGACGTGATCGAGAAGGTTCTTAATTATAGTTTTTGAAGATCTGTTCAGGCATTTGATGATCATCAGCTCATTTCCTCATAACAAATCTTTTTTTGTAAACAATCCCCGTATGTTATATACCCGTATTTGCGAAATTTCATAGATGTAACATTAAGAGGCTTTTTTTAATGAAGTTTGGGCCATTGTGGATACCGGGTTATTAACTAACCTTCAAACACTGCTGCCAAGTGGCCTATTGTATTTTTAACCCCCAGCCCAAAAAGAGGGGTGTTATAAGTTTCACGTGTATGTGTCAGTCTGTCCGTCTGTCCGTATATGTCGCTGTTTGTGGAATCGTAGCTCCTAAACGATTGGACCGATTTTGATCCGGTGTTTTTTTTTTTGAAAGCTGACGTGAACGAGGAGGTTCTTAGCTGTAATTTATGAAGATCTGTTCATGCGTTGGATGACCATCAGTTTATTTCCTAATTGACAAAATTAATCTGCAACCAATTTGACACAAATGTTTGTCTAGTTCCGTTTATCCAAACTTGTGTTTGAGAGCTGACGTGATCGAGAAGGTTCTTATTTATAGTTTTTGAAGATCTGTTTAGGCGTTTGATGATCATCAGCTCATTTCCTACTCAACAAATCTTTTTTTGTTAACAATCCCCGTTTTTGCGAACGAAATTTCAAAGAGATAACATTAAGAGGCTTTTTTAAATGAAGTTTGGGCCATTGTGGATACCGGGTTATTAACTATCCTTCAAACACTGCTGCCAAGTGGCCTATTGTATTTTTAACCCCCGACCCAAAAAGATAGGTGTTATAAGTTTCACGTGTATGTGTCCGTCTGTCCGTATATGTCGCTGTTTGTGGAATCGTAGCTCCTAAACGAATGGACTGATATTGATGCGGTGCTTTTTTTTGAAAGCTGACGTGAACGAGGAGGTTCTTAGCTATAATTTATGAAGATCGATTCATGCGTTTGATGACCATCAGCTCATTTCCTAATTGACAAAATTAATCTGCAACCAATTTGACACAAATGTTTGTCTAGTTCCGTATATCCAAACTTGTGTTTAAAAGCTGACGTGATCGAGAAGGTTCTTTGCTTTAGTTTTTGAAGATCTGTTCAGGCATTTAATAATCATCAGCTCATTTCCCACTTAACAAATCTTTTTTTGTTAACAATCCCCGTATATTATTACGAAATTTCAAAGAGGTAACATTAGTATTAGAAATAAATATGTGTAAAAAGATTATTTAATGAGAAATTTTGAAATCCTTGAGGACCGCCCGAGAAAGCGTTGAGGGCCGCGGGTTACTCATCCCTGGTCTAATAGATTCTCATTTTATACACTAATAACCGATATTAATTTGATTAAAACTAATTGGAGTAATTTCCGAGACGCAGTCTAGTCGTCCAGGTTGCAATTAAATTGTTGCAATTTCATCTAATTGCGAATAAAATTGAGCAGATAAATACGTGAAACGGAGTTACTATAATTAGCATATCGTAATAGAAATTTTGCGAAAACTCGCGTGTTTTGGTGATTTGCGAAACGCGTTTGAAGAAATAAGCAAAATTGTGTTACGTGTCTCGTGTAATGAATTCGACAAGAAAGTTTTGAATGAGGTAATTAAGATTGGAACCAGTTGGGCGCATCAACAGACGGAGAAATATTGTTGATTTTGTATAAATTTGTGTTAAACCGATTGCGTTATGCAAGACGAGTTGCACAATGCAATGAAAATAACAATGAAATTATAAATTTAAGTGCGGAAATTATTATTGCAACTTACCTTTAACAAAGCAAACAAATTATTAAATATTTTTTTAAATATCTATTATTACTGAAACATTTGTTTTTCACTTGGTTGTGTTGGTTGCACTACTCGGGGATAAATGTTGGGGAGCGCACGTACGGGGGCACAGACGGTCCGGTTAGCAATGTGTGAAATAATTCCACGGCGAATTTACTTTCATTTTTATTCGGTGGTGGGGCGAACGGGCGCGTACCACTTTTTAAAAATCATTTTTTCGTTTTCCTCGCGAATCTTTTATCCCCCAGCTAAAAAAGATACATTCACAACAGAACGCAATCGTTTCGCAAAATTATAACAAAAATTAATGAACCCATTCGGTGCAGATGTTATGCCCACTGGATGTTATACCCATTTCATGCTCATACCTCCTTTCGACAGAATTATTGATGCCGTAACGAATGGGCCAACGCGTAATAAGTTTACAAATTAAAATTTTGCTTGTACAGTATAATCTCGATAATCCGACACATATGGGACCAGAAAATCGCCGGATTATAATCGGCCGATTACTGGACGTGTCGTCCGATTACCCAACGGCCGAATTACCGAGATTATACTGTACTTGTTAAGTCTGTAGCAAATTGCGGCTCGCGGGCCAAATACTGCCCTATTATTGCCTTATAGAACAGACCTCTATCTGTTTACGCAAAGGCTAACAAACAAATCAAATCGCAGATTCAATCTAGATCAAAAAACGGCGAACTTCTTATCCAAAAACGCAGCCAAATAAATCGATGGAAGGTACATTGTGTCGAACTGTTGAGTAGCAGGGGAGATAGCAGCCCGGAACCAACTTGCAACATTATAACCACGAACAGCAACCCCGGGGAGTCGACAAATGTTCCAATAAAAGCGGAGATAGTGACCGGAATTAGAACACAAAAAAAACGAACCGAAAACCAAAACAAAAGACGGCGGAACAACGGGCACACGCCCACGACCGCCAGAAACAAAGGATCCCATACGCAATTAAAACACTAAAAACCAACAAGGCGCCGGGAACAGACTCTGTGCCGGCAGAACTTTTTGAAGCCGATCTGCAACTCATCGTTGACCTGCTAGATCCCTATGGGTGAAAAAATCCCAGAAGGTCTAAAAGAGGGAAGAATCATCAAACTTCCCAAGAAGGATGATCGGCAACTACGTATTAACGCCACCACCGCTACATTTATAAATGCCGCCTATAAATCTACACCTAAAATTTTTATGATAAATTATAAAATAAAACATTTTATTTAAATTAGTTAAGCTATCCCAAGGTGGATGTTATTATTATTTTTGTTTTTTGAGTAGGCTTCGCCTATGTGACTATACAAGTCGTTTGTCAATTTGAACATTTTATTTAAATTGAAAAGTTTTAATAACATCCACTTTGGGACAGCTATGTGACTGTTATAAATAGTTGTCAATTAGAACATTTTATTTAAAATTTAAATATTTTTAAAACTCAAAATACTTAATATTTTTTAACCCCAGTTAGATTACCTCCGCGAAGCGGACAGATAAATCAAGACAACATACGCGCGGCAGCGCGAACTCTCGATTCAATATATAGCGGTGGTGGCGTTGATACGTAAGTACCGGGCGATCTAACAATCTGTAATAACTGGAGGGGCATAACAATAAAGGGTTAAACAAAATCTTAATCTCTAAAGCAGGCATTAGTCAAACTAGAAAGTCAAAGAAAATAGACCTAAGGCCCAACCAAGCCGGTTTTACTAAAGCAGAGTCGTGCTTTGACCACATCAACACGATCAAAATTATTGTGGAACAATCAAACGAGTTTAACTCCCCACTTATATTTATCCTTGTCGATTTTTCTCGGTCATACTTTGATAGTATATCGCATGATGCGTTATGATGTCTTTTTTTATGGTGGTTTGGGGGAAGCTCTGCCATCCTGTGTGTGGGATTCTCACCCACTAAACCCCTACTTCTACTTGGCTTACTATGCTCCACCCCGGTATCACTTACGCATTCCTTCAGGGTGGGCAGCCCGGACGACTAGCGTCGCCCTAGTTGTTAAGGGGAGAGTCTGTCGCCCTCTTCTTCTTCCTTCTTTAATTTGTCTCTTGCTTGGTCTTTTTCGTCATTATCTTCTCAAAGTGGTCTTTTATGTACTTCCAATTGTCTGCACTTTCTATAATTATTTTAATTACGTTCTCTTTTGTTATTGCCTTCCCTACTTGCTCTTCTACGTGATTTCTTTCTTCCTTCCATTCTTCACAAAGGAAGATGTGTTCCGGATCATCTTTCTCTTTATAATATATACATTCCTCTTCCATCTGTAATTTGAATTTTTTAAAGTATGAGCCGAAGCATCCGTGTCCTGTTAGAACTTGTGTTAGATGGTAGCTTGTATTTCCATCCTTTCGTTTGTACCACTTTTCTATGTCCGTGATAAGCGTTCTAGTCCACAGTCCTTTGTCCGTTTCGTTCCATTTGTCTTGCCATTTTTTAATAGTTCTTTCCCTTTCCAGCGATGTCTCCTCCTTACTTTTCCGGAACATCATTTCCCGTTCTGCTGCAAGTAGTTCGATGGGAATTATTCTTGCTATTACCCTTGCGGCCTCCAGCGATGTTGTTCGGTGCGCTCCTGTCACTCTAATTGCCAGTTGTCTCTGTAGGCTGTCTAATTTCTTCTTATAAGTTTGTGTTTTCAGAACTCCTTTCCAAATTTGCGCCCCATATAGGATTATTGATTCTACTACCGCAGCTAATATTCTGTTTTTGCTGGTTTCCACTTTCCCCTTTCTTGGCATCAGTTTAATTAGTGCTTTGGTTGCTTTAGTGGCTTTATTATAGATATAATTTATGTTTATTATTTTTTCATCGAGGATTATTCCCAGGTATTTAGTTTCTTTTTTGGACCTTATTTTAGCCCTTCACTTCTATGGAAAACTCACGTTTCTGTTTCTTTTTTTTTCAAATGAGTAGCACTACTTCCGTTTTGTCTGTGCACAGGTCCAGGTCCACACTTTCCATCCAGTACACCATCCGTCCAATGCATTCTTCTATTTCTTCCTTTAGATGTTTCTCGCTTCTGGCCGTTGCTACCACTGCAACGTCGTCCGCGAAGGCCACTGTTGTTACGTTTCCCGGAATTTCTATTCTTAGTAGTGCGTCATATACGAGATTCCACAGGATCGGTCCCAAGACCGAGCCCTGTGGTACTACAGCAGTCATCTCCATCTCATCCTGCGGTTCCAGTTCCACAGTACGGTCCTTCAAGTAGTCTTGTATAATTCTTATAAGATAAGGTAGTATTCCTTTTTTGTTTAATGCGTTTATTATCTCTCTCCACGATACTGAATTGAACGCATTTATTATATCGAGCGTTACTAAGGCGCAGTATCCTCTGGTTTTTTTACTTTTCTTTTTCTTTCGTTGCTATCTGTAGTAGTTTCTTTATCGCACCCAGCGTTGATTTACCTCTAGGGAATCTATGCTGGTTATCAGCGAAGCCCCCATTTTTTCGGATTTCCTCTAAAAGCCTTTCTGCTAGTAATCTCTCCAGCAGTTTTCCGAACGTGTTCAGCATGCACAGTAGTCTGTATGCAGTTTCTTTCCCCGGTCGGGGTGTATGTACTAGCCGTGCCGTCTTCCATTATTTTGGGTACTTCCCTGTTCTTATGATGTTGTTCAATACCTTTAGTACTACTGTGGGGTTCATTTCCACTACTTTCTTTACTATTTTCGGCAGTATTCCGTCTGTCCCCGGGGCTTTCTTCGTCTTCATTCTGTTAGCAGCTCTTTCAAGCTCTTTTATGGTGAATTCCGGAACTTCCTCTGTCTGTATTTCCTGCCATTGATTTACATCTCTCTTTGGGAACAGTTTGCTGTATATCTCTCTTTTCTTTTCGATTCCAATGTTTTCAGGTGCTCCTCGAATTCTGTTCATTACTATCTTGTACCCAAGCCCCCATACGTCCTCTTCTACTTTCTCGCATAGTTATGTGATGTCCTAGAAACCAAAAACGTCCCCCAAGATCTAATCGCAATGACAAAGGCGCTGTACAACAAAGCGAACTGTTCTTGGTGCATCTCATGAAGGGAGAGACAGTGATAGTTTCTTCATAAGAACTGGGAAAAAAGGGATGCGTGCTATCGCCCCTGCTTTTCAACATAGCTCTAGAGCAGGGATTTCCAAAGTGCGGCCCGCGAACCTTTTGAATGTGGCCCGCGATATCGATGCCATGATTTATGTTTTTATTAAAATAATAAAAAAATAAATAAACAGTAAAATAGATTGAATGTGGGTGCGATTTTTCAGCTCTTTACATAAACTTTTCATAACGGTATTTCCCACAGATACAGATACAGAACGACACTACGAACTAAGAAAGTCCTTCAGTGCTCAGAAATTGATTTTGAAAAATCTGGTTAAACAAAATAAGTCCTCCGTTTTGGCTAGCTATGTTATTGCGCAAGAAAGTGCCAAACATAGTAAACCATGTTTAGAATGAGATTTTTTTTTAAATTGTATGTTAAAAATTGTCGACGGTGTGCCCAGATAAAGAGTCTCATTCAACGATATTTGTTGCTCGAAAATGACTACTTCTCGTAAAATAGAGACAGTTAAAACAAATTTCAAAATCGTTTACTGCTTTTTCCATTGCTTTGGACGAAAGTACCGATATATGCGATTCGGCACACCTCTTACTGAAACTTGTCAATTGTCGCCAATTTAAAACTCTCTTAAAAGAAACTGAGTCTCCATTTGGAGACGTTATATATTTTTAAAAAGTTCGATGGCTTTCAAGAGGACAAACATTAAAAGGGTTTTTTGGTTTAAGAAAAGAAATTACAAACTTTTTAACTGGAAAAAATCGTTGCCGCATTGCAAAATATGAACCGGTTATGCGACTTGACATTTATAGTAGACATAATTGGTGTTATGAATTACTTAAATTTGAAATTACAAGGTAGTTTTAAGTTTTTGGCCCGCCAGAAATTTGAGAAATACCAAATTGGCCCGTCCAGGAAAAACTTTGGGAATCCCTGCTCTAGACCATGTCATGGAGAAAATTAATAACTCTAAGGTATACGCTGGACTTTAAACTCACAGCTCAGTAACTTGGAGTATGCGGACGATATATGCCTGCTAGGGCATAACTAGCAGGATGTCCAAAAAAACCTCTCGGCGTTCTCAACGGAAGCAGAAAAGATTGGTTTGGAAATAGGGTTTATACAAAAACTGACTTTTTGGAAAACCGGTTTTCGAATTCCAGATTTTCAAAAAACCGGTTTTAGTCGGTTTTCGAAAAAAGAAAAGCATACTTGATTAATTATAGATGATAATTTGCCAACGTTTTTCATAACAGCAGCACCATCATTAAATGATTTTGTTTGATGCAAGTATGTCACTTTCTAGATTTAAGTAGAAATTTTGTAGCCTTTCAGATACCAATTCTAATGTTCTTTGAGCATCACAGGAACCAGCTATTGGCACTAATCCCTAATTGAAATCATTTGCCAAGTGGTGTACAAATATTTAAATATCTATGATTTCTTCTGCTAGTCCACTTGGCTAAGGTTATTGAGAATTTTTTTTTGAATCTAATTCAATAATAGTTTCATGTTTGGCATTGTCATAAAATGCATGAATGAGATTCATTCCTTTTGAGTTGTTTCTTGGTAATAAATATCCTTGTAGTTGAAGAGACTCTCGTATAAATGAGCTTTTTGTAATGCTATTTATAGAAAATCCATCCATTGATGCAAGTTTCGAAATTATTTCTTCTAAAGTACTCTTTTTCACTAAAATTCAAAATATTCGTTTGTATTTTGAAGACGAAGATCCAGGCGTTTCTTCTTCGCCAACTTATTCTGATCTCTTTCCGATAATTATTTTATGAACTGCTTTCAAATAATTATGCAGCTTGCTCGTAGATGATCCTTTGCAGCTCAACATTTTATTTCAATAATTGCCGATTGCCTTGTCTATCCCTAACTTTCTGAAAGTATCCCAAACTTTCGACTTATTCATTTTTATCTAAACATGAAATTAAAGTAATTATATCAATATTTTTTATTTATTATTTTGACCATTAATATGAATGTAATTTAAAGAAAAAACTTTTAGGAAATTTGAAAAACATAATTTAATTCCGATGCATATGCATACATAATTTATGACGAAACGTTGAGGAAGAAAATATGGATCATTTCAACACCCTGTGTTTTATTTAAAATTCCATTAGACAGAAGCCAGAACTTTTTACTTTACATTAAAGTTTGAAAGAAGAAATTTTGCCCGAAGAAAACCTGTCCAGAAGTAAGTCGGTTAGATTAGCATACAATAGACCTTTTCCTAGTGGAAATTTTATTGTGCGCGTGTGTCAATTTCCGCCTTGTTATACATCAAAAAGTGTCTGAACTCTTTGACGTATAACTAAATATGTGCCCGAAACTTTCATATTCCCGCCTACAAACTTGGCGGATGCGCATGTGCTTAACTAACCGTAAAAAGGTCCATGAAAAGCAAATCAAATAAGTTATGTAAAAATGTTTTCGTAATTTGAAACCGGTTTTCTTAGTTTAAGAACCGGTTTTCAAATGTGACAAATTAATTTGAAAAACCGGTTTTTTAAAACCGGGTATGAGAAACCGTCAAACCCTATTTGGAAATCAACATCGCTAAAACCAAGACTATGCAGATGAATACAAAGAAGAAGATGGTATTTACCATTAATGATTGCCAAGTCTTACACCTTCGGTTAAACAAGGTTACTGATTATGTGTGCGTGAGTGATTGTTCAGTTGAGAACGTGCAAACTTTTACTTATCTAGGGAGCTTGATAACTGAAGCCGGTGGTACAGAATGCGATGTCCAGATGCGAATCAGAAAAGACAGCAAGCATTCAGACAATTAAAACCGGTATGGGACTCCAGTCAGTACTCGAAAACTACTAAGATCCGTGTCTTCCAATCAAATGTCAAATCTGTCCTTCTCTATGGATGCGAAATCTGGAAAATGTCCAAATAACTTGAAGAAAAATTGCAGGTGGCAGTTAACAAATTTCAATCATAAGTGTCTACTGGCCTGACAAGATTTACAGCCAGGATCTGTTTCGGGTAACACATCAAAAGAAGAGACGTCACTGCCAGAGAATGGGGGTGGATCAGGCATACCATACGCCAAGACCAACACAGCATCGCCAAAATTGCTCTCGACTGGAACCTCCGAGGGAAGAGGAATAGAGGGAGACCAGTGCAAACATGGAAAATAACAGTTCTGGATGAGATTGCGACTCAGAAAAGAAAACCTGTCTGGAGGTAAAGGCGCTGGTGAAGAACCGGACTCGATGGCGGATGTTTGTCGAGGCTCTATGCTCCTCCAAGGAGTAACAACAAACATACATATTATCGTCTTCATCTTACTCATATCTCCTTACAACCGAATTGTTTTTTGATGCCGTACCGAATGGGTAAAGGTGTAATAAGTTTGTTGATGCCGCACCGAATGGGTCAAGGTGTAATACAACCTGTGATAACAATGTGATAACTGGAGGGGCATAAAATTAAACGTGATAAACAAAATCCTAGCAGTACTCAAACTAGAATGTCATTTGTTGATGCCGTACCGAATGGGTTAAGGTGTAATAAGTTTGTTGATGCCGCACCGAATGGGTCAAGGTGTAATAAGTTTGTTTATGCCGCACAGAATAATAAGTTTACAGATAAAAAATTAGTTTTTGCTTGTTATGTTAAGTCGGAGGTTGTGGCGGGCAAACTTAGGCACGCGGGCCAAATACTGGCCTTATGACTTCATCATGCTCATACCTCCTTACAACAGCATTGTTGATGTCGTACTGAATGAGTTAAGGCGTAATGAGCTTACAGACTAAATATAATTTTTGCTTCTTATTTTAAGTCTGAGGTTGAGGCGGGCAAACTGCTGCTCGCGTGCCTAAAGCTGCCCTCTTATGGCTTCATCATGCTCATACCTCCTTACGACAGGATTGTTGATGCCGCACCGAATGAGTTAAGGCGTAATGAGTTTACAAACTAAAATTTAGTTTTTGCTTGTTATATTACGTCTGAGGTTGTGGTGTGCAAACTGTGGCTCGCGGGCCAAATCCTATCCTCTTATGACTTCATCATGCTCATACCTCCTTACAACAGGATTGTTGATGCCGCACCGAATGAGTTAAGGCGCAATGAGCTTACAGACTAAATTTAGTTTTTGCTTTTTATATTAAGTCTGAGGTTGTGGCGGGCAAACTGCGGCTTGCGGCCCAAATACTGCCCTCTTATGACTTCATCATGCTCATACCTCCTTACGACAGGATTGTTGATGCCGCACCGAATGAGTTAAGGCGTAATGAGTTTATAAACTAAAATTTAGTTTTTGCTTGTTATATTACGTCTGAGGTTGTGGTGTGCAAACTGTGGCTCGCGGGCCAAATCCTATCCTCTTATGACTTCATCATGCTCATACCTCCTTACAACAGCATTGTTGATGCCGTACTGAATGAGTTAAGGCGTAATGAGCTTACAGACTAAATTTAGTTTTTGCTTCTTATTTTAAGTCTGAGGTTGTGGCGGGCAAACTGCGGCTCGCGTGCCTAAAGCTGCCCTCTTATGGCTTCACCATGCTCATACCTCCTTACGACAGGATTGTTGATGCCGCACCGAATGAGTTAAGGCGTAATGAGTTTATAAACTAAAATTTAGTTTTTGCTTGTTATATTACGTCTGAGGTTGTGGTGTGCAAACTGTGGCTCGCGGGCCAAATCCTATCCTCTTATGACTTCATCATGCTCATACCTCCTTACAACAGCATTGTTGATGCCGTACCGAATGAGTTAAGGCGTAATGAGCTTACAGACTAAATTTAGTTTTTGCTTCTTATTTTAAGTCTGAGGTTGTGGCGGGCAAACTGCGGCTCGCGTGCCTAAAGCTGCCCTCTTATGGCTTCACCATGCTCATACCTCCTTACGACAGGATTGTTGATGCCGCACCGAATGAGTTAAGGCGTAATGAGTTTATAAACTAAAATTTAGTTTTTGCTTGTTATATTACGTCTGAGGTTGTGGTGTGCAAACTGTGGCTCGCGGGCCAAATCCTATCCTCTTATGACTTCATCATGCTCATACCTCCTTACAACAGGATTGTTGATGCCGCACCTAATGAGTTAAGGCGTAATGAGCTTACAGACTAAATTTAGTTTTTGCTTTTTATATTAAGTCTGAGGTTGTGGCGGGCAAACTGCGGCTTGCGGCCCAAATACTGCCCTCTTATGGCTTCATCATGCTCATACCTCCTTACGACAGGATTGTTGATGCCGCACCGAATGAGTTAAGGCGTAATGAGTTTACAAACTAAAATTTAGTTTTTGCTTGTTATATTACGTCTGAGGTTGTGGTGTGCAAACTGTGGCTCGCGGGCCAAATCCTATCCTCTTATGACTTCATCATGCTCATACCTCCTTACAACAGGATTGTTGATGCCGCACCGAATGAGTTAAGGCGCAATGAGCTTACAGACTAAATTTAGTTTTTGCTTTTTATATTAAGTCTGAGGTTGTGGCGGGCAAACTGCGGCTTGCGGCCCAAATACTGCCCTCTTATGACTTCATCATGCTCATACCTCCTTACGACAGGATTGTTGATGCCGCACCGAATGAGTTAAGGCGTAATGAGTTTATAAACTAAAATTTAGTTTTTGCTTGTTATATTACGTCTGAGGTTGTGGTGTGCAAATTGTGGCTCGCGGGCCAAATCCTATCCTCTTATGACTTCATCATGCTCATACCTCCTTACAACAGCATTGTTGATGCCGTACCGAATGAGTTAAGGCGTAATGAGCTTACAGACTAAATTTAGTTTTTGCTTCTTATTTTAAGTCTGAGGTTGTGGCGGGCAAACTGCGGCTCGCGTGCCTAAAGCTGCCCTCTTATGGCTTCACCATGCTCATACCTCCTTACGACAGGATTGTTGATGCCGCACCGAATGAGTTAAGGCGTAATGAGTTTATAAACTAAAATTTAGTTTTTGCTTGTTATATTACGTCTGAGGTTGTGGTGTGCAAACTGTGGCTCGCGGGCCAAATCCTATGCTCTTATGACTTCATCATGCTCATACCTCTTTACAACAGCATTGTTGATGCCGTATCGAATGAGTTAAGGGGTAATGAGCTTACAGACTAAATTTAGTTTTTGCTTCTTATTTTAAGTCTGAGGTTGTGGCGGGCAAACTGCGGCTCGCGTGCCTAAAGCTGCCCTCTTATGGCTTCACCATGCTCATACCTCCTTACGACAGGATTGTTGATGCCGCACCGAATGAGTTAAGGCGTAATGAGTTTATAAACTAAAATTTAGTTTTTGCTTGTTATATTACGTCTGAGGTTGTGGTGTGCAAACTGTGGCTCGCGGGCCAAATCCTATCCTCTTATGACTTCATCATGCTCATACCTCCTTACAACAGGATTGTTGATGCCGCACCGAATGAGTTAAGGCGTAATGAGCTTACAGACTAAATTTAGTTTTTGCTTTTTATATTAAATCTGAGGTTGTGGCGGGCAAACTGCGGCTTGCGGCCCAAATACTGCCCTCTTATGGCTTCATCATGCTCATACCTCCTTACGACAGGATTGTTGATGCCGCACCGAATGAGTTAAGGCGTAATGAGTTTATAAACTAAAATTTAGTTTTTGCTTGTTATATTACGTCTGAGTTGTGGCGTGAAAACTGTGGCTCGCGAGCCAAATCCTATTCTCTTATGACTTCATCATGCTCATACCTCCTTACAACTGGATTGTTGATGCCCCACCGAATGAGTTAAATTTAGTTTTAGTTTTTGCTTTTTATATTAAGTCTGAGGTTGTGGCGGCCAAACTGCGGCTTGCGGCCCAAATACTGCCCTCTTATGACTTCATCATGCTCATACCTCCTTACGACCGGATTGTTGATGCCGCACCGAGTGGGTTAAGGCGTAATGAGTTTACAGACTGAAATTTTGTTTTTGCTTCTTATGTTAAGTCTGAGGTTGTGGCAGGCAAACTGCGGCTCGCGGGCCAAATACTGTCCTCTTATGACTTTATCATACTCATACTTCCTTTAAACAGGATTGTTAATGCCGCACCTGATGGGTTAAGGCGTAATGAGTTTACAGACTAAAATTTAGTTTTTGCTTGTTATGTTAAGTCTGACGTTATGGCGGGCAAACTACAGCTCGCGGGCCAAATACTGCCCGTAAAGTAATAATACTGACAGCGAGGTAATAATGTTGTCCTCGAAGTAATAATGTTGCTCGCAAAATGATTATGTTGCTCGCAAAGTAATAAAACTGACGACAAAGTAATAATACTGCCAGAAAAGTAATAATAATGCCCGAAAAGTAATAATACTGCCAGAAAAGTTATAATGTTGCGCGCAAAGTAGTAATGTTGTTCACGAATTAATAATTTATGAAGAAATCGTGCTCAAAGAAAGAGAACTAACGTTCACAATCCCAAAAATGAAGTTAGAATACTTAGGGCACATTGAGGCTGATACAAATGTTGCTATAATAAATATTGAGACTGATAATTCAGGGGAAAATATCAGTAGGAAGAAGACGAATATCCTGGCTGAAAAACTTACGAGACCATAAATTGAGAAATGTTTGTCGAAAATTTCAGGAAAATCACAAATTGGACAACCTGGATACCTTGAAGATTCTTGAAGATTGTTGAGGAAATCTCGTTGTTGCTCTAGATCAGGGATAGCGAACCTATGACCCGCGGGTCAGACAGTGACCCACATAGGCTTTTAAGTGACCCGTTGATTTTAGAACTTTTATTATTTCCTTATTAAAGTTTCTCAACCACATAGGTATGAATATTAAATATATCAAAAAGAAATTTCTTCTCCTATTATTGTATTTTAAATATGTTTATCTACTCACACACCAAAATGAACGCATTAATAAGTAAATTATTGTATGTGAAGGATGCCATTATTATAATCGTGTATAAAATAATCCAAATCGTGCGTAAAAGTCCAATGTAAATCAAATGGAGTTTCATTATTAAACGATTTCTGTTTGTTGTCACTATGACAACAGCTCGCGTCACTAAACCAAAAACATAGACGTAGTGAAAATAAATTTTCTGATGTATATTAAAATTGAAGTAATTTTCTCGGTCCCTCACTCTCGTCTAAAACAAACAAAAAGTCTCGGTCCCTCACTCTGAATTTGTCTGTCTCTAACATAACTTAATCTAACCATAACCTAATCTAGATTAAATCTACGTTTAGTTAGATTACATCTGCAACGACCAAATATTGTTCCCGTAACTGTGCGTTTTTACTAGTTAGCAATTTTTGCCACGGATGCTCTAATTACATACATGCCCTAATTGGATTACATTGTATAATATATCAGAATTTTTTATGGACTTTTTTTGACTTCGACCTTTATTTTTTGCTCTCCACTTCCAATGTAGAAGTCGACCTTTATTTTTTGCTCTCCACTTGCAAAGTAGAAGTTGTATAACAAGGAAACTTGCATTTTGTAAAAGACTAAAAGTGAGAACTAGTGAGCAATTTTTGCCACGGAGCCGCTGAACGTTCTAAGAAACATTCAATATCTTAAGCAGAATATTCCACATCCTTTAATTGGATTTTATTGTATAATACAAGGAAGGAAGGAAACTTGAATTTTGTAAAAACCTTTTAAAGTGAGAACGTCTTCAAGAAAGTCGAAAAGTAGTCTTTGACCTACCTCCTCTTTTTCAAGAGATGCCACTCTTGACTTTGCCACTTGGTGACCCACGAGCTAGTACGAAAAATATAATGAACAAAATTTGACTCAATACTCAAAAAGGTTCGCCACCCCTGCTCTAAATTTATGTTTATAGTTTCGGGAAAACTCAACAGGAACAAGTGAAAATTGGTGGAAATGTTCTTGATAGATTAAGAAATGTTTGTGGAAAATTTCCGGAAGATCTCAAATTGGAAATCTTGACGACTGTTGAGAAAATCCCGGTGTTGCTTCAGATTTATGTTCGTAATTTCTGGAAAACTAAACAGAAACAAGTGAAAATTGGTTGAAATGTTCTTGACAGATTAAGAAATGTTTCAGAAAAATCTCAAGTTGGAAATCTTGAAGACCGTTGAGGAAATCTCGCTGATTTATAAATATGATTTCTATATTTGTGTGTTTGACCATCTTGAAGTTATATTATTTATTTTTTTTATTAATATATACTTATTTTCTTCAAGAATAATAATAACTCTTATTACCAACTAGTTTCGGCTTTATTAAATGTTAGCCATCTTCAGGGTAAATATGAACAAAATAAATATTAAAATAAAAATTACAATTTTGAAATTTGTTATGTCGATCGTCTTTCTTTTATGTTTTTTTTTTTAATTTTAAAAAAATTTTTTTTTTTTTTATTTATTTATTTTTTTTTTAAACATAAAAGAAAGACGATCGACATAACAAATTTGAAAATTGTAATTTTTATTTTAATATTTATTTTGTTCATATTTACCCTGAAGATGGCTAACATTTAATAAAGCCGAAACTAGTTGGTAATAAGAGTTATTATTATTCTTGAAGAAAATAAGTATATATTAATAAAAAAAAAAATATGATTTCTGTAAAACTCAACAGAAACAAATTAAAAGTGGTGGAAAAATTCTTGATAGAATAAGAAAACCTTGTGGAAAATATCTGGAAATTTTCGTGGAAAACTCAGGATAACCTCTAATAATAATTTTGAAATAATCTTTATCTCCGATCACTATTGTAAATGCCCATTATTTTACAGTTCGTGGACTATGTAAATACTTCATAACACACACGTATGTAACAGTCCGCGATTAATGATAAGTTATGATTGATAACACACACGTGCGTTTAGTTTACAATTCGTTGATTGATTGAGAGCTGCTATTACGTGTTCATACGTTCAGCGCCCCCCTACCACAATTCAAACTAACGGAAATTGACATTGCGTACATTGTGTTGCCTATATCTATGAACACTCTTATTCCAGTTTAACCCAAATACGTACTAAATAATAAGGTATGTAACCATTAAGAATGTATTTCTTTTCATTTCTTTCAAGTTAAATAATGTCGAGTTACAGTTATGAAAATACAACTGTTTGTTTATTATAATGTTAATTAAATAAACTTAACCTAATAAGAAATAAATTTGTTACATCAAACATATTTTTCTTATTAAACAGAAACAAATTAGTGTGGTCGTAAATAAAGTTTAGTACATAACTCGAGTTGTAAGGCAATTACGTACTCGCGGAATTACGCACTCCGCGTAACTGTTCCGCTCGTACGTAATATGCTTCTTACAACTCACGTTACGTAATATACTATTATATTAGTCTTTATATTATTCACAAGATAATCAACATTTGGAAAACGTAGCTAAACTGAATTAATTTGACTGATATAAAATCCTCGTGCGCGAAGCCGCGGGCTATAATTTAGGATTTTAAACTATTTTTGTAACAAGCAACGCTCGCTTTTTTATTAGCTAAAACTTTTCATGTAAATATTTCCTGTTAAATTAACATTCTTGTTTGTTGCCGATAGTTTGTTTTATAATTGGGTTTGACGATAATTAATAATGTTTTGAATCTGTCGAGTTTTAGCGAACTAATTTGCTTTAATTATGATTTAATGACGTTGATGAATTTCGCTCGTTAACGTAGGTTTCCAGGAACGGTCTCCCACGAAAATCCCCCAAAGAAAACGATTCCAGCAATGATTCGTTGCGACTTTTTTTACGAAATTAAATATCATTACTCGATGCACGCTGCAAACGTACAAGTGCGCGACGTAATCTGGAATTATGTAAGCGAAGGTTGGGAGAAAGTCTTCTGCAGGACCGGATCAAACAGCGAAATTTAAAAAATAGTTGAAATTCTTGTCTTGACCTAATAATCTACTGTTTACATTTACTGTAGCTATGTGTTGGGTGAATAACTTTAAGGAGTTTCCAAAGTGTTGCACTCAACGTTTTAGAAATCGCAAGTTTAGATCCGTAGGACCATTACCAACCCTGACTTACAATTAGTATAATATACTGCTTTGTTGTAAATTTATTTAAAATCGTTCAATAAATACTTGGTGTTTTTTTAACGGCAGTATATTTGGGATTCTGACAAGTAATTTCAAATTTATGTCTGAATTGTTCAAAAATCATTCCTTATATCTTAGACTAAATATCTCAAATTTAAGACTAGATAATTAAAAATTAAGACTAGATATTTAAAATCTAGATTTTTCGAGATTAAGACATGATTTCTCAAGATTCGGACTAGGTATCTGAAATTTTAGACTATATAGTCCAAAATTGAGACAAGAAGTTTCAAATTTAAGTCTAGATTATTCGAGATGCAGATTTGATATTGTAAACCGGATAAAATTGTGAAAGAAAAAAAAATTCACGTTTCTTTTCTTTTCCACTTACAATTAAACTTAACTTCTAATGGAACTTAATTTCTAATGGAAAAACTTACCCTAAAAGCTGTTTCCCTCTTACTTCCCTCTTGTTAATACTATTAGCAATCTAAGCGGATTATCAAATTTCATGTAATTACATAAAATTTTCTTTCCCACACTTATTATTATTTTTTTGGCAGGTATTTAAAAAAATTACAGTAATTTCGTAAGAACTCAATTTGCTGTTGTGAAACTGAGCGTTTGGTACGAAAATCTCTCTACAAGCATTCATTTTTTTTCAATTTTCTCCTCGCGTGTTCGTCGTCTTGTCGCAAGGTCAAACTTGCGTAACAAATTATCCGGCAATAACAATAAAACTATTAAGTGAGATGCGACAAAGTCTGAATCTTCCATTTTGCCACGTATATATTTAAAAAATAATTTCTATTTCTTTAAACAAACAAAAATAAGAAATTTAAATATCAAGGAAAATATTAAGGTGTAGGAATAGGCAAGCCCTATCAGAGCCGGGGGCAGAAGCGGCACTTGGCATGGGCCTCATAATTTAAGGGGCCTCAGTTTCAAAGATTCCAACCGAATTTGCTGATGCTAAAGCGCGAAAAGCATTTGTTAAGTAAATTTACTTATTTAGTACCATATAAAATGTATATGGTTCAAAGTTGAATATGGTTCAATACCATAACAAAAACATAAATTTTTCTTCCCCTAAGTTTTTATTTTTCAACGAATGTAGGATATCCAAATATCAATTGCCCCGGGCCTCGCATTTTCTCTGAGAGGCTCTGGGTATAGGTATAAGGTAGAGATGAGCATGGGATCCCATCGACCCATCCCATCCCATCGTCCCATGGGATGGGATGAGTGGTATGAACGTCGCGTGGGATGGGATGGGATGGAACGACAATTTTGTATGGGACGGAGTGGGACGAGTTTTGATAATTTAGTAAATCTAGTTCCTGCACAATTAATTGCTTATCGTGCCAATATTATCGTGCACATTTTCCATAATATGTCCAGCTCAGGAGATTTCTGTGATAACGACGTAGCTTGCGACGAAAAAGGATTACTATCAGATAAAGAAATTACGGGAAAATTAAATTGAACGAATTATCGTTAAGGAAGTCTGAACCGAAAAGAGACTCTGCTGTATGGGAAAAATGGGATGAATGGGACGGACTGGGCGACCGGGATGGGATGGGATGAATAGGATGGGATGGGATGAATGGGATGGAGTGGGACGATAATTTTAGGTTTGTGGGATGGGACAGTGGGACCAAATTGTGATGGGATGGGACAGTGACAGGGATCCGTCCCGCGGGATGGGATCTGCAATGAGAAACTCGTCCCATGCTCATCTCTTGTGTAAGGTATACAGGTATAGTGTAGCAATTGCTGAAACTCTTCTTAATTCTTTAATTAGTTTACAAATTATCTATAAAAATGTTAAGGTGTGGATGCAGGTGATGAGGTAACTTTGTCTTAGTCTTCAAGGTCTGTTTCATCTACCAGATGTGTCAAAACTCTACCGACAAACTTTCTGGGCCGATTCTATGATCCAAAATAAGCATAAAACTCCTAATACGTATGGGGTCAGAAACGCTTTGTTTGCGAGATACTCGGAAAAAAAACGGAAAAAAATCGTTAAAGAAAAACGTACAATAATACACAATAGTTTATTTTGCAACTAAGGCGGAAAGTTGTCAATTGGTCACGAGAGCGAAATTGGGCGCACGAACGAAGTGAATGCGCACATTCGTTCGAGATTCGCTCGTGCTTCAAATAATATTTTTTATTACTCATGCGAGGGGACGTATCTTACAAGTTTGGGATCCAGGGGTCATAAAAAAAAATACAATTAAAAATAAGGAATTTGCTTTTTCAATTGTCTCCGGTGGTATGGTCTCATTTTAAAACTCAAAACTCATTTTAAAACGTTTACTTTAATTTTTATTTTGTAATAAAAATAAAATTTTGTCACTTGCACGTCACTTTTTTAATATTGAGGTCTTGATTGTGTTTATTTTATTTATTTAATTGTTTTTTTCTTAATGTGACTTTGATCAAAATGTGAGTTTGAATATTTGCGTGCGTTATGTGGTAATACGACCAAAAATGGCATTTCTCGCACTAAAAATCATGCGCCAAATTAGTACTTTTAACGTATGAGTAATAAAAAACATAATATGAAACGATTAATTTGTAGCAAAAAATAATCGGTGTTTCTTTCCCGTTGTGATAAAACCAAAACAAAAAAATATCGATTTATCATTTCTTTACGAAAAACATATGTCCACAACACAATTGTGTGTTGTGCTCATAAATCTACCCGACAGTGTTTCAAAAATGTATTCTTTCGAAGAACTAGCAGATGTGTATTATAAAGGTCGATTCCCATTTGCGCGACACTCAGCTACACGACGTCGTGCGACATCGCCTGTCAAATAATGATTACATTGTTTTAAATGGTCACGTCGCGTAGCCATAGTGAGAACGTGCCCATTTAAAACAATGTAATCATTATTTGACAGGCGATGTCGCGTGACGTCGCGTAGCTGAGTGTAGCGTATATGAGAATCGGCCTTTACAACAGATATTTTTGGAGAACGTTTTCCGAATAGGCAGCTGATCATACAGCTCATCAATAGCAGTCTCATCATACAAATTTTGCAGCAATTCATCGACGTCTTCGATAACGTGGAAAATTTGTGAGATCACGTCCTGCATCTGTCAAGAACTCACAAATTTTCCACGTTCTCGAAGACGTTGATGAATTGCTGCAAAATTTGAATGATGAGAACGGTTCGTACTGTGGAAAATGTCTTGGATGCTGTTCGCAATAATCTGAGTGTTCGACCTGTACCACACGAACTTGCAATCAGTGCTTCAACAGTGTGGTGAGTTCTTCGCGAACAGCTCTTACACCCTTTTAGAATTCACATAGTCCAGGCACTGAATTGTAATGACTTTGCTCCACGAGTACAGTTTTGTTGGTGGTTCTTGAATAGCATGCAGCAGAATGAACGGTTTCCAGAGTTGATACTTTTTACCGATGAGGCTGCGTTTACAAAGGAAGGAATGTTCGATAGTCAAAACATGCGCTTGTGGGATGAAGAAAATCCTCACTCACTACATGGAAGAGGTTATCAACATAGATTTTCAATTATTGTTTGTTGTGGAATCATTGGCAACTATTTGCTACGTCCATTTGTGCTACCGGATCACTTAACGCGAGGTGCTTACACAAATTTTCTGGAAAATGACTTCCTCAATGGATTAGACCCAGTCGATGTACAACTGAGAGAGATGAAATGTGGCTTATGCATGACGGTGCACCTGCACATTTTATTCGCCAAGTCCGTGCATGCCTGCGAGGTCTCCTGATAAATGGATAGATAGTACAGATGAGCATGGGACGTGTTTCTCGTTCCAGGTCCTATCCCATGGTACAGAAACCTGTCACTCTCCCATCCCATCACCATCACATTTTATCCCACTGTCCCATCCCACAAACCTAAAATCCATCCCATCCCATCCCATCCCATCCCATCCCATCCCATCCCATCCCATCCCATCCCATCCCATCCCATCCCATCCCATCCCATCCCATCCCATCCCATCCCATCCCATCCCATCCCATCCCATCCCATCCCATCCCATCCCATCCCATCCCATCCCATCCCATCCCATCCCATCCCATCCCATCCCATCCCATCCCATCCCATCCCATCCCATCCCATCCCATCCCATCCCATCCCATCCCATCCCATCCCATCCCATCCCATCCCATCCCATCCCATCCCATCCCATCCCATCCCATCCCATCCCATCCCATCCCATACCATCACATCCCATCCCATCCCATTCCATCCCATCCCATCCCATCCCATCCCATCACATCCCATGCCATGCCATGCCATCCCATCCTATCCTATCCTATCCCATCCTATCCTATCCCATCCCATCCTATCCCATCCCATCTCATCACATCTCATCTCATCTCATCCCATCTCATCCCATCCCATCCCGTCCCGGCACGTGCCATCCCATTCAATCCCATCGCATCCCAGACTTTTCGGTTCAGACTTTCTTAACAATAATTCGTTCGAATTAAATTTTCTTCGTAATTTCTTTATCTGACAATGAGTAATCGACTTTTTCGTCGCTAACGGATCGTAAGATTTTTCAGGAACTACATCGTTATGCCAGAAATCTTCTGGGCTGGACATTTTATGGAAAATTTTCGTATTGGCACGCAGCGCCGTCGTTTGGATTTTGAGGCCCCGGGCATATTTATTGAGGTGGGGCCCCCAGTAAATGTTAAAAAAGGGAATAATCAAAAATTTTTTTAAATTTTTAATACATACAAGAAAGGAACATATGTATAGAAGAAATTTATTTTCCTTGCTTTAATTTCAGCAATTTTCAGCCCCCCCCCCCCCTAGTCCGTGGGCCCCGGGCGTTCGCCCGATTGACCGACGCTAGCCACGCTACTGTTGGCACGATAAGTAATTAATTATGACGAACTAGATTTACTAGATTATCAAAACTCGTCGCATACAAAATCGTCGTACCATCATATCCCATCCCGCGCGACGTTCATACCACTCATCCCATCCCATAGGACGATGGGATAGGATGGGTCGATGGGATCCCATGCTCATCTGTAATAGGTAGGAACGGTCCGATACTGTTCGATAATTCGCCTACTGCGATGATACGTGTTTTCGTCCCTTTTTTATGCGGTCGAATCGTGAACGCTTACGGAGGCCTCCTCCAAAATACTTGAGGCATTTGAAATGTGGCTGTACCGAAGAATCCAACGAATACCTTGGACAGAGAGAATAACCAATACGGAGGTGCTGAGAAGGATGTAAAAGGGAAAAGAAGTCCTGAATACAGTTAAGACTGCAAAGCTACAATATCTGGGACATATAATGCGTAACGAGAGCTGATATGTCCTTTTAAAGGACATATCGGCTGTCCGATATGTTACAGAAGATCCTCCAAGGCAAGGTATATGGAGCTAGAGGAGTGGGCAGAAGGAGAATATCGTGGTTGAAAATTTTAAGAACGTGGTTCAACCAGACAACCACTCAGCTTTTCCGCGCTGCTGTTAACAAAGTTCGAATAGCCAACATGATAGCCAACATCCGGAACGGATAGGCACTCTAAGAAGAAGAAGTTCCGATACCATGGCCAGGAGATTCAGGTCTGGGGACCGAACCAGATCTGAATCCCCTGGATTTTTTTTTTTCGAAAACCATGGTGTACGAAACTCCAGTCAGAGCACTTGAGGAGCTTCTACCACGTGTAACTGAAGCGCGTCAAACAGTTAGAAACATACCCGCAGCTTTTGGACGCGTTTGTCGTGACTTTATTGTAGAGGTGGCCGCTGTGCATTGAACACGAGGGGCGAAATTTTGAATAATTTTTGTTTAATTTTAAATGTTCTCATTTTTTATGTTTCTAAATTTTTTCAATAAATTCCACCCCATTGTTTGTGTTTTTGGTAAAACTTTTTTGGAAAGCGTTGTTATAACGTTTTTGACGATTTTATGTATTAAGAGTTTTATGCTTGGCATCATGGCATCAGCCTTGAAAGTTTGTCGGTGGAGTTCTGACAGACCCTGTAGACCAGATTATTATAAAAAACTAGTCTGATTTTATGAACTATACCTGGTTTTCAAGGTTGCAACTAAACTCGATTTGTAATAATTAAGACCGGATTATGTATATTTGCATAATTTCTTTATTTTCAGCGCTCATTGCATATTTTATCCCAGATCTAGTGATGATGCATATTTTCGTTATATTTAGAGTAATTAATGAATTAAATTTTACATCGCTGGCGGTCAAACCACAAATTTATTAACTACTTACTATGTAATAGATTAAATCGCCGTGATAAATTAAAACGCTTTCTTCCTATTTGGTGGCCTGCAAAGGCCAATAATTCTACGGTCGTCAGATTTGTGAATCTTCTTCTTCTGTTGCCTTACAGCTACGTGCGTTGGCGAATTATCATTTATTGATTAATGTTGTTAATTGCTGCTTGTTAATTGTTAATTGCTTGTTGAATGTTTTGTTTATTGCTGCTTGGCACATGTCACCAATCTTTTTGATTCCGGCCCAGTTCTTATGTGCATGAGCCATGATAACTGTTTACGTCCGATACCCTTTCTGCCTTCTATCTTTCCTTCGAGTATGAGCTGGGCAATTCGATATTTTGACCCCCTTAGTATGTGACCCGAGGCAGGCCCGCCGCTTGGGGCTTCACCGCCCGCGAGCAAATCTGACAATGCCGCCCCCTCTTTACCCCCCTGCTTATTTTTTTTATCATTCCAGGCGAGAGATTCCGCTTTCCGCGAGCTATAGGTACTGTACTACTGTACGTTAAACTATCGCCCGGTATGGCATAAAAGGGAACTCCTCACGTGTATAAAACGTTTACGTTTATTTGTAGTTCAATAGATGTTGTTGTAAAGACATAATGAAAACAAATACAAATGGGCAAATTATGACAATGTGTTAGTAAGGACAGTTACAAGGACATTTCTGTATTTGCCGCCCCCTTGAATATGCCGCCCTTGTGCGGTGTACGCCCTGCACTCCCGGTCCCGGCGGGCCTGACCCGATGCGGTGGTGGCCTAGTAGTGAAAGTGTCAGACTTTGGAGCCGCAAGTCCCGGGTTCATATACTGAACATGGTAAAAATAAGCCACCGTTCTCCTGTAGGTGGCTCTGGCAAAGTTATCACTCGCCAACCACGTTTAAAACTGTAAGTGCTCACTACACGTGTGTCTAAGATCAAGCACAAGTGTAGGCTGTAGGAGGAGATCCCAGGTCCTACGTGGACT
Organism: Phosphuga atrata; assembly: GCA_944588485.1. Lineage (NCBI taxonomy): Eukaryota > Metazoa > Arthropoda > Insecta > Coleoptera > Silphidae > Phosphuga > Phosphuga atrata. The sequence goes on along the minus strand of OX155904.1, from coordinate 7,408,376 downwards.
GTAGCACAATTAGATAATGGTGTATAGATCCTGGTCGTCGTCGTTACTATGTGACCCAGATACCCGATCTTGCGCTGTTTTATGGTATTGAATAGTAATTTGTCCACACCTGCACTTCTCAGCACCTTCTCGTTGGTAATGTAGTCCACCCATGGGATACGGAGCTTTCTTCTGAGTATTCACATCTCGAACGCCTGGATTTTGTTAATGGATGCAACTTTTATCGTCCAGGTTTCTGCTCCATACAGTAGCACTGGCAAAACGTAGCATTTGATCATTCTGTGGCGGATTTCTATTTTTAGGTTTTTATCGCATAGCAAGGGACGTAGTTTGTTGAATGCCTGTCTGGCTTGTTCTACCCTACTCTTGGCGTCTTGCAGTGGGTCCCATCTGTCGTTTACTTGTGTGCGTAGGTATATCGAGCTTGTAGTTCTTTCGATTGCTTCCCCCTCTACTGTGATGGGCGCTCCTGCCTGATAATTACTGCTTATAACCTTGAATTTTGTTTTGGATCTGTTAAATCTTCCGGCCTCGAACCCCTTCCTGTTTATGCTGTTCATTAGTAGATGTAGGTTGCTTGCTATGATTACTGTGTCGTCTGCGTATCTTTAATTGTGGTACCGTTCACTTTTATTCCGATTTCTAGATCATCGAAGGCTTCTGAGAATATTTGTTCGACGTAGAGATTAACTAGCATTGGTGACATTATGCATCCTTGACGTACCACTCTTTTTATCTCATTTTCTTCTGTCGTTAATTGGTTGTTGATTCTGACGTTGGCAGACTGCTGCCAGTGCAGGTTTTGGATTATTCTTACGTCTTTTTCATCTATACCAGTCTATATTTATAAATCTATAAATCTATAAATCTATAAATCTATCTATTTCATCTATTCTTAGATATTCGATGAGACGTTCGTGATTGATACTATCGAACGCCTTTTCATAGTCGATGAAGCACAGGAAGATGTCGTTTCTTTGGCCGTAGCAGTTTTGTACCAATGTGTTTAGGCGGAATGTTGCTTCTCGTGTACCGGTGCCGCTCTTAAATCCGAACTGAGTGTCTCCGCTTCGCCCTTCAAGTTTATTAAATAGCCTGGTGTGTATTATACGTAGGAATATTTTTAATGCGTTACTAATAGACCTTTTCATAGTTGAAATTTTTTTGTGCGCATGTCTCAATTTCCGCCATGTTACGTCAAAAATGCGTCAAAACTTTTTGACGTATAACTATGTGCCCGAAACTTTCATATTCCCGCCTCTCAAACTTGGCGGATGCGCATGCGCTTAACCCCTTGAGATACGAATAAAATACGCGTTAACGTGTCCATATACATTTGATCTTGTCACATATACATGACATCTTAGATACGCCATTGTATGTTAAGGGGCTAACTAACCGTAAAAAGGTCTATTAGCGAGATTGGCATGTGATCTATGCATTTGGTTGCTGTTTGCTTTTTGGAAAGCATTAAAAACGTGGATTTTAGCAATTCCTTTGGAAATTGTCCAGTGTCATAGATCTTAATCGTATAATTTTAAAATTATGTTTATCTGCTCTTCCTGTATCTGCTTCAAATATTCTGCGTAGTTATCATCTGGACCTGATGTTTTGTTGTTCTTTGCAATTTGCAACCTTAATGGCGTGTACTAATTCGGGTTTTAGAATGCTTGGCCCTGTGAGGTTGCGTTGTGCTGGTTCTTGCCTCCGGCCTGTCATCATCGAAGAGCTTTTTGATGTATGCCCGCCATAGATTATATTTTTTCCCCGTTGCGTGGTCCTGTTATTTATTTGATTTTTCTGTGTAGGTTGAATACCTCGCCTCTCTCTTGTAATTCCTCTACTTCTTTACATCGTTGTTGCATCCAGGACTCCTTGGCTATTCTGATTGCTCTGCATATTTTCTTATGCATCACTTTATACTCGTATTTTTAGCGTATTTTTGCTGATTTTTTAGCCCTCTGCGTTGTTCCATAAAATTCCAGTAAAGTTTGAAAACAACTATAACCCAGGCGTTCGACTTTTGTGCCAAATTGATAGTTTTATTAATGGGACACCAGAACCAGCGCCGTCGTTTGGATTTGGAGGCCCCGGACATATATATTGAGTTGGGGCCCCCAGTAAATAAAATACGGCGAGTTTGGGGGGGGGGGGGGGGGGCGTCGCGACGGTTGAAAACGACGCAGCGCGATGCCGCTTGCAGTAAAAGATGAAACGTTCAATTCCCTGCGGGAATCGCGCGAAACCGTTCCCACAGAGCTCAAGTTGGCGGTTCCGTGGGAGTTTTCCTGGATGTCCAAAAAAACGTCGTTTTTATAGCGTCGCGACGCCATCTTGGGTGCAATCTGGATTAAACTCCCAAATAAACTAAAAGGTTTATTGGCCGATCGAAAGGCACCGGTCCGGTTCCGATCCGTCAATTGGTTCCGAAGTTCTATGTACCCCCGCAAAACGCCTCTGGTTTTTCTCACTTTTTGCTCATTTTTCTCTTCAAACTGTCGCAGATTCGCAAAAAATTCTTCCCGGAATGGTTTCGCGCGTGTGTTCTGAAGAGAACGAACCTAACCGGCGACCTGGAGCCCATCAAATTAGTCCTGGGCGTCCGTGGAAGTGATTGCAAAATCGGCAAAAGAAATAATTTATTTGTTCTTGCATCAGGTGAACGTCGCAGGACGGCGAGCGAGGGCTCTAAAAACGTGGCGCGGTGGCGGCTAGAGGACCCGGGAAAAAAATTGAGATCCGACCAAAATGCGCCTCAAAAGTAAAATTTCGTGATTTTGGTTTTCGGTCTGGTGCGTCCGAACCTGGGGGAGTTGTCTCGCGATAACGGCACCGCTCGACGGGGAATTCAGTTCTACACCGGAAAAATGTACATTCCCGTTTTGCACCGCCGCAGCCGCTTCCGTCGAGCCGTTTCCGCAAAAAACACGATTTTAGAGTAGGTTTTGGATCCCCGGAGGAGCGCGGCAGGACGGAGGACGAAACTTGGGAATGCGCAACGTGCGGACGGACATTCACAGTTAAGTCATCGAAGACGCGCGTTTAAAATACCCAAGATTTGCCGCCTCCGGCGCCATAAAAATGTCAAGTTTGAGCCTTTTTAAAACCCACGTGGTGCGGTCCCCCATGTGAAATTCGCGAAACGCCACACGTCAGTCGTCTCAGAATCGATCTGCAGCCACTGTGGGGGCCCCCTAGTCCGTGGGCCCCGGGCATTCGCCGATTGACCGACGCTAGCGACGCTACTGACCAGAACTTTCAGAAGAAACTATAAGTGCTAACATAGCACTCAAAGTCAAATATTGTCCAGTTGCCTTATTGTTAGTGGATGTGGAGCGATCCTTTTCAACTTATAAAAATATTTTGAGTGATCGAAGACATAATCTTTTGTAACATTTGGAAAAGTACCTGGTTGTTAACGTTTACAAGAATAACAGAATGTTAAATAATTGTTAATTTTAATATATCATCGTCGATATCGATAGTTTATGAATGAGTCGTTGCTTAATAGATCTTTTTACGGTTAGTTAAGCGCATGCGCAACCAAATTTGAAAGGCCGGAATATGAAAGTTTCGGGCACATATTTAGTTATATGTCAAAAAGTTCGGGCACTTTTTGACGTATAACATGGCGGAAATTAACACATGCGCACAAAAAATTTCAACTATGAAAGGTATTGTTATGCTGATTGAACATAAATAATCTAAAATAAACTTTTTTTTAACATTTAAAGTCCCTTTTTAAATTTTACGTTCATAGCTTAAGCGGTCTGCATTTTATAATTAACAATTTGCTGGATAAAATCCATAAAAAAATTCATCTCCGGTTCAAGGCTGTCCGCTTTCCAAGTCGGCGGCCGTTGCCCAGCAACACAACAACAACAACAACAGACAACGTCAATGTCCACATTCTAAGAAAATAAATTGCAAATAGAACCGCCTAATCATGCCCGAACTTCCCGACGAAATGTACTGCTCCCAGCAGATCATTGTACCACCGACCTTCCCTTATCTTCTCAGGCAATTCGCCAAAGCTGCTATCAGATCACAACCGCCAGACTTGTTAAGGTAACTGAATAGTTCAAAAACGACATCGTACAGTTCTTTAGCACTAGAAAAAATTATAGACAAAAATATTCTTCAGAAACTCCTGAAGATTTCCTAACAATGTTATATTTTTGCTTCAATAAGTTCTTACTAGAATTATCTGTCTCATTTTCTCCAGTTTTTTTATATCCAATTGTTTACAATATTCTTGGTTTTCCTGTAGCTTGTAGCAACTACTAATTTTACATGAGAATTCTCATTATTTAATAATTGTTGTAAATATGCCAATAAAGGTAAATAATAATATAAACTACTAATTTTACATGAGAATTTTCATCACAACCGCCACACTAATTTATATAATTCTCTACTTTTCCTAGATGGTCCACTGCTTATTTTCGTTGTTTGTCCTTGAACCTGCCGCCGCCGGTGAAGCCTCGCCTGGAGTATCCGATCCCGAAGGACTACGACGGGATAACGCCGGGATGGCTTCGAGCGCTCCTCTACCAGTTCCTGGGCACCAGCCACGTGGATTTCAAGGTGTTGTGGGATCGCTGGATCGGCGCCTGTTTGAACCACAAAACCTTGATCAAGATCCTCTGTCTGGGCGGATTCACCGACCCACACGCCGTTCCCTTCCTAAGGTTCATCGGTTTATGCGCCGGATTCATTTCAGAAGTAATATATTTCTCAATTGATATATCTTAATTGGTTCTAGTTTTAGTTAAATCTAATCAGCTTTTGTTGTTTAACCCATGTTTTTGTAGAGTCTTACTCAGACCATGATTTTGGTTTGTGAGATACTAACGGATGAGCCGGAAGGTGGTGCCGCAAGTGTCACGAACGAGGTTTTCACTGATATCTACGTGTTTTTGGCGGCGATCGAAGCGTCGAAAGGCCAAATTTTGCTCAACCGATATTTCACCGACGATTTGCTGGGTTTGTATGAGAAAGAGAAGGAGAAGCCACCGGAGGCCAAGCCACCTCCACCAAAACCCCCTTCGAAGTAAAACAGTGATTATTTTAGTTGGCTTGAACAGTTTAAAACTCCGTTTTTTAGGGAATCTACTGAGACTCCGGTTAGTATTGAAGAGGAAGAGTTGAGAGATGATGGTCCTAAAGATGCGATTTCTTGTCCCGACTTACAAGAGTTGGAGAATGCTGAGTTAAAGTCGGGTTCAGAAGACAGTGTTTCAATTTCCGAGATTAAACCCGACTCGGTCACTGAATACTTGAAGCAACAGATAGAAGGGGACGAAAATTTGGAGCGGGATGATTTGGAAAGGTATTCGTTATATCTATTAAAAAATCTTTATTTACTTTTTTCTTTTAAGTGTATCAACTGTTGTGTCTGATAAATTGCGTAAAACTCTATCGGAGAAGTTTCTGGAGCACCAAGAAGATGAGGGGGAGGATGAGGAGGGAGAGTATCTGGGAACCCCACAAGAGGATGGAGGTGGTATTGGGGAAGGAGTAGGCATTGAGGATGTTGTGGAGCAGGGAGTAGAGATGGGCGAGCAGGAAGAGACTCCAAGCGATAGGTCCAGAGAGGAAGGATCGTCTATGTACGATATGCTCGCCGAAGGCAGATCACAATCAGACCAGGAGTTGGTGGAAGAGGAATCGGCTCCGCGCAGCGAAGAAATCGAGGACGTCGAGGAAGAGGAGGAGAAGATATCGAAACCATCCTTATCAAAAGTATGATTTGCAAGGAAATTAAATTTATCTTTTTCAAGTTTTTTTTTATAGTTCGAGTTGGAGGAAATTTATGTTGAGGCTATACCAGGGATTGGAGCTGCAGTGCCTATTGAATTAGTCGAGACAGTTGTTGAGTACGTGAAGGGAGTCACGGCTACTCAACATGGAATGTTTATGCCTAGGAATATTAGGCATTACAGTTGCCCTCCATTGGAAGTCTTCGATTGAATAGACTTTGTTGAAGTGAATATTTAAGAAATTTGCAAATAAAAAGAAAAAATTAGGGGTTTCAAAAGGTATAACTATTTAATTTTTTCTAATTTTAGGTAATGATAAAATTTTTGAAATGCAATTTGTTTTTTTTTTTTTTTAATTAACTTAATTGATCAACTTTCTTTCTTGTTTAAATGAACCGGAAAGGAAAAATGTTTGCTTTATTGATTAAACCTAGGCGCAATCCTTTACAGCATCCATTACTTCCTTTTACTAAATCCTAGTAGAAAAAGGAAACAACAATCTATTTTCTTTTATATACTATATTATTTTTCTTATTAATTCTTTTGACACATTGATACATTTCATTTTACAAATAAGTCTTTAATTGGTGTTTGCTTATGATTTCTTTTTTGTAAGTTTATTGAGAGTTGTGCGAGTTACTTTATTTGCTCCGCCCAACGGACGCTCGAGGACCAGTCGCGAGGTCCCGCGCCTTCCAACTTATGGTCATAAATGCCCAACAAAATATACAATCATCTGTTTTCCTTAAGAACGACACGATTTAGGTTGATTTCCGACACTTAAAAACGAAAAACGATTTTATATTTATACCTTATACTTTGTACTAAGAAGAAAACGTTATTTTTTATTAATATATTTATTTTGGTTTTTTCTTGTTTCACGCGAATCGGATGTTTTTTTTTTCTTGTAATATTATCATATAATGTTTTATAAATTGAAAATACGGGTGTTTTGTTTTCACTACTCGTGTATCTTTGGTTTCGCAAATTCCGCGCAATTTCAAATAACAATTATTTAAATTAATCATAAAAATATAATTTGTTTCTTTTAAAAGCTAACGAACAAAATATTTTAAATATCACAATAATGATTTTTAAATGACTAAATAAAAATGTTTTCTTTTCCCCCTCGGCTCGGGAGAAAAGAAAAAGAAACAGACATTGATTATCTACTTTTTATATAATTTCCTTTTATTAATTTTTGTTTGAATTTTCCGCGTAGAGTCCGAGGACGCGGTGTACGAGTTCGTACTGTTCGGCGGTTTGCACCATGCCGCCGCGGTGCAGCCTTAGTGAACACAAAATAGCTAATATATCAACGTTAAAATTGCTTCTGAGTTGCTGGATGCCGTTCAAGACGGCTAGGAAACATCCCGTCCTTCCAATGCCCGCGCTGCAGTGAACCGTCAGAGGACTTTTCGGCGTGTCCTCCGAAACCTTCCGCTTCCCACCTATTACACTCGCAGTTTCCGTACGACTCCTCCGCCTCGGTTTATTATTGTCCAAGAAGTCGAGGACATGCGACGCCAGATCCAAAACGTGCCCAGGCTCAGCCATCTTGTGGTCCTGCCAATTTGGGTACCAATAATGCGAAACCCTCCTGCAAACGTCCCCTTTCTCCAAAGATAACTGCCTCACCACGAAATCCCCGATGTTTTCCTTGCAGAGGAACCGAACTCTGTACCCTCCAAAACGCACCTCGTTCAATTCCTCGTACTTGATCACCTCTTCCTCATAACGTCTCGTGTTTTTGGTATCAAAACTGAACTTGTCCTGCACCTTCGTCGTCTTTACTAGGTAGAAAGACTTGCCTGTCGAACCTTCTTTTCTCCCCAATGGGAAATATAGCTCGCATTTATGTCGGCCCTTTTCTACCAATTGCGTCAACATCACCACACAATTACACTAAAAAGAATAACAATGTCAAAATAACATACAAAAATGATTATATTAAAAATAAAAGTTTAAAAAAAATGTCACAAATACATTTTTCGTTCGTTTTACAGCAAATTGTGAAAAATGACAATCGTCAAAAAACCTAAACTGTCACAAACGTCATTAAGTAAAATCGTTATTCTCTATTTTTCAGAAGAGAACGTTTATATGTCATAATGAAAATGTCATTTTGGATGTTTTCAAAAGTTTATGGCATTTTGTGGCACAAATTGTAACAAAAAAATGTCAAAAGTGTGTTTAAACGCAGATTTTGTTAGTAAGAAAATACGTAATCTCAATTTAACAACATTAAAGAATTGTCAAAAATGTGGCATAATCGAGTTTTGGCAATGGTAATGTCAAAAATTTGGCATTAAATTATTAACAGTGTCATTAAATTATTAATAGTGTTAAATTATTAATTATGTATTTGTCAAAGTTTTAAATTATTTTGAAATTGTCATTATGACATTAATTAAAAGTTATTAACAATGTCATTAAATTATTAACAGTGTCATTAAATTATTTTAAGTATTTGTCAAAATTTATGAAAATATTGATATTATTTTCTTGTTTTCTTGGTAAAAAAGTTACGTAATTTCAATATAACATTAAGTAATTGTCAAAAATTGTGTCATAATCGTGTTATGGCAATAGTAATGTCAAAAATTGGGCATTAAATTATTAACAGTGTCATTAAATTATTAATAGTGTTAAATTATTAATTATGTATTTGTCAGTTTTAAATTATTTTGAAATTGTCATTATGACATTAATTAAAAGTTATTAACAATGTCATTAAATTATTAACAGTGTCATTAAATTATTTTAAGTATTTGTCAAAATTTATGAAAATATTGATATTATTTTCTTGTTTTCTTGGTAAAAAAGTTACGTAATTTCAATATAACATTAAGTAATTGTCAAAAATTGTGTCATAATCGCGTTATGGCAATAGTAATGTCAAAAATTTGGCATTAAATTATTAACAGTGTCATTAAATTATTAATAGTGTTAAATTATTAATTATGTATTTGTCAAAGTTTTAAATTATTTTGAAATTGTCATTATGACATTAATTTTTGAAGTTTTGTGATTTTTAAATAAATGACGCAGCTATTCTTAGAAAAAAGTTAATTTCGATTTAATAACATAGAGTAATTGTCAAAAAATGAGGCATAATCGCGTTTTGGCAATAGTAATGTCAAAAATTTGACGTTTTGTGATTTTGTAATAAATGACGCAGTTTTTGTTAGTAAAAAAATACGTAATTTCAATTTAACAACAAACTAATTGTCAAAAATTGTGTCAATCACGTTTTGGCAATAGTAATGTCAAAAATTTGGCACTAAATTATTAACAGTCTCATTAAATTATTAATAGTGTCATTAAATTATTTTATGTATATGATAAAATTTATAAAAATATTTATATTATTTTCAAATTGTCATAATGACATTAATTTTTGACGTTTCGTGATTTTGTAATAAATGACAGATTTTGTTAGTAAAAAAGTTACGTAATTTCAATTTAACAACAAACTAATTTTCAAAAAATGTGGCATAATTGCGTTTTGACAATAGTAATGTCAAAAATTTAGCACAAATTTATTAACAGTGTCATTAAATTATTAATAGTATCTTTAAATTATTAACAGTGTCATTCATTATTTTATGAGTTTGTCAAAATATATGAAAATATTTATATTATTTTCAAATTGTCATTATGCCATTAATTTTTGAAGTTTCGTGATTTTGTAATAAATGGCACAGATTTTCTTAGTAAAAAAGTGACGTAATTTCAATATAACAACATTAAGTAATTGTCAATATGTGTATATCAATATGACAGTATATGTCATAATTGCGTTTTGGCAATAGAAATGTCAAAATTTTGGCACTAAATTATTAAGTGTCATTAAATTATTAATAGCGTTATTAAATTATTAGCAGTGTCATTAATATTATTTTATGTATTTGTCAAAATTAGTGAAAAGATTTATATTTTCAAATTGTCATTATCACATCAATTTTTGACGTTTCGTTATTTTGTAATAAATGACGCAGATTTTGTTAGTAAAAAAGTTACCTAATTTCAATTTAACAACATAAACTAAATGTCAAAAATGTGGCATAATCGCGTATTGACAATAGTAATGTCAAAAATTTGACATGAAATTATTAACAGTGTCATCAAATTATTAATAGTCATTAACAGTGTTATTAAATTATTTTATGTATTTGTCGAGATTTATGAAAATATTTAAATTATTTTCAATTTGTCTTTATGACATTAATTTTTGACATTTCTTAATTTTTTAATAAGTGACGCAGATTTTGTTAGTAAGAAAGTTACGTAATTTCTATTTAAAACGTAAACTAATTGTAAAAAAATGTGGCATTAACGCGTTTTGACAATAATAATGTCAAAAATTTGACACTAAATTATTAATAATGTCATTAACTTATTAACAGTGTTATTAAATTAATTTATGTATCTGTCAAAATTTATGAAAATATTTATATTATTTTCAAATTGTCATTATGACATCAATTTTTGACGTTATTTTGTAATAAATGACGCAGATTTTGTTAGTAAAAGTTTCGTAATTTCAATTTAACAACGTAAACTAATTGTCAAAAAAAGTGTAATGATCGTGTTTTGACATGAGTAATGTCAAAAATTTTGCACTAAATTATTAACAGTGTCATTAAATTATTACTAGTGTCATTAAATTATTAACAGTGTTATTAAATTATTATTAGTGTCATTAACTTATTGACAGTGTTATTAAATTATTTTATGTATTTGTCAAAATTTATGAAAATATTTATATTATGTTCAAATTGTCAAAATGGCATCAATTTTTGACGTTTCGTGATTTTTTAACAAGTGACGCAGATTTTGTTGATAAAAAAGTGACGTAATTTCAATTTAACAACATAAACTAAATGTCAAAAAATGTGGCCTAATCGCGTTTTGACAATAGTCATGTCAAAAATTTGACACTATATTATGAACAGTGTCATTAAATTATTATTAGTGTCATTAACTTATTGACAGTGTTATTAAATTATTTTATGTATTTGTCAAAATTTATGAAAATATTTATATTATTTTCAAATTGTCATTATGACATTAATTTTTGACGTTTCTTGATTTTTTAATAAATAACGCAGATTTTGTTGATAAAAAAGTTAGGTAATTTCAATTTAACAACAGAAAGTAATTGTCAAAAATGTGGAATAAATCACGTCTTGGCGTTTGGCAATAGTAATGTCAAAAATTTAGCACTAAATTATTAACACTGTCATTAAATTATTAACAATGTCTTTAAATTATTAACAGTGTTATTAAATTATTTTATGTATTTGTCAAAATTTATGAAAATATTTATATTATTTTCAAATTGTCATTATGACATTAATTTTTGACGTTTCTTGATTTTTTAATAAATAACGCAGATTTTGTTGATAAAAAAGTTACGTAATTTCAATTTAACAACAGAAAGTAATTGTCAAAAATGTGGAATAAATCACGTCTTGGCGTTTGACAATAGTAATGTCAAAAATTTAGCACTAAATTATTAACACTGTCATTAAATTATTAACAATGTCTTTAAATTATTAACAGTGTTATTAAATTATTTTATGTATTTGTCAAAATTTATGAAAATATTTATATTATTTTCAAATTGTCATTATGACATTAATTTTTGACGTTTCTTGATTTTTTAATAAATAACGCAGATTTTGTTGATAAAAAAGTTACGTAATTTCAATTTAACAACAGAAAGTAATTGTCAAAAATGTGGAATAAATCACGTCTTGGCGTTTGACAATAGTAATGTCAAAAATTTAGCACTAAATTATTAACACTGTCATTAAATTATTAACAATGTCTTTAAATTATTAACAGTGTTATTAAATTATTTTATGTATTTGTCAAAATTTATGAAAATATTTATATTATTTTCAAATTGTCATTATGACATTAATTTTTGACGTTTCTTGATTTTTTAATAAATAACGCAGATTTTGTTGATAAAAAAGTTACGTAATTTCAATTTAACAACAGAAAGTAATTGTCAAAAATGTGGAATAAATCACGTCTTGGCGTTTGGCAATAGTAATGTCAAAAATTTAGCACTAAATTATTAACACTGTCATTAAATTATTAACAATGTCTTTAAATTATTAACAGTGTTATTAAATTATTTTATGTATTTGTCAAAATTTATGAAAATATTTATATTATTTTCAAATTGTCATTATGACATCAATTTTTGACGTTTCGTGATTTTGTAATAAATGACGCAGATTTTGTTAATAAAAAAAATTACATAATTGCAATTTTACAACATAAACTAAATGTTAAAATTGTGGCATAATCACGTTTTGACAATGGTAATGTCAAAAATTTGACACTAAATTATGAACAGTGTCATTAAATTATTATTAGTGTCATTAACTTATTGACAGTGTTATTAAATTATTTTATGTATTTGTCAAAATTTATGAAAATATTTATATTATTTTCAAATTGTCATAATGACATCAATTTTTGACGTTTCGTGATTTTGTAATAACGGACGCAGATTTTGTTAGTAAAAAAGTTACATAATTTTAATTTAACAACATAAACTAATTGTCCAAAATGTGGCATAATAGCGTTATGACAATAGTAATGTCAAAAATTTGACACTAAATTATTAACAGTGTCATTACATTAATAATAGTGTCATTACATTATTAACAGTGCCATTAATATTATTTTATGTATTTGTCAAGATTTGTGAAAAGATTTATATTATTTTCAAATTGTCATTATTACATCAATTTTTGATGTTTCGTTATTTTGTAATAAATGATGCAGATTTTGTTAGTAAAAAATTTCAATTCAACATAAACTCAATGTCTAAAGATGTGGCATAATCTCGTTTTTACAATAGTAATTTCAAAAATTTGGCACTAAATTATTAACAATGTCATTATATAATAGTATATTTTGCAACTAGGGCGGTAAGTTGTCAATTAGTGTCGGGAGCGAAATTTGCCGCACAAACGAAGTGATTGCGCATATTCGCTCGAGAGAGCAATTGACAATACCGCCCGAGTTGCAGATAATATTTTGTATTACTCATGCAAGGGGACGTCTCTCAATCTTACAAGTTTGGGATACATGGGCCATAAAAAAATAGAAACAAAATTGAAGAATTTGCTTCTTCAATTGTCTCCGGTGGTGTGGATTCATCATAAGAACACTCATAATTTAATTTTTATTTTGTAATGAAAAAATTTTTCTGTCACTTTAACGTCACTTTTTAAATATTGAGGTCTTGATTGTGTTTACTTTATTTATTTAATAGTTTCTTTTAATATAACTTAGCGATATTGAATATTTGCGTGTTACCCAAGTTATGTAGTAATACAGCAAAAAATGGCATTTGTCGCACAAAAAAACGTGCGCCAAGTTAGTACTTTTAACGCATGAGTAATAACAAATTATTTTATGTATTTGTCAAAATTTATGATACTATTTATATTATTTTCAAATTGTCATTATGACATTAATTTTTGACGTTTCGTGTTTTTTTAATAAATGGCATTGTTTGCAATGAAATGTCTCATAGAGGTTTGTAAATAAACACAAATTAGTTTTGACATTGCCCAATTTTCCTTTTGACAATCGAATTTATATTGAAACAAAAAAGTGTCAGTTTTGACTTTTCTAAAACATTTACCATTGCGAGCCAAATAATCATTTTTCTAATACAATTACCTTTGCGAGCCAAATCATCACCCTTCTAAAACATTTACCTTTGTGAGCCAAATCATCTCCCAGAAATCCTCACAGGTGTGGGCCATGGGGCCCTGCGTGGCAATGTAAGCAGTCTCGGTGTAATCAGGACCCTAAAACAAACAAAAAACCGGCATTAACCGCTTTTTCCGCGATAAAAAAAGTTCCAAATTTCGCGTACTTTGATATAATTCGCGTGGATATAGGGCTGAGCGTCAGATAAGTGGACCCGACTGTGCTCATTGGGCAAGACTCCGCGATATCTGTTCCTTGTCTGACTACCCGAAACCAGACACTTCTCCTGCAGGTTCAACGGCACCTCCCAAAATTCTTGATGCAGCTTTGGAACTCTCTAACAAAATAACAATATTTGAGATTAATAGAACATTTTGAACAAATAAAATATTCTAAAATAGAACAAATAATATAGAACCAACAATTTTGAAATAAATAGAATTTTGATTTTAAAGTTTTGTATCAAAATGAATTTTTGAAAAAGTGTCAAAAAAATTTTTGTCAAAAAAAATTTTACATAAGCGATTGATTAAATGATGATAATCATTTACATCATCATTCACTTATGTAATTTTTTTTTACATAAGTGATAACTAATAACGTCGAAAACTACGTCATCGGTTTTTGTCAAAATTTCGTCTAACAAATTTTGACAATTTAGGATATCGCAAGCCATTTGTTTAGCATTTTTCGAAAAAATCGTCTACTCATTTTTTTCTACGCATTTTTCGAAAAAATCTTACTGTCAAACATTTATTTAAATTTGTGTCAAAATTTTGTATTGGCTCAAATTTTTGCCATTTCTTGTCAAAATCTTCTATTAATGTCTCGAATTTTTGGAGTTTCTCGTCTAAATTTTCTATTGCCAAAACTTTTTGACATTAATAGAAGATCTAATATAGAAATGACAAAAAATATATAATAGAAATGACAAAAAATCGAGACATTAATAGAAAATTTTGACAAGAAATGACAAAAAATCGAGATATTTATACAAAATTTTGACAAGAAATGCCAAAAATTCGAGACATTAATAGAAGATTTTGACGAAAAATGACCAAAATATTTGATAGTAGAAGATTTTGACGTAAAATGTCAAAAATTTATAATTTATATATATATATATAGGCGATATTCCAAAATGTCAAAATTATTTGTCAGAAAATCGTTGACGTTAAAATTTTTGAAAACTTTAACGTTAAGAAACAGAAATTTTGGACACAAATTTTTAGTCAAAATTCAAACAATTTTATTGCTTACAATTATTTGGCGAAATTCCAAAATTATTTGTCAGAAAACCGTTGACATTAAAATTTTTGAAAACTTTAACGTCAAGAAACAGAAATTTTTGACACAAATTTTTAGTTAAAATTCACAAAAATTTAATGCTTACAATTATTTGGCGAAATTCCAAAATTATTTGTCAGAAAATCGTTGACGTTAAAATTTTAGAAAACTTTAACGTCAACAAACAGAATTTTTTGACACAAAACTTTTATTATTAAATTTAAATTTTTATTATTAAAATTAAAGATATTTATTTACCTCTGAAAATAATTTTAGGTCGTCGATGGAGAGGACGCTGCTGGCCGTCTGAAGATACTGGACGTTTTGGAGGTGCGTCTTGAAATCTTCGGACAGCAGTTGCGACGCTTCCAAGTCGGCCTGTCGGGGATAACAAGCCCTCCGGTGTCCCTTGCAGTGTTTGGAGGAGCTGGTGCAGGGATTGTACGCCGCGCCCGTCTGGCAGAAGTTACACGGAGGCACGTAAAGGTTCTCGTTCGAGAGACTCTTCCTGCCGCACTTGAAGTTACAAATGCAGTTGCATTTCCTGTACTTGGACTTGCAGATGTTGGACTTGCTGGCGATGGATTCGTAGATGGTGCAGTTGCCGCAGGTCTCCAGGTGAGTTTGCGATTTCCTCCTGTCGAACTCCTTGATGTGAGTTAGATTTTTCGCCTTTTCGTCTTTTTCTATGCACTTTTTGGTACATTCGCACTTGTTGCCGCCGAAGGTGGTAAGGTTCAGGTTGGAAACGCTTTTCGCGGTGTTTAGACGCGACATTTGCGGCTTCTCCGTCGCTCCCAAATCTATGGTCAAGCTCGCGTTGGAGCCCCTGCGCTCCAGCAAACCTTTCGCTTTTATACGAACCGGTTCCGTTTTGTTGTCGCTAAAATCTTGCAGCGTCATAATTTCCGGCAAAGTCTTCAACGTCTGCGAGCCGGAAATGCTGTTGTTCGAAGCGAAGCGTTTCAAGTTCGAAGTGAAGGACGGGGCCAGGGTCTTTGGGGTTTCCTCCAATTCGCAGGGATACTTTTTGGTCTGTTTCTTCGGGGTGTTGGGCA
The DNA here is from genome assembly GCA_944588485.1 of Phosphuga atrata. Taxonomy (NCBI): domain Eukaryota; kingdom Metazoa; phylum Arthropoda; class Insecta; order Coleoptera; family Silphidae; genus Phosphuga; species Phosphuga atrata. Next base: position 7,392,520 of record OX155904.1, on the reverse strand, counting down.
TGCTGTAAACATCCCTGGAGATCTCCTGTTGGGGCTTCGGGTCGGAGTCAAGACTGACCGCTTTGAGTTTGCGGGAGAGGGTCGGAGTCTTCGGGGACTGTATGATGAGGACAGGTTGGGGGGTCTGCGTGGAGAGCGCGGAGGACGGGTTGAGCTCGAGGGTGGTGGGAAAGTTGCGTTCGCGACGCGGGGGCGGCGGCGTCTCGATGCGGGGCACCCCGCCGGACATAACCTCACTCTTCTTCGGCAGCATTCCGTCGGTCTGTTGGGGGGCGGGGGCTCACCAGCATTTGTTTCACACCCTCGACGCAACACCGACGACCGCCTACCCATGTAGGGCATCGCCTGGTTCGCGACCTCCGCACGATACACACATTATTTAAACAGAAAAAAATAATAAATTAATAAAATGATAATTTAATAATAATTAATCACAATTTATTTATTTTTTTTGCAATAAAAAGAAATTTTACAAAAACAAAACAAAAACTATCGCCACTTTCCTTGCACCCTCTCTCACTCCCTCCGTGTTTATTTATTTCCTTCGGGGTTTCTCTTCCGGCGATTTACCCCCGCGACGTTTTCCTCGCCAAACTCTTCGGTGGATCTTTTGGGGATGGTTTCTTCGTCGATTATATTTGAATGTTTCTGTATAATTTCGAGAAATCCTTGTTTTCTCTGAAATTGTAATAAGGGCAAGAAATATCGGCCATGTTTTCTAACCAGCTGTTTTGTGGGTCAAAGGCTCCGCGCGACGTTGCCGATGCGCGCACGCGGCCCAATTTCATTCATTTTTCCAGCAAACAATATATCTTTCAATAAACTATTTCGGTTTTGTACGGCACAACCCCGCCTACCCAAGGCCTCCGCGCGTTTTATTAATGAATTCCGGCGTTTGTTTCCAGAAATGAATGCGATTCGAAACGTATTGATAAAGCATAAATATATCTGACAATGAGTTGACAATTTAAATACTACTGTCAATTTGACAATTCTTATTTTCTTTTACTGTCTAAGACAGTGTCCACCAAACTTTTTTTAGCCCAGGGCAGAATAAATACAAACATGTACATTTGTCCTATATAGATGATTGTACTAAAGTGACCACATTTTCATTGAGACAAAGCGGGACAAATGGGAGGAAATGAGAATTATAATTTGGTTTTCAAAGCAGACCAATAATTCAAAAAAATATATTTTATCTACTCTCTTACCAAAATGAACACATTCATATAATTTATTTATGAATGTGTTCATTTTGCTTAGTGAATAGATAATTTTTTTTTTTTTAATTATTGGTCTGCTTTGAAAACCAAATTATAATTCTCATTTCATCCCATTTGTACCGCTTTGTCTCAATGAAAATGTGGTCATTTTGTATTTGAAGGATGCCATTATTCTAATCGTGTGTAAAAGCATTCAAATCGTGCGTAAAAGTCCAATGTAAATCAAATGGAGTTTCATTATTAAGCGATTTCTGTTTGTTGTTACTATGGCGTTAAAACTTGCGTCACTAAACAAAAATCATCTACGTAGTGAAAATAAATTTCATTTCACATATATTAGAATTGAATTAATATTTCTTATTTTCAATCAAAAAGTCTCGGCCTCTCAATCTGGATTTATCTGGCTCTAATATAACTTAACCTAACATAACCTAATCTAGATTAAATGTACTCATTGCGATTAAACCACTCGTCTTCGGCTCCTGCTTTAAATTCACCGCAACTCATAACCAAAACCAAATTATAAGTTCATGTTCTCAAAGCCGAACGATTCCCGCCAGCAGGACATCAACTTTGTCATCGGCGACTTCAACTGCAAAAGCTTGGCCTACAGTGAAACGGATGAGAATGGAACAGAGCTCGAAAAGTGGACCGAAACCAACGAACTGCAGATAATACACGATCCCAAACTCACACCCTGCTCCCACAGTGGTCGCTGGAGACGAGGATATAACCCCGACAACATATGCGTGAGTACAAGGTGGCGGCACAATGCGAAAAGAGCATCGGGGAACCAATACCGCGAACCCAACATAGACCGTTAATATGTTCCATCAGCGCCGTGGTAAAACCAGAGGATGTACCCTTCAAAAGACGCTTTAATTTCAGGAAGGCTAATTGGAACAAGTTCAGCAAGAACTCAGCAAAGACCTCGATATAGAGATAGCGTGAATCGCTCCTCAGCCAGAGATGTACGAAGCATTCATAAAATTGGTTGGGTAGGCCTCAGGAAAAAACATTCCCAGAGGCTGTCGCACCGAGTACATCCCTGCTCTAACTGGAGATGCGAAACCCCTTCTTTCACGCTACCAAGAATTGTACGACGCAGACCCCTTTGCCGAGGAAACATCTAAGGCCGGAGAAATACTGATGGCAAAAATGGCAGAGGACCGAACGGCCAAGTGGTGTAACATGCTAGAAAACCTAGATATGAAGGTCAACAGCAGACGGGCATGGAAGACCCTAAAAAACCTGAGTGGTGACGCCACAAAACCAGTTCGGAACTTTATTCCAGTCACTTCAGATCAAGTAGCCACCCATCTGCTACTGAATGATAAAAAAAGGGCAAGATGTCCGAAGAGCACATTAGCAGGGACCTGGGGCATGAGAACAACTCCCTCGGTGCCCCTTTTTCCATGACTGAACTTGTGGCTGGGATTAAAGGGATGAAACTCAACCGAGCGGCGGGCGTGGACGATCTGAGGGCAGAACAGATCAAGAACTTTGGACCACAGACCCTGCAATGGCTCCTTAATATGTTCAACATATGTGTCACGCAACTGAAGATCCCCAAAGAATGGAGGAAGGCTCGTGTGGTCGCGTTACTGAAACCTGGCATGGAATCGACTGACCCTAAGAACTTCAGGCCTGTGTCCCAACTCTTCAAACTGCTGGAACGACTGATTCTGAACCGAACAGCGGAGATTTTGCATGCCAAGATTATCGAACAGCAGGCCGGCTTTTGTTCAGGGAAATCATGCTGTGGCCAAATCCTCAAACTAACTCAGCACATAGAGGATGGTTTCGAGAGAAGGAAGATTACTGGAGACGTTCATCGATTTGACAGCCGCTTATGACACTGTAAACCACAGGAGGCTGTTAAGAAAGCTTTATGAGACAACAAAAGACTATAGGCTCACTACTCATCGGTCTATTCCTCCAAAACAGGAGATTTTATGTTTCACTCCAAAACAAGAATAGCAGATGGAGGGTCCAGAATAATGGACTGCCGCAAGGCAGTATCCTGTCCCCACTCTTGTACAACGTGTACACGAACGACCAAACGATTCCTGACAATATAAGGCAATTCATCTATGGCGATGATACAGCTGTGGCAGCCCAGGGCACCGAGTTTATCGAGGTGGAGGAGAAGTTGGAGGTCGCCCTTGACGAACTGGCAATCTATTACCAGAAAAACCACCTAAAACCGAATCCCAGCAAGACTCAGGTCTGCGCCTTCCACCTGTAAAACAAAGAAGCACGACGGGAGCTGGAGATACATTGGCGAGGCGAACGACTGGAGCACTGCCCGACGCCGAGATACCTGGTGGTGACCCTGGACCGTACTCTGTCCTTCAGACAACACTGCATCAATACTAAAGGCAAAGTTAGTGCGCGTAATAACATATTGCGAAAACTCACAGGCACAGCATGAGGAGCTCAACCAGAAACGCTCAGAAGCTCGGCTTTGGCGCTCTGTGTGTCCACTGTGGAATACACCGCACCGGTTTGGGCAGCTTCAGCTCACGCGAAACATGTGAACGTCGCTATCAACGAGACAGCAAGAATCGTGACAGGCTGCCTAAAGCAACTCAGTTAATAGTTTGTACCCACTTATTGGCGTGGCACCCCCATCTGTGTGAAGAGCCGTTGCCACGGATGCTGAAAGGATGAAACAGGAAACCGATGCTCGCCATCTTTTGCACCAACACGAGCTAGCCGGTCGACGCCTAAGATCAAGGAAGAGCTTCATGGCAAGATCACACACACTAGAGGGGTCCATAGAAAATAACCGTATCACTAGGTCGACCCAACAGCTAACTACTCGGGAAGCCCCAAGAGAAAAAATGGCCCCAGGCAAACACCTCCCTTTCGCGGTATGGAAATCCCTAAATCGGCTCAGGACAGGAGTGGCAAGGTGCAAGACAAATCTGTTGAGGTGGGGAATGACTGAGAACGACGATGTGTTGTGTGCGTGTGGCCAGCCCCAGGATATGAGCCACATACTGGTCTGCCCACAACTTTAAGAAAGATGCACGCACGAAGACTTAATTTTATGTAACGACAAGGCTATTGCAGCCGCTATTTTTTGGAAAGATGTCGTATGAGCCGGACACGGAAAGTAAGTACCGCAACTCATGCACAAAAGCCCTTCTTCACACACTTGTATCATAAACTACTATTATTGTATACATTCATATACTTGTCTATAAATATACAAAAATTCGAGACATTAATACGAGATTTTAACAACAAATGCCAAGAAATCGTGACATTAATTCAAAATTTTGACAAGAAGTGTCAAAAATATTTGAGAGTAAGAGAAGATTTTGACGAAAAATGCCATACATTTATTTGTCAGTGATTTGACAATTTAACCATTACTGTCATTTTGACAATTCTTATTTTTTTTCTGTCTTAAACAGTGTCCGCCAAACTTTTTTAGCCCACGACAGAATAAATACAAACATATATGCACAGGTGGGCACAGTTAATCCAAAAGTTAACTTCGTTAATCGTTAACTCGTTAATAAAAAAGATAATTTCTAAGAGAATTTCTAAAATTTAAGGCAAGTTAAAGTGGTGACGCCACAAAACCAGTTCGGAACTTTATTCCAGTCACTTCAGATCAAGTAGCCACCCATCTGCTACTGAATGATAAAAAAGGGCAAGATGTTCGAAGAGCACATTAGCAGGGACCTGGAGCATGAGAACAACTCCCTCGGTCCCCCTTTTTCCATGACTGAACTTGTGGCTGGGATTAAAGGGACGAAACACCAAGCGGCGGGCGTGGACGATCTGTGGGCAGAACAGATCAAGAACTTTGGACCATAGACCCTGCAATGGCTCCTTAATATGTTCAACGTATGTGTCACGCAACTGAAGATCCCCAAAGAATGGAGGAAGGCTCGTGTGGTCGCGTTACTGAAACCTGGCAAGGAATCGACTGACCCTAAGAACTTCAGGCCTGTGTCCCTTCTGTGCCAACTCTTCAAACTGCTGGAACGACTGATTCTGAACGGAACAGCGGAGATTTTGCATGCCAAGATTATCGAATAGCAGGCCGACTTTTGTCCAGGGAAATCATGCTGTGGCCAAATCCTCAAACTAACTCAGCACATAGAGGATGGTTTTGAGAGAAGGGAGATTACTGGAGACGTTCATCGATTAGACAGCCGCTTATGACACTGTCAACTACAGGAGGCTGTTAAGAAAGCTTTACGAGACAACAAAAGACTATAGGCTCACTATGGTCATCGGTCTATTCCTCCAGAACAGGAGATTTTATGTTTCACTCCAAAACAAGAATAGCAGATGGAGGGTCCAGAATAATGGACTGCCGCAAGGCAGTATCCTGTCCCCACTCTTGTACAACGTGTACACGAACGACCAAACGATTCCTGACAATATAAGGCAATTCATCTATGCCGATGATACAGCTGTGGCAGCCCAGGGCACCGAGTTTATCGAGGTGGAGGAGAAGTTGGAGGTCGCCCTTGACGAACTGGCAATCTATTACCAGAAAAACCACCTAAAACCAAATCCCAGTAAGACTCAGGTCTGCGCCTTCCACCTGAAAAACAAAGAAGCACGACGGGAGCTGGAGATACATTGGCGAGGCGAACGACTGGAGCACTGCCCGACGCCGAGATACCTGGTGGTGACCCTGGACCGTACTCTGTCCTTCAGACAACACTGCATCAATACTAAAGGCAAAGTTAGTGCGCGTAATAACATATTGCGAAAACTCACAGGCACAGCATGAGGAGCTCAACCAGAAACGCTCAGAAGCTCGGCTTTGGCGCTCTGTGTGTCCACTGTGGAATACACCGCACCGGTTTGGGCAGCTTCAGCTCACGCGAAACATGTGAACGTCGCTATCAACGAGATAGCAAGAATCGTGACAGGCTGCCTAAAGCAACTCAGTTAATAGTTTGTACCCACTTATTGGCGTGACACCCCCATCTGTGTGAAGAGCAGATGGGGGTGCCACGGATGCACCCCCATCTGCTCGTTGAGCAGATGCCGTTGCCCATTGCCACGGATGCTGAAAGGATGAAACAGAAAACCGATGCTCGCCATCCTTTGCACCAACACGAGCTAGCCGGTCGACGCCTAAGATCAAGAAAGAGCTTCTTGGCAAGATCACACACACTAGAGGGGTCCATAGAAAATAACCGTATCACTAGGTCGACCCAACAGCTAACTACTCGGGAAGCCCCAAGAGAAAAAATGGCCCCAGGCAAACACCTCCCTTTCGCGGTATGGAAATCCCTAAATCGGCTCAGGACAGGAGTGGCAAGGTGCAAGACAAATCTGTTGAGGTGGGGAATGACTGAGAACGACGATGTGCTGTGTGCGTGTGGCCAGCCCCAGGATATGAGCCACATACTGGTCTGCCCACAACTTTAAGAAAGATGCACGCACGAAGACTTAATTTTATGTAACGAACAGGCTATTGCAGCCGCTATTTTTTGGAAAGATGTCGTATGAGCCGGACACGGAAAGTAAGTACCGCAACTCATGCACAAAAGCCCTTCTTCACACACTTGTATCATAAACTACTATTATTGTATACATTCATATACTTGTCTATAAATATACAAAAATTCGAGACATTAATACGAGATTTTAACAACAAATGCCAAAAAATCGTGACATTAATTCAAAATTTTGACAAGAAGTGTCAAAAATATTTGAGAGTAAGAGAAGATTTTGACGAAAAATGCCATACATTTATTTGTCAGTGATTTGACAATTTAACCATTACTGTCATTTTGACAATTCTTATTATTTTTCTTAAACAGTGTCCGCCAAACTTTTTTAGCCCATGACAGAATAAATACAAACATATATGCACAGGTGGGCACAGTTAATCCAAAAGTTAACTTCGTTAACTCGTTAATAAAAAAGATAATTTCTAAGAGAATTTCTAAAATTTAAGGCAAGTTTATGTTAACCGTTAAAAGTAAACCATCCAAAACGTATACTGCTTTTGGTACCTTTTGGGATGGGATACATCGGTAAATAAAACAAAAACAAGTATATAGATTCATTGATTTAATTATTACAAGCGACAATTGCGGCCCACCTTAAATTCGCTCGGGTAGCAGAGCATATAAGCACCTACTATGGAAGAAAAAGGCTACTTATTCATAATTTTTCATTAGTTGTATGTTTACAATGCCTTTTCTGAACATAAGCATATAAAAATTGTCATCTGACAGTGATGAGCGTTTAGCTCTCAAAATATATTTCCGTGTAGAAAAAAGTCGTTCTACCTTGGCGCTTGATGGGATTGCAGTATTATATTAAAAAAAAAAGATTTTTAAATAAAACTTGTTCACCTAGAAAGACAGCATGCGTAAAAGATTCTTTTGACTTTGAGTCTAGCCAAGTTCTCCCCAAATTCTGGGCTTTTGTGATTTTTTTGCATCCTCTAGACCTCTTATTCAGACTGAGAGTAACAGTGCTGAAATCTTCTCTTTCTTCTTCAGTATTTCTGCTTCCGCTAATACAGGCACTATCCTTTCCATTTCCAACCTTTCTCTATTCAGAGCGTCTTCAACTTTTGCTTTTGTAAGTTTTTTGACTTTTGATAAGTTGCTGCTCTCATACTTTTGCATCCACATTAGTCGAAACTTCGGGTAAAACGCTGCAGCCAGCTGGCATCTTCATTTTCTTTTAATTTTTTTTAAATTTTGCCCTATTTCAATGTTTGAGTGTTTTTCTGTTGTTCTTCTCGTTTGTAATGTTCAATATATCCTTCTTCTGTTTTTCTCGGGCCTAATATTTTTCGAATAATTTTCTCTTCTTCTTTCTTCAAATTATCGTATATATCGTTTCACTTGCGTATAGTGCCATTGGTTCAACTATCGTTTTGTAGTGTCGGATTTTTGTCATGATTGTGGCTGTCAGGCCGGCAGGCATCTTCATCTTCCATAAACTGTTCAAATCTTTTTTTATGCCAGATAATAGGGCATTGGCCAAAGGGATAAACCAATGAACGGCTTTTTCGTCTATTCTCTGGATTTTTACTCTTTTGCGTGGCGCATAATTTAAAAAACAAAAATGACAACATGTCAACAAACAATCAATGTAGTGGACTAAAGTTAACGGAAGATCAATTTAACGGAAGTTAAGAAAAGCGTTAACATTTTTTTGAGTTAACTTAAAAGTTAGTCAGTTAAACATTTTGTTAACTTCGTTAATTAACGATTGACGGATTAAAGAGTTAATATCCACCTATGCATATATGTATACATATACATTTGCCACATGCAGATGGTTTAGGTCTCCCATCTATACATGAATTTGGAGAACGAAAATATTTGGCATTTTTTCTTAAAAATCTTCTATTAGTGTCAACAATTTTTGACGTTAATAGAAAATCTTGATAAGAAATGCCAACAATTTGTGACATTAATAGAAAATTTTGACAAGAAATGCCATAAATTCGAGACATTAAAACGAGATTTTAACAATAAATGCCAAAAAATCGTTACATTAATACAAAATTTTGACAAGAAGTGTCAAAAATGTTTAAATAAAAAATGCCATAAATTTATTTGTCAGTGAGTTGACAATTGGAACATTACTGTCATTTTGACAATTCCTATTTTATTTTCTGTCTAATACAGTGTCCACCAAACTTTTTTAGCCCATGGCAGAATAAATACAAACATATATGTATAGATACATTTGCCACATGGAGATGGTTTGGGTCTCCCACCTATACATGGATTTGAAGAATGAAAATATTTGGCATTTCTCGTTAAAATTTCCTATTATTGCCAACAACTTTTGACGTTAATAGAAGAGCTTGATAAGAAAAGCCAACAATTTATGACAGTAATAGAAGATTTTGACCAGAAATGCCAAAAATTCGAAACATTAATACGAGATTTTAACAATAAATGCCAAAAAATGGTGACATTAATATAAAATTTTTAAGTGTCAAAAATGTTTGATAGTAAGAGCAGATTTTGACGGAAAATGCCATAAATTTATTTGTCAGTGAGTTGACAATTTAGACATTAATGTCATTTTGACAATTCTTATTTTCTTTTCTATCTAAGACAGTGTCCGCTAAACTGTTTTAGCCCACGGCAGAATAAATACAAACATATATGTATGTATGTATACATTTGTCACATGGCGATGGGTTAGGTCTCCCATCTATACATGGATTTGGAGAATTAAAATATTTGGCATTTTTCCTCAAAATCTTCTATTATTGACTTCTATATTAATCAACAACGATAGCCGAGCTAAAGTCGATTCCGACAGAGGCTTTTTCAGATTGCTTCCAGCAATGGCAGCACCGCTGGGAGAAGTGTGTGAGTCCCAAGGAGACTACTTTGAGGGTGATTAGGTTTCCAACGCTTCAGATATGCCATTTTTTTTTTACCGGCTAAAGGTCGGATACTTTGCTAACAGACCACGTATGTATACATATACATTCGTCCTATAGAGATGGTTTATACCATCTATACATGGATTTTGAAAATTAAAATATTTGGCATTTCTTATCAAAATTTCCTATTATTGCCAACAATTTTTGATCTTAATACAAGAGCTTGATAAGAAATTACAACAATTTATGACTTTAATAGAAGATTTTGACCAGAAATGCCAAATATTCGGGAAATCAAATGAGATTTTACAAAAAATGTCAAAAAATCGTGACATTAATACAAAATTTTGACAAGAAGTGTCAAACATGTTTGGTAGTAAGAGAGGATTTTTACGAAAAATGACATAAATTTATGTGTCAGTGAGTTGACAATTTAAATACTAACCGTCAATTTGAAAATTCTTATTTTCTTTCCTGTCTAAGTTTGATAGTTTAAAATACAACGAGAAGTGGAATTTCTCGTATTAAAAAGCGTGCGTCAAGAAGAACTTTTTCGCGCATGAAAAAAAAAACATTTTTGCAATTCCAAAAAACCTTTTGGAGAGATATTGATAGTTTGATCGATTTTCGATTGATCGAGTGTCTGCCAAACTTTTTTAACCCACGGCAGAATAAATACAAACATTTATGATAATACATTTGTCCTGTAGAAACAAAAAACAAAACGTATACATTTGTCCTGTAGAGATGGTTATGCCATCTATACATAGATTTGGAGTATGAAATATTTGGTATGTCTCGTCAAAATCTTCTATTATTGCCAAAAAATTTTAACGTTAATAGAAGATCTTGATAAGAAATGCCAATAATTTGTGAAATTAATAGTATAATTAACATTTTGATAAGAAACGCCAAAAATTCAAGACATTAATACGACATTAAATGCCAAAAAATCGTGACATTAACACCTAACCACCTGACATACGTGTCTTAGGCCCAAAGTAGCAGTAATTTTCTCACCTGAGACGTATTGCAGGTGGTTAAGGGTTAATAGAAAGTTTTGACAAGAAGTGTCAAAAAAGTTGGATAGTTAGAGAAGATTTTGACTGAAAATGCCATAAATTTATATGTCAATGTTATGTTATCGCTAGTAGTCGTCGAAGCGTCATCAACCTGGGTGACAAAGGGAAATATTAGTGCAAAGGAAGCGGCGCATTTGTGCTACTTAGACGATAGAAATCTATTTGGTGGAACACCAGGAATATGTCCACACTGCAAAGAGAGTGCCAAGTAGACCACCTAGCGGACGCAGTACACCCCAGAGACTAGTATCTAAAGACATAACTACTGGTACACTCGCAGACATAATCAAGTTGTGAAGTGTATCCACTTATCCTTATATAACAAATATTGAATCAGGAGAAGTAAACGTCTTCACTGACCACCTCGGTGCAAATGTTAATGTTGAGATCCGAGTAGATACAAAACAATAGCAACAACGATTAAGCCAACAGGCCTGATATAGCAATCCGCTATCCAAAAAACCACTGTAACTCAAAAGTATAAGGAGATGAGCTCAAAACTTGTGTATTGACTTGTTGACTCACACAAACTCTCATTCATGTGTACCAGTCCAACTCAAATGTATGAGGAAATGTATGAGCTCAAAATATGTGTATTGACTTGTCGACTCACACAAATTCTCATTCATGTATACCAGTGTAACTCTAATGTGTCAGGAAATCTTTGAGCTCAAAACTTGTATATTGACTTGTCGACTCACACAAACTCTCATACAGAGCTCAAAACTTGTGTGTTGACCTGTTGACTCACACAAACTCTCATACATGTGTACCAGTCTAACTCAAATGTATAAGAAAATGTATGAGCTCAAAACTTGTGAATTGACTTGTCGACTCAAACAAACTCTCATACATGTGTACCAGTCTAACTCAAATGTATGAGGAAATGTATGAGCTCAAAACTTGTGAATTGACTTGTCCACTCAAACAAACTCTCATACATGTGTACCAGTCTAACTCAAATATATGAGAAAATGTATGAGCTCAAAACTTGTGAATTGACTTGTCCACTCAAACAAACTCTCATACATGTGTACCAGTCTAACTTAAATGTATGAGGAAATGTGTGAGCTCAAAACTTGTGAATTGACTTGTCCACTCAAACAAACTCTCATGCATGTGTACCAGTCTAACTTAAATGTATGAGGAAATGTATGAGCTCAAAACTTGTGAATTGACTTGTCGACTCAAACAAACTCTCATACATGTGTACCAGTCTAACTCAAATGTATGAGCTCAAAACTTGTGAATTGACTTGTCGACTCAAACAAACTCTCATACATGTGTACCAGTCTAACTCAAATGTATGAGGAAATGTATGAGCTCAAAACTTGTGAATTGACTTGTCGACTTACACAAACTCTCATACATGTGTACCAGTCTAACTCAAATGTATGAGGAAATGTATGAGCTCAAAACTTGTGTATTGACTTATTGACTCACACAAACTCTCATTCATGTGTACCAGTCTAACTCAAATGTATTAGGAAGTGTATGAGCTCAAAACTTGCGAATTGACTTGTTGACTCAAACAAACTCTCATACTTGTGTACCAGTGTAACTCAGATGTAAGAGCAAATGTCTAAGCTCAAAACGTGTGTATTGGCTTTTAATTGCATTAAATATGGGTTGAGAAAACCTACATTGTAAAGATACGATGATCTTATGGGCTAGAGAGATTTAAACGTTTTAGCCCCCCACGCAGTGCGTTCACGCGTAGAAGCGCTAACACCTCGATCGGCAAGACTCACAGACAAATTAACGAAGCGCTATCGCTCCCCTGGCACTGAAACGGTTAATGAATGTAATAGCTAATCGTGGATAGCATTTTCTCCATTTTCACATTTTTCTGAGAAAAGTCTTGGAACAAAATCGAAAATTCTGAAACGTTTTTGCGCTCTAAATAATTTTGCTCGCAATTTTTGCCAACCATTTCGTTAGGTTAGAGTTTAGAGCGAAAATGTGTCCCATTTCGCCGTTGTGTTTGAAATTCTGCCTCGTTTTGCGCGTCCAAAAGGTTCGCGAACAAATACGTCCCTCTAAACAATCATTACCAGCCCCGAGTTGGCAACGCCGCAAATTCCAACCCCATTCATAAATTCCGTGACATAGATTCTAAATTGACTTTTCTAAATTTTTACAAAATCCATAAATTTTCGCTAAAATTACAAACAAAAACCTAAACAAAACATGAAAATACTCCTAAAAACAAGAATTCAATCCGTTGACCCGCAGCCAACTTCACATTAAAAGAAACGTCAAACACACAAACTACAACTCCATTCCAACAATCTTGGTCCGAATAACAGAATTTAAAATGAATTTTAGCTTTGGATTTTTTTAAACGTTGCCTTAATTGCTTAATAAATTTATTAATTTTAAACAAATAATTCTCTTTTTTAATACCGTGAATTTAAATTTCTGTCATTATTTATTTAGTTGTTTATTTGGTGCGCGGTGTAAGGAGAGTTGGAATGAAAACCACCTGTCAGCTATCAGTTCGCAGACAGAGATTCGACGAAGATGACAATCAGCTGAAACCCGATTCGTGGGTTTCTGTTTTTTTTGTTTTTGTTTTTGTTTCGGGGCACCCTTTCGTGGTGCAGGTGTGCTTTTGGGGCTGCGGATTGCTGCTGGAGATCGCGTGTCGACTGGCTTGACCTGGGGCTGGACGAGATGATCTGAGAGTCTGCATCGCCATGGACCCGCTGTCGACGGACCTGGCTCTGCAGGCAGTTCTAGGTAAATTGTGAATATTTGTTTTCTGTTTGCGTTTTTTTTTCGAGTTTGATGGTGAAATCCCAGCTGGAAAATTTCTGGGAATAATTTTTTTCTATTTTGCAAAAATGTTTTGATTTTTTTAGGTTTTTACTAACATTTTTTACGTTTTGTTTTCATTTGTTTTGTGATTGTTTTTTCTTGTCTTGTGCAAAATTGTTTTGCTTTTTTCAGCTTTTGTAAAATTGGTTTATTATCTTTTTGGTTTTATCAAAAGTTTCTTTGATCTTGCAAATTTGCCATTTTTCCCAAATTTGTTTTGTTTTCCTTTTGGTTTTACCGTTGTTCAGTTTTTTTGGTTTTTCAAAAATATTTTATCAAACATTGTTTTGCTTGTTTCAGCTTTTGCAAAATTCGTTTATTTTCTTTTTGGTTTTATCAAAAGTTTCTGTGGTTTTACAAAATTGCCATTTTTTCCTTTTTTATCCAACGTTGGTTTGGTTGTTTTATTGCATTGTTTTCTTGTTTTTGCAAAATTGTTTTGCTTGTTTTATATTTGCGAATTTGTTTTGTTTTCCTTTTGGTTTTACAGACATGTTCAGGTTTTTTGGTTTTGCAAAAATATTTTATCAAACATTGTTTTGCTTGTTTCAGTTTTTGCAAAATTCGATTGTTTTTTATTTTGTTTTACCAAATGTTACTTTGGTTTTGCAAATTTGTCATTTTTTCCTTTTTATCCAACATTGGTTTGTTTGTTTTATTGCATTTTTATCTTGTTTTTGCACAATTGTTTTGCTTGTTTTGTTTGCAAACTTATTTTGTTGTCCTTTTGGTTTTACCAATATGTTCAGGTTTTTTGAAATTGCAAAAATATTTTTTATTTCTCATGCCCGAAAAGTACCTCTTGACGCACATTTTTAATACGAGAAATGACACTTCTCGTTATATTTCCACATAATCTGTTACCACACGCAAATAGTTAATATCACTGGGTTAAATTAAAAAAAGCAAATAAATAAATAAAATAAATACAATCAATATCTCAATATTAAAAAAGTGACGTGAAAGTGTCAGAAATTTTTTTCATTACAAAAGAATAATAAAAATTAAAGAAAACGTTTTAAAATGAGTGTAAATTCAATGGTGATACCGCAGACTGAGGAGAGTTCTTATGACGAATCCACACCACCGGAGACAATTTAAAAAGCAAATTTTTCATTTTTGATTCCATTTTCTTTTTGGATGGCCCCTGGATCCCAAATTTCTCTTTTCGAGATCCCATCTCGAGTGAATGTGCGCACTCGCTTCGTTCGTGCGCCCGATTTCGCTCTCGCGTCATATTGACAATTTACCACCCTAGTTACAAAATATACTATTGTTAAGCATTGTTTGGCTTGTTTCAGCTTTTGCAAAATTGGTTTATTTTCTTTTTGGTTTTATCAAAAGTTTCTTTGGTTTTGCAAAATTGCCATTTTTTTCCTTTTTTATTCAACATTGGTTTGCTTGTTTTATTACATTGTTTTCTTCTTTTTGCAAAATTGTTTTGCTTGTTTTATATTTGCAAATTTGTTTTGTTTTCTTTATGGTTTTACCAACATGTTCAGGTTTTATGGTTTTGCAAAAATATTTTATCAAACATTGTTTTGCTTTTTCAGTTTTTGCAAAATTTGTTTATTTTCTTTTTGGTTTTGTCCAGTTTCTTGGTTTTTGCAATATTGCAATTTTTTCCTTTTCTCTCCAACATTGGTTTGCTTGCTTTATTGCAAAGTTTTCTTGTTTTTGCAAAATTGTTTTGCTTGTTTTATGTTTGCAAACTTGTTTTGTTTTCCTTTTGGTTTTACCAACATGTTCAGGTTTTATGATTTTGCAAAATATTTTATCAAACATTGTTTTGCTTGTTTCCGCTTTGGCAAAATTGGTTTATTTTCTTTTTGGTTTTATTAAAAGATTCTTTGGTTTTGCAAAAAATGAGGTCCTGATTGTGTTTATTTTATTTATTAATTTGATTTTTTTAATGTAACCTAGCGATATTGAATATTTAACCGTGCGTTAACCAGGTTATGTGAAAATACAAGGAGAAGTGGCATTTCTCGTATTAAAAAACGTCCGTCAGAAAGTACTTTTCGCGCATGAAAAAAAAAAATTTTGCAATTCCAAAAAACCTTTTGGAGACATTGATAGATTTTGAAAGATAGATTTTGTAAGATACGTCCCTTTTTCATCCAATTCCTTTTTTATCCTACATTGGCTGTCGTGTTTTATTGCATTTTTTTCTTGTTTTTGCAAAATTGTTTTGCCTGTTTAATGTTTGCAAATTTATTTTGTTGTCCTTTTGGTTTCACGAACATGTTCAGGTGTTTTGGAATTGCAAAAATATTTTTTATTTCTCATGCGCGAAAAGTACCTCTAGACGCACGTTTTTTAATACGAGAAATACCACTTCTCGTTATATTTCCACATAACCTGGGTATCACAGGCAAATAGTTAATATCACAAGGTTAAATTAAAAAGAAAAACAAATAAATTAATAGAGTAAATACAATGAATACCTCAGTATTAAAAAAGTGACGTGAAGTGTCAGAAATTTTTTTCATTACAAAATATTAATCAAAATTTAAGAAAACGTTTTAAAATGAGTTTAAATGCTATGGTGATACCGCAGACTGAGGAGAGTTCTTATGACGAATCCTTACCACCGGACACAATGGAAAAACAAATTCTTCGTTTTTAATTCCATTTTTTTGGATGGCCCTTGGATCCCAAACTTTCCTTCTCGAGATCCCATCTCGAGCGAATGTGCGCACTCACTTTGTTCGTGCGCCCGATTTCGCTCTCATGTCATATTGACAACTTACCGCCCTAGTTACAAAATATACTATTATTAAACATTGTTTTGCTTGTTTCAGTTTTTGCAAAATTCGTTTATTTTCTTTATGGTTCTATCAAAAGTTTCTTTGGTTTTGCAAAATTGCCATTTTGCTTGCTTGTTCTATTGCATTGTTTTTGCAAAATTGTATTGCTTGTTTTATGTTTGCAAATTTGTTTTGTTTTCCTTTTGGTTTTACCAACATGTTCAGGTTTTATGATTTTGCAAAAATATTTTATCAAACATTGTTTTCCTTGTTTCAGCTTTTGCAAAATTTGGTTTATTTTCTTTTTGGTTTTATTAAAAGATTCTTTGGTTTTGCAAATTAATTGAGGTCCTGATTGTGTTTATTTTATTTATTAATTTGTTTTTTTTTAATGTAACCTAGCGATATTGAATATTTGCGTGCGTTAACCAGATTATGTGAAAATACCACGAGAAGTGGCATTTCTCGTATTAAAAACCGTGCGTCAAGAAGTATTTTTCCCGCATGAAAAAAGAATTAGCAATTCCAAAAAACCTTTTGGAGAGATATTGATAGATTGATAGATTTTGTAAGATACGTCCCTTTTTCATCCAACTCCTGTTTTATCCAACATTAGTTGTCGTGTTTTATTGCATTTTTTTCTTGTTTTTGCAAAATTGTTTTTCTTATTTTGTTTGCAAACTTATTTTGTTGTCCTTTTGGTTTTACCAACATGTTCAGGTTTTTTGGAATTGCTAGAATATTTATTTATTTTTCATGCGCGAAAAATACCTCTTGACGCACGTTTTTTAATACGAGAAATGCCACTTCTCCTTGTATTTCCACAAAACCTGGGTACCATACGCAAATAGTTAATATCACTAGGTTAAATTAAAAAAGAAACAAATAAATAAATGAATGCAATCAAGACCTCAATATTAAAAAAGTGACGTGAAAGTGTCAGAAATATTTTTCATTACAAAATAATAAAAATTAAAAAAAACGTTTTAAAATGAGTGTAAATTCTATGGTGATACCGCAGACTGAGGAGAGTTCTTATGACGAATCCTCTCCACCGGAGACAATTGAAAAAGCAATTTTTTTATTCCATTTTTTTGGATGGCCCCTGGATCCCAAACTTCTCTTTTCGAGATCCCATCTCGAGTGAATGTGCGCACTCGCTTCGTTCGTGCGCCCGATTTCGCTCTCGCGTCATATTGACAATTTACCGCCCTAGTTACAAAATATACTATTGTTAAACATTGTTTTGCTTGTTTCAGATTTTGCAAAATTCGTTTATTTTCTTTTTGGTTTTATCAAGTTTCTTTGGTTCTGCAAAATTGCCATTTTTTTCCTTTTTTATTCAACATTGGTTTGCTTGTTTTATTACATTGTTTTCTTGTTTTTGCAAAATTGTATTGCTTGTTTTATGTTTGCAAATTTGTTTTGTTTTCCTTTTGGTTTTACCAACATGTTCAGGTTTTATAATTTTGCAAAAATATTTTATCAAACATTGTTTTCCTTGTTTCAGCTTTTGCAAAATTTGGTTTATTTTCTTTTTGGTTTTATTAAAAGATTCTTTGGTTTTGCAAATTAATTGAGGTCCTGATTGTGTTTATTTTATTTATTAATTTGTTTTTTTTAATGTAACCTAGCGATATTGAATATTTGCGTGCGTTAACCAGATTATGTGAAAATACAACGAGAAGTGGCATTTGTCGTATTAAAAAACGTGCGTCAAGAAGTACTTTTCACGCATGAAAAAAAATTTTTGCAATTCCAAAAAACCTTTTCGAGAGATATTGATAGATTTTGTAAGATACGTCTCTTTTTCATCCAAGTCATGTTTTATCCAACATTGGTTGTCGTGTTTTATTGAATTTTTTTCTTGTTTTTGAAAAATTGTTTTGCTTGTTTTATGTTTGCAAACTTATTTTGTTGTTCTTTTGGTTTTACCAACATCTTCAGGTTTTTTGGAATTGCAAAAATATTTTTGATTTCTCATGAGTGAAAAGTACCGCTTGACGAACGTTTTTTAATATGAGAAATGCCTCGTTGCATTTTCATATAACCTGGGTACCACACTATATAGTTAATAGTTAATATCACTAGGTTAAATTAAAAAAAAAAACAAATAAATAAATAAATACATTCAAGACCTCAATATTAAAAAAGTGACGTGAAAGTCTCTGAAATTTCTTTCATTACAAAATAATAATAAAAATTAAAGAAAAGGTTTAAAATGAGTGTAAATTCTATGGTGATACCGGAGACTGAGGAGAGTTCTTATGACGAATCCTCACCACCGGAGACAATTGAAAAAGCAACTTCTTCATTTTTTGTTCCATTTTTTTGGGGTGGCCCCTAGATCCCAGACTTGTAAGAAACATGACTAACAGAAAATATTGTTTGTAACACGGGCGGTATTGTCAATTGCCCTCGAATGTGCGCACTCACTTCGTTCGTGCGCCCGATTCCGCTCTCGCGTCATATTGACAACTTACCGCCCTAGTTGCAAAATATTCTATTATTAAACATTGTTTTGTTTCTTGGAGTTTTTGCAAACTTCGTGTACTTTCTTTTTTGGTTTTATCAAATGATTCTTTGGTTTTGCAAAATTGCCATTTTTTCCTTTTTTATCCAACATTGGTTTGCTTGTTCTATTGCATTGTTTTCTTGTTTTTGCAAAATTGTTTTGCTTGTTTTATGTTTGCAAATTTGTTTTGTTTTCCTTTTGGTTTTACCTACATGTTCAGGTTTTATGGTTTTGCAAAAATATTTACTTGTTTCAGCTGTTGCAAAATTAATTTATTTTCTTTTTCATTTTATCAAAAGTTTCTTTCGTTTTGCAAAATTGCCATTTTTTCCTTTTTTATCCAACATTGGTTTGCTTGTTTTCTGGCATTGTTTTCTTATTTTTGTAAAATTTTTTTGCTTGTTTTATGTTTGCAAACTTGTTTTGTTTTCCTTTTGGCTTTACCAACATGTTCAGGTTTTATGGTTTTGCAAAAATTCATTTATCAAACATTGTTTTGCATGTTTCAGCTTTTGCAAAATTGGTTTATTTACTTTTTGGTTTTATGAAAAGTTTCTTTGGTTTTGCAAAATTCCTTTTTTATCCAACATTGGTTTGCTTGTTTTATTGCATTGTTTTCTTGTTTTTGCAAAGTTGTTTTGCTTGTTTTATGTTTGCAAACTTATTTTGTTGTCCTTTTGGTTTTACCAACATGTTCAGCTTTTTAGAATTCCAAAAATACTTTTTATTTCTCATGCGCAAAAAGTATTTCTTGACGCACGTTTTTTAATACGAGAAATGCTACTTCTCGTTGTATTTCCACATAACCTGGGTAACGCACGCAAATATTCAATATCGCTAGGTTACATTACAAAAAAAAACAAATAAATGAATAAAATAAAGACAATCAAGACCAAACTTGTAAGATACATTCGCTCGTATGAGTAACAAAAAATATTGTTTGTAACACGGGCAGTATTGTCAATTGCTCGAGCGAATGTGCGCACTCGCATCCTTCATGCGCCCGATTTCGCGTCGTTATTGACAACTTACCGCCCTAGTTACAAAATGTACTATTATTAAACATTGTTTTGCTTGTTTCTGTTTTTTGCAAAATTCGTTTATTTTCGTTTTGGTTCTATTAATAGATTTTGTGGTTTTGCAAAACCACCCTTTTCCCTTTTTTAGCAAACATTGTTTTAGATTTTGCAAAATTGTCTTTGCTTTCTTATTGGCTGTACCAAAATGTAAAGGAAACATTTTGTTACAGCCAATAAGATATTTTTACAAACGTTTTACAAATTTTAAAAAGGTTTTACAAACATTTGGTTTTGATACTTTTGTCCATTTTTTGCAAATGAACAAAATCTTATGAAACTTCAGAAATTCCTTAATTTTATTACAAATAATATTTTTGTACTTTGTTGACAAAGAATTGCGAATTTTTAGTAATCCTTAACATGTAGCCTACATAATAATACCATACATACATACTCGACCATTTCTCTCCACAGAAAATTTAAACAGATTAAACTAAATTGATAATTGCCCCTACTGTAATCACCACACAATGAAAACGTCCCGGATTTAAAAATTTCATAATTTAATCTAAAAATAAATAAAACGAATTAAAACTCTTAATCCACTTGTACGAACTAGACTAGCCAGCCAAATCCACGATGTCTATAAATAAACGTATATTTCCAAGTAACAATAAGTACGGTTTGTAATAGGCAACCACCAACACACCCTGAATACTAACAACTAGATTTTTTTCGTGACGGACCGACCGTGACGCGCAGCTTACCGGAAAATGCGGCTATTACGGAAATTAGCGTCACGACGGGCAGGTGAACGACGTCGAGACGTCCACCCTTCATTTTACACGATCTACATTCGCTGGGAAAGCACAACATGCTATACTTTATAGTTTACAAAATTTAAAAAGTCTCGGCTATCTATAGTCCATTTTTTTAAGAAAACAGTACAGGTATCTTCCCTTATACTTATTTGACCTTGTTTATTCTTGCCATTTGGTGTATTTAATAGATATTCAATCAAACCATTAATAAATTACCAAGTTTATATTCAAGTAACTATATTTGAATTTAGCGCCAAATTTTGTAACTAGATTCAACATTTGTCATTGTGTAAATTAGGTTTCTAGTTACTGCATTCTTATAAAAATGAACTATAGTCTTGTCTAGTCTAGTCTTGTCTATCTAGTCTTGTCTGGTTAGTTTTGTCTCTCTAATTATATTGCCTTACATCCCCCTTCCACACAGGGTGGTTAGGGGTTGAGGAGTTTCTCTTTGTATGTCTGTATCATCAGTTCGTCTTCTTCCTTTGTTTTAAATATGGCTTTTGTCCTAGCACCCGTTGCCAACTAAGATTCTTCAGATGTTAGCATTTTTTTGGAGTAGGGTTTTCGTTTCTAGTATGGTGTATGTTCCGTAGCTGCGAGTTAGCTGCCAGTTTTAATGTATTAACACAAACGTGCTTACTTTAGATATGAACCAGAATATACACGTATGCTTCGTGCAAATAATAAGAGGGTTTTCGGCACAGTACAGCTCGATACTCTAATTAAACTGTTAAATGAAAGAAG
Organism: Phosphuga atrata; assembly: GCA_944588485.1. Lineage (NCBI taxonomy): Eukaryota > Metazoa > Arthropoda > Insecta > Coleoptera > Silphidae > Phosphuga > Phosphuga atrata. Next base: position 7,371,184 of record OX155904.1, on the reverse strand, counting down.
CATCGACTCTCGAGATTTAGAGATTATAGTATCAGAATATTAGAAGCTAATAGCCGTTAAAGCCGATTAAAGCCGTTAAAGCCGCTAATACCGTTTAAGCTAATAACCATTACCGTAGATAATCAGATAACAGAGGAAATACAAATACAATGAGGAGTGCGACAGGGGTGCATACCGTCTTTTTCTGTCCTTTTTGTGCCCTTCGAAGAGATATTGAAAGAAGCAATAAGTAAAGAGCCAAGCGGAGTAGTTGTCCAAATAATTAATAACTTGAGATATGCGTACACCCTTCCCATAATTAAGAGCAGACATGATCTACAGAGAATAGTTAAAAAGGTACAAGATATAAGACTGAAATACGGCCTAAGAATCATTCTGAAAAAGACGAAGTATATGGAAATATTGGACACAACTACCTCAAATAAAACCTAAATTATCTATTACATACTAGAGTTGTAACGGAGGTCTCTTTAGCGGAAGCAGAGGCGGATGCGGAGGTGAAGAGCTTAGCCTCCGCAGATGCGGAGGTTAACGGAGGCGGAGGTGGGGAAAAATCAATAATTTGACGCAGAAAATACTGTCCATTTTACTAATGAAATAAAATCTACCTAATCATATTCAAATATAGGTTCGTCTTTATACAAAAGAGGTAACATCATAGTACATTACCAGCTCCATTAAGTATTTGCTCACTTGGTAATGAACTTGACGGTGCCGACAAGTGCGAACAATGGGAATAAAAACTTTAGATTATTAATCTTCGTTTAATTGGAGTCTTTTATCTTTATTATATTCATTTATTAGTGATTTTCATATCATAAGTTCGCTATTGGTAACAATAATTTGAATGTACACTTTGTGTTGGTGGTAGAATTTGGAAGCTTGTGAACGGTTCATCGTCCATTCGATTCGATTGTACTCTGGCTCGATCTAGTGAGCCCACAAGTTAATACATGTATCACGTGACATAACCTACTCACTTTGCCGCTGCACAAGCACAATTCTTACCATTTCATGCGCAGTCTCAATCGTGCGACGACGCGTCTCAAAGGGTCCTTTTTTGCACGTTGACGTAACGCTAACAAACCTCCGTTATAACTTCGCAAAAAAAAAACACGGAGGCGAAGGTACGATTTCTTGCGGAAGTTCCGCATATGCGGAGGCGGATGCGGAGTTCCGTTACAACCCTACTTCTTCTTCTTTAATCCATAGCCGGCGCATGGAGAGGTGGTCGACCTCGTAGCCAGTACGCTGCTGTTGGTGCCGCTAGATTCCGTGCTCCATTCACTATACGCTTCCATGCTAATCGATCAGTTGCAACGGTTCTTGCCTCAGCTGTTGTTATTCGCTGGTTTTTTAAATCGTTCTCTACGTGTTTCAACCATGTGGTCTTCGGTGCTTGTTTTTGTGTTCTCCAATCAAGAGGTCGTTTTTTCCATAGGAGTTTGTGCGGTACTCGATTGTCGCCCATCCTACAGATGTGGCCGAACCATCGTAATCGGCGTTTTTGAATTTCCTCAACAATCGGTGTCTGTTGGTCGCACCTTTCTCTGATTGTCTCATTTCGGAGGTGGTTGAGGAGTGAGACGCAGAGAATCTGTCTCAGGCATCGCATTTGGAAGGCCTCGAGCTTGTTAAGGTCTGGTTTGAGTAATGTCCATGTTTCCGATCCATAAAGAAGAATTGGGAGGATCAGCGTCCGGTATAGGCGTATTTTGGTTTTGATGGTAATATTCGTCCGCTTCCATATGCACCACTTGAGTGAAGCAAACGTTGCTGTTGCCTGGCCTATCCGGCTGTGAACTTCGGCTGTCGAAGCTACTTCCTTCTCCACAACCAGTGATCCCAAATATTTGAACTGTGGTACCTGCTCGATTGTGGTTCCATCGAGGTAAACTCTGGCTTCAGATCCATCCGTTGTAAGCACTTTAGTCTTACCCGCATTGATTCTCAGTCCGTATGACTGGGCAATGCGGGAAATGTCATACAAGGTGTCTGTTGCTTCGGCATCTGTGTTGGCGAAAACCGCACTGTCATCGGCGAACATCAGATCGGTTAGGAAGTTTTTGTCATCATATCGAACTCCGCGTCGCCCATCAAACGCTTTTCGCATAATCGTGTCGATCACAATGTTAAAAAGGAGCGGCGAGGCCACGTCTCCTTGCCGGACTCCGGTTCGAATCGGGAATTCCTCAGACATGTCGTTTCGGATACGAACATTGCTGGTTGAGCCGTCGTACGATGCTTGAAGAAGTTGAATGATTTTCAGTGGCACGTGTTTGATCTTCAGGGCTTCCCACAAGCTTGTCCAATCGATGCCAGTTCGTTTGCCACATCGAATTCTTTCTTCCATTAGCTGACGGAGAGCAAATATCTGATCGATGCATCCTCGATGTGGTCGAAATCCAGCTTGTTCTTCCCGGCTTGTTTGCTCTCGATGTTTCTGTAGTCTTGATTGTATGATTTTCATAAATACTTTGCCGACGATCGAGAGGAGGCTAATACCACGGTAATTCTTGCATTCCCGACTGTCGCCTTTCTTCAAAATAGGCACAACAATCGCTTTCTTCCACACGGATGGAACACAATCTGAATGCCATATATGCACTGTGAGAACGTGAAGTTGATGTAATAAGACGTCTCCCCCGGCTTTGATCATTTCGGCAGTTACTTGATCTCCTCCCGGCGCTTTACCATTTTTCAGGGATTTTATTGCCGTCTTCACCTCATTGATTGTTGGTTCAGTATCGGGAAACTGATTTATCGGCTGCTCAATAATCGGCAGTTCGGGTGCTGGACCTACTGGCGGATTGTGGTTGTACAGCTGATGAAAGAATTCTCTCCACCGCTGTAGACGTTCCTGAGGAGAGGTCAGTTCCATCCAATTTTTTGATATTGTCATTTGTTGATGTTGTTTGGCCACTTAACCGTCGGATTGTCTGGTACAGCGTCCGGTACTCATGCCTTGACGCTGCTTCTTCCATGTCAGCCGCGATGTTATTCCAGTAAGCTTCCCGTTCCAATTTCATTTCAATCGTCGGTATTGTTTGAAATCGACGTGTTTCATTTGTTTCCGCTGGTCGACTAGATTGAGACAGTCGTCCGAGATCCATTGCTGCGTCCGTCGACGGATGGGCGGACACAGCTCCGTTGCACACCCCACAATAGACTCAGAAAGTTGTTTTTCTTCTATGTTGATATCGACTGGTATCGTGAGTGCTGCAAATTTGTTGGATAATACGATTTGAAATTTTCGGCTGGTTTCAGGGTCTCGCAGACAGGCCCAGTTCCTCTTGGCTGATGGTGGTGCCTTTTTATTTGCTCTTTGTAATTTCAATTGTAGTTTCACTCGGACAAGATAATGGTCTGATCCACAGTCGGGTCCACGCATCGCACGTACATCTTTGAGCGTCGATCGGAATCTGGTGTTGACCAAAATGTAGTCCAACATCGCCGAATCGTTGCCGGATGGATTTCGCCACGTGAGTTGATGTTTACAACCCTACTACCTACCTATAGATAGAACAATTAAATACAAATATCTTGAAACATGGGTCACCAATAACATGAGGCAAATGAAATAAAAACCAGAATTGAAATGGCCAGATACATATGTTCTTCTGTGATAGGTTGAATTTACGTACTAGAATTACGTAATAGAAGATAATATGTGTTCTCTGTTCTAATGGATGGAATAGAATGACATGGATTCTAAAAAAGCCCCAACAAGGCATAAAGAAGTTGGAATTTTCGAAATGCAACTGCCATTTGTTTTCTCTGGGGTCCATCTGTCAGATTGGAACATCGTGTGCATGACACTGTACACAAGGCCGCAGTATTCGCATGGGTCATTAGGGGCTGTACCAATGCTATTCAGATAGTCACGGAAGCATCCGTAGCGGTTGGGTGAGGTGGTAGTTAACCTCCCTGCGCTTCCATGTCACCCATGGTTCAAGTTGTGGTATCAACAGCTTTGTCCACGGTCCCTTGTGTGCGGCACTGCAGTGGACTCCTCTTGTGGTAGAGCTTTGCACGGATCTGCTTCTTTCTCTCTTTGTTTGTTTTGTCGTGTTTTCTGTCGCTGGTACAATATATAATTCAGCCTTTTCATCAATCATATATCTGATTGGAGTTAATCAGACAGCGTCTCTAGACACTGTCCTTTAGGCGCTGCACACCCGCAGAACCATCCTCCTCTACACCGCTGCTAGCTTATGCTGGTACGTTTTTATATGCATTGCCCTTGTCCAGACGGGTGCCCCATCCGGATTTGTTGAATGGGCAACAGTGCACAGCAGTTTCGTTTTGCTACTGCTTGGACCACCAACATTTGGCAGGAGCCTTTCAAGTGCTTTCATAGTTTTTTGACTTGCGTTCGTCACGTGCTCTTTGAAGAACATCCGTTTGTCAATGGTTACCCCGAGGTGCTTCATACTCTTTTGGTATAATAGTGGTGCCCCCCACTATAATGTGTGACGGGTCTATTTTCCTTAATCAGCACCCGTTTCGTTTTAAGGTAGGCGTCCACAGTTCCGCATCGTACGTATCGGACGCATCGCATCAAACGGATTATTTTTTTACAGTGCGTTCACAGTATCCGCAGCGATCGTATTTGTCGACGCAACTACTAGCAAATACCATATTCCGTATGACGCTTCGGCATTGCCGACGGGTAGATTCGTGCGATCCGTACGATGCGGAACAGTGGACGCACTTGTATTACTTTCTATAGAAAGAATACTGCGATCCGTTTGATGCGATGCGTCCGATACGTACGATGCGGAACTGTGGACGCATACCTTTATGTGGAATCAGGCTCAGCCGTTTCTTTCCCACTTATCCATTCATTTACTTGTGCGATAGCCCTATTCGCTCGCCTCATTAGATAGTTTTGGTTGTTCCCGCCACCACCAGTGCAAGATCAACAGCGAAGCCAATGATTTCTGCTCCGTGATGCAGTTTCAATCTCATTCAATCGCATTACACAAAGTAGGTGCCATTACTGAGCCCTGTGGAATATCGTTGTACACCTCGCGTTCCGTAGTGTATCCATCCGTGTATCCATCCAAAAGCTGTAAAAACTACCGCGGCAATCTCCAAACTGATGCCGTCGATTGAAGGGCCAAAAACGAGCAAACGGAGGCTTCTTTTTTTCTGTCGTGTCGTCAGCGATGCTCTACGCGGCACCGATATGGACAGACGTACTAAAATACCAAAAGTGGAGAAATAACCTAACTCATGTACACATATCGATGGCGATACGTATAAGTGCATCTTATAGAACAACTTCCACCGATGCTGTAATGGTAGAAGCCTCGGTTATCCCCATCGAACTTCTCATGGAGGAAAGAAGGGAAATGTTTAAAGACCGACATAGGAACAGAGAGAGCTTCAAATACCCTAAAGAGCTGGCAAGCTGCCTGGGAAAAAAGCGAGAAGGGCAGATGGACCTACAGACTTATACCCGATGTTAAGACTTGGACGAAACGAGATCATGCGAAGCTAAACTACCACTTGCCACAAATGTTATCTGGAAATGAAAGCTTTAGATCCTATCTACATAGGTTTAAGCTACGAGAAAGCCAAATGTGTCTACAATGTAAAAATGCAGAAGACGACGCATACCACACATTCTTTGTGTGCCCAAGATGGAATGCCGAACGTCAACATATCGAAAATATAATGAACTGTGTAAACTGGCCCCAAAACGTGGTTGGAGAAATGTTAAAAAGTCCCGAAAACTGGATGGCAATAAGTGATTTTGCCAAAGGTATACTACGAGAGAAAGAAAAAGAAGAGGAAGCAGCTAGGAAAACACAACATCCGTAAGGAAACATGGCAAAACCTCCTTCTGAAGTAATACCAATAAGGTAGTTCCGGGAGAAAGTCTTGTCTGTCTAGTCTTCTCTGTCTAGTCTTGTCTGTCTAGTTTTCTTTGTCTAGTCTTGTCTGTCTAGTCTTGTATGTCTAGTCTTGTCTGTCTAGTCTTGTCTGTTTAGACTTGTCTGTCTAGTCTTGTCTGTCTAGTCTTGTCTGTCTAGTCTAGTCTGTCTAGTCTTGTCTGTCTAGTCTTGTCTGTCTAGTCTTGTCTGTCTAGTATTGTCTGTCTAGTCTTGTCTCTATAGTCTTGCCTGTCTAGTCTTGTCTGTCTAGTCTTGTCTGTTTAGTATTGTCTGTCTAGTCTTGTCTGTATAGTCTTGTCTCGAGCGTCACGAGTGACGGACGTGCCTGTGTGATTCTAGTTTATTGTGGATCTTAAGACTATTATAAAATTATTTGTGCCTATAAACAATAGAGGAAAAAGACTCGTTTAGTGATATAGTGTGCTGTTTAGCTTTGGGCTGTGTTATCTGCCCCGTTGATTGGACACTTTTAGTTTTTATTTTTTCGCCACGTGGCGAAAAAGACGAAGTTTTTGGTATGATCTACGGACACCTGGCGTCCTCTGGTAACAAGTAGTGGTAACTCACCGCGGCAGCGCACGGCTGCGGTGAAGCAGAAATAAGTGCGAATTCTTGGGTACTGATAATGGAACCCAAAAAAACTCCACAAACAAAGGAGAACCCGAACTCTGTAAATACGGGAAACCTTGACAATCAGGTGACGGCAGCTCCGCCCCGGTACTTGATTATCAAAAGAAAGGATGGATCTAATTTTGATAAAATTAATCCTTTTAAAATTAATAAGAGTTTATATAGTATTATTGGAGAATGTAGTAACATTAAAAAGATAAGAGATGGTCTATTAATAGAATGCAAGTCGAGTAAACAATCTGAGAGACTTATGTCAGTAAAAGAATTTTGCAATTTTGAAATCGACATAGTACCACATAACACATTAAATTACTCAAAAGGCATAATCTTTTGCTGGGACCTCTTAGGCCTATCAGAAGAAGAGATACTCCAAGAACTAAAAGAAAATAACGTCTGCGAAGTGAAGAGAATTAAAAGCAAGAGAGATGGTGAATTAAAGGATACCCCTTCACTGATTCTGACGTTCAATTCACCCACTCTCCCAAAGAAAATAAAGGTAGCATTTTATAATCTCGAAGTCCGGGAGTATATCCCTAATCCGACAAGATGTTACCGGTGTCAAAAGTTTGGTCATAGTGCGGCCCGATGCTCCAGTGAACCAGTCTGCTTCTGTGGGAAACCACTGCACGAAGGATCATCTTGCGAAACTCCAGTATGTATCAACTGTGAAGGCGAACACTTTGCAAACTCAAAGAACTGCCCGAAGTTTAAAGAAGAGTTCGCTATTCAGAAGATAAGGACCCAGGAGAAACTAACTTACAATGAAGCAAGAAGAAAGCTGGCGATTAATGTCCCAAGAGGAACCATGTCATACGCGAAAGCAGCATCTATGACTAAACCCCAACAGCCTGACGTGAATGAACTCGCCGCTGTATTAATTCCAGTGATTTTGAGTTCCATCAAGGAATTTTTTGCAGCTCAGTTGAACCAAATAAAATCAGCTGCAACCATAAGACAGGTACAGGAAGTTTCGGAGCTAGAAACTACTCCCAGAAGTAAAAAGGAGTCGACTCGCTGTGATGGCAAACCACAAAAAATGATTGAACCTAAAACAACTCCACAACGCGACATCGAAGCGTCCGGTAGCGACGCTAGCGTGTCTTTCAAATCTCCTTCTGTAGCGGCGACGGAAAAACGGAAACGAGGGGCTCAACCAGCTCGCTCGCGTTCAATCTCTGAGGATAGCTCGGAAACAGATCCCGGCATCAAGAGTTCTTGGATCAAGAAGAAAGACACCGGATGGGAAAAAGGAAGACTCCGACAGAAACCGCCACCCTTATTGGAGAAAAAATAGTTAATTTTTGTCAAATATCTGGAGATTATAGTTAGGTATTCGTGCCCTTTATTTTAATTACTAAGATGCCAACCAACGCAATAAAATGTTTGCAAATCAATCTGGGTAAAGGCAAGGCCGCCACTGGAGCCCTATTAGAAAAAATTGAAAGGGACAAAATTTCAATAGTTTTTATTCAAGAGCCTCACGTCTTCCGTGGAAAACTTTTGGGTTTTCCAGATCACTACAGGGTAATGCACTCTCGTAAGCCAAATGAACCAACTATTAAAGCCGCGATAGTTATACCTGATCCTCGAATCACAGCAATGCTAAATACAGATTTGTCCAGTAATCTGATGTCAGTTATCCAAGTTCTCTGTGGGAAAATGAACTTCTATGCCATATCCGTCTACCTACCACCACCATCAAGACCGGCGGGGGAGGATAAATTCGAAGAAAATCTAACGAATCTCTCTAATATTCTTAGGGAGACAAGATCGAAAGCAGAAGTATTAGTTGCTGGAGATTTCAACTCAAAGTCCTTTTCTTGGGGTAGTGTATTGGAAGATAAAAGGGGTAAAAGTCTTGATACATTAATATCACAGAACAATCTGGCCATCCTGAACATTGGGTCGGAACCAACATTCATTGGACACAAAGGACACAGCCTGATTGACCTAACTCTTGCCAGCTCCACACTAAGCAAGGAAATCTGCAATTGGCATCTTCCCCATGAGAGTAGCTTATCAGATCACCGTTATATAAGCTGGAGAATGGGAAAGGCAACTGAGCTGCCTGAACTCCAACGGGGATTCTGCACTGCGAATGGAAACTGGACAGCGTTCAATGACACTTTCTTATTACATCTTCATGGAATTAAACCACAGCTAGACGACTGCTCCTCTCCGGAACAAATTTCGACATTCGCTCAAAGATTAAATCTGGCGATGATGAATGCAGCTCGCGACACCTTTCCTCCAAGAAAATATTTTAGACACTCTGTTCCATGGTGGACACCCGAATTAACTGCTTTTCGTAAGGAAAATAACAGGTTACGGAGAATCTATCAAAAGAGTAAAGGGGAAAAGAGGCTATCAAATAAGCTTGCATATCAAAACAAGCTGCGTGAATACAAACAATTGATTTTAGACACAAAAAAACTAAAGTGGCGGCAATTCTGTACTCATTCTTCAACTGGAAATCCATGGGGACCTGTGTTTAGGGTGCTCAGGGGAAGAAAAACCTCGACTAGCTTCGTTACCAGCCTTAAGATAGCGGGGAAGTCTCTTGATATTTTCGAAACTATGAGGGAACTTCTTAATGCTTTCTTTCCAGAAGACAATGAGGAGGACTCTTACATACACGCTCGAGTCAGGGATTATGCTGAAACTGGAAGAGGTGGACCAGATGATACACCGTTCACTATTTTCGAAATTGAACGCATACTACGCGGAATGAGCCCAAAAAAGGCTCCTGGTCTGGACGGCATATCATCAGACATTGTATTAGCTGCCTTTAATTCTGCACCCAAAATTTTTGAATTGCTGTACAACATGTGCTTAAATAAATCGATTTTTCCATCTTGCTGGAAAGAACAGTTGATCAAGATTATTCCCAAACCTAATAAACCGGCATTATCCACGAAGGATTTCAGGCCAATCAGTTTACTTCCGGTTGCTGGAAAGGTGTTAGATTCCCTGCTTATATCAAGAGTCGAGCACTATTTCTATAAAAACAATTTCATTCACAAAAACCAATTCGGCTTCAGAAAGGGAACTGGAACAGTCCAAGCTATTTCAACAGCCGTTAGGTACATACGGGAAGCAATAAAAAACAAGAAATATTGCTCTGCCATCGCACTAGATATTAGTGGTGCATTTGATAATGCATGGTGGCCGCTTGTTATTAGCAGGTTAATTGAGAAGGGTTGTCCTGATAACCTCATCAAATTAGCTAGAAGCTATTTTGCAGATCGCAAGGCTATTATTATAGAACCAGGAATACAAATTGAAAAAAGCGTCACTAAAGGCTGTCCGCAGGGGTCGAAATCTGGACCAGGTTTTTGGAACATTCTCTATGGCACCATTTTTGAAAGAAATTTACCCGAAGAATGCGAAATCATAGCCTATGCCGATGACACTCTTCTGCTTTGCAGAAGTAACAGCATTGTGGGACTAAAGGAAATCACCGATCGTGCTTTGGCAAGTCTTCAACAATGGTCAGCCGACTGTCGACTAAATTTCAATCCAAAAAAGACTGAAGCTCTATTCTTCGGCAGATCATTAAGACAGAGAAGTCCCTTTTTCACTCTTGGGAACACAAAGATAAAATGCCAACATCATCTCAAGTATTTGGGTGTCATAATTGATAGATCCCTTAACTTTAAGGAACATATAAAAATTGCATGTGGTAAGGTGAAACAGTTTAGTCAACGATTGGGTTTTGCCGTCAAGAAGGAATGGGGTCTAGGGAGAGCAGAAATAGTAGACATATATCATGGCGCGGTTGAACCAGCGTTACTGTATGGAGCTCCTATTTGGCACCGGTCTTGCGGTGCTAAAGGAAAGCTTAAGCTATTGGGCGTACAACGCCTCACTACTATCCGTGCAGCCAAGGCATATCGTACAGTCTCTAATGAGGCGGCCTGTGTGATTTCCGGTATTCTTCCGGTTGACATCCGACTAAAACAGTTGGCGCTTTATAGCTCGCATTCCAGTACAGATGATTCATTAATAAGAGACGTCTTGGGATTAGGTCTAACTTCAGCGGATTTGGAACCTACCATCAACACTCAGGCATTTATCCACCCTTCGAGGGTGTCATTGGTCAATTACCATTTGACGCTTACGAATGTCCTCCAACTTCGGGTGTATACGGACGGTTCAAAATCCAACAGTGGTACAGGTGCTGCCTTTGTTGTCTACTTTGACGGAGAGGAAGTACATTATAAGCAGTTTAGACTAGAGTATTACTGCTCTATCTTCCAGGCTGAGCTTATAGCCATACAACACGCCTTGCGTTATGTGGAAGAGCAATCCAACTGCTCTTGCTCTATTTTATGTGAAAGCCGTTCCGTTCTTGACGCATTGAAACACATGAATTCGTCCAGTGAATTGTTAATGGAAACCTGGAAAATAGCTGCTCGTGTATCGAAGAAGATCAAGCTCCAATGGCACTGGGTTAAAGCTCACGCTGGAATCGAGGGTAATGAGAGAGCAGACAGGCTTGCCAAACTTGCAGCAGACATGGAAGATCTCCCCATCGCTTATAGCAGATTGCCTAGGCAAGCACTAAAATCGAATTCCAGGGAACACTTTGAGAATCTCTGGCAGGATAGATGGTGGACGGCTAAAACAGGATTGTGGACCAAGACGTTTATACCATCCATCACAGCCTGGAAAAGCTTTAACGTCAGTCTGTCACACCACTCGGTTCAACTAATAACTGGCCATGGTAACTTCAAGGCGTATCTTCACAGATTTGGCAGGAGGGATTCTCCGTTATGCAAGTGTGGTGAAAACGACACTGCGGAACATGTCATCTTTTCGTGCCCAGATACCGCACAGTGGAGACAAACTCTGGAGCTAGACTTCAAACAAAATGGACTTAACTGGCCTAATAACCAAGAGCAGCTTAAGTCAATTAAAAAGACTAAAGATTGGTGGCTTACCTTCGACAATAATGCGAAAAAACTAACCAGGCTAAACCACGACAGTCGGTTTAGTTAAACAAAGATCAATATGATACAAACTGAAAATAGGTCTTGACATCAGTAGATTAAGAAACGCAGCCAGCATAGTGTCGAGCTCGACGGAATGCTGACTTTCATATGCACACATATGAAAAATCAAACAAATAGGCTGTATAGTCTTGTCTGTATAGTCTTGTCTGTCTAGTCTTGTCTGTCTAGTCTTGTCTGACTAGTCTGTCTAGTCTTGTCTGTCTAGTCTTGTCTGTCTAGTCTTGTCTGTCTAGTCTTGTCTGTCTAGTCTTGTCTGTCTAGTCTTGTCTGTCTAGTCTTGTCTGTCTAGTCTTGTCTGTCTAGTCTTGTCTGTCTAGTCTTGTCTGTCTAGTCTTGTCTGTCTAGTCTTGTCTGTCTAGTCTTGTCTGTCTAGTCTTGTCTGTCTAGTCTTGTCTGTCTAGTCTTGTCTGTCTAGTCTTGTCTGTCTAGTCTTGTCTGTCTAGTCTTGTCTGTCTAGTCTTGTCTGTCTAGTCTTGTCTGTCTAGTCTTGTCTGTCTAGTCTTGTCTGTCTATTCTTGTCTGTCTAGTCTTGTCTGTCTAGTCTTGTCTGTCTAGTCTTGTCTGTCTAGTCTTGTCTGTCTAGTCTTGTCTGTCTAGTCTTGTCTGTCTAGTCTTGTCTCTATAGTCTTACCTGTCTAGTCTTGTCTGTCTAGTCTTGTCTGTCTAGTATTGTCTGTCTAGTCTTGTCTGTATAGTCTTGTCTGTCTAGTCTTGTCTGTCTAGTATTGTCTGTCTAGTCTTGTCTGTATAGTCTTGTCTGTCTAGTCTTGTCTGTCTAGTCTTGTCTGTCTAGTATTGTCTGTCTAGTCTTGTCTGTCTAGTATTGTCTGTCTAGTATTGTCTGTCTAGTCTTGTCTGTCTAGTCTTATCTGTCTAGTCTTGTCTGTCTAGTCTTGTCTGTCTAGTCTTGTCTCTATAGTCTTACCTGTCTAGTCTTGTCTGTCTAGTCTTGTCTGTCTAGTATTGTCTGTCTAGTCTTGTCTGTATAGTCTTGTCTGTCTAGTCTTGTCTGTCTAGTATTGTCTGTCTAGTCTTGTCTGTATAGTCTTGTCTGTCTAGTCTTGTCTGTCTAGTCTTGTCTGTCTAGTATTGTCTGTCTAGTCTTGTCTGTCTAGTCTTGTCTCTATAGTCTTGCCTGTCTAGTCTTGTCTGTCTAGTCTTGTCTGTCTCGCAATAATGAGAGTACTAAAGCTGGCAGAAGTGGCTGCAGAAGGATTGCGAGGGAAAAGAAGAATTTGCGCACTCATAACGCTAGACGTTAAGAACGCCTTCAACTCAGTTGCTTGGAAAAATATTGTTGAAGAATTAATATCAAGAGACTTCCCTCCGTATCTCCTGAAACTCGTAAGCAGCTACCTCTGCAACCGAAAAATTATTATAGAGGCAGAGGGTGAAAGCGTAGAAAGACAAATCTACAGTGGTGTTCCACAAGGCTCAGTAATGGGACCAACTTTGTGGAATATCCTGTATGATGGAGTCCTTAGACTGAAGTTGCCAGAGGGAGTGGAAGTTGTCGGTTTCGCCGACGACTTGGCCCTCATTGTCACTGGATTAACAGAAAACTGTGTTATAAATATGGCGAACAAAGCCATTGCACTAATAGACAACTGGTTGGAGAAAAAACAGCTAAAACTCGCTCCAGAAAAGACAGAAGCGGTTTTATTGACAGGAAGATTGAAAGTAGGACCAGTCACATTTAAAATAAAAAGCGAAACAATAGTACCAAAGGAGGCCATTAAATACTTAGGCGTAACTATAGATAAAAATCTTTCCTTTCGGCAGCACATTGTTCTTGCAGCTGGGAAGGCATTAAAAACCTCAGCGGCACTTGGAAAACTTATGCCAACTGTAGGTGGTCCTAAGAGCTCCAAACGAAGGATCTTGTGTTCAGTTGTCGAATCTGCCATGCCCTACGCAGCACCAATCTGGAAGCGAGCCATGGAGAGAGCAAATCTAAGGCAAAAACTGCAATCCATTCAAAGAAAAATGGCGCTACGCGTGTCCAGCGCATATAGGACCGTCTCAGGTGACGCCATTCTTGTTATTGCGGGAATAGCTCCTATAAAACTTCTTGTTGAAGAGAGAGACACGCTTTATAAAGAAAGGAGCTGTGAAAACAAAAATGAACTGCGAAAAAAGGCAAGGATCCAAATGCTCGAAAGTTGGCAAGAGTACTGGGAAGCCTCAGAGAGGGGTGAGTGGACGAGACTCCTGATTCCAAAATTGGATCCATGGGTCACGAGAAGGCACGGACAAGTTACCTACTACCTGACGCAGGCACTTAGTGGCCACGGGTGCTTCAAAGACTACCTGCACAGTATTGGGCGCGAAGCAGACAACCAGTGCGTTTATTGTGATAAGACAGATAGCGTGTATCACACAATCTTCGAATGCCCTAGGTGGTCTTTAGAGAGGGACATATACACTTCAAAAACAAAAAGAATTTTAGAAACTAGCACACTCACGGAAACAATGCTTAGGAGTGAAGAAGACTGGTCTGCAACAGAAATGATGATAAGGGACATACTAAGCATGAAAGAACAGGATGAACGGACAAAACAACATAGACAACAAAAGCTGAAAACAACCTGAACCCCTAATCACCTTCCGTGGATGGGAGATGTAAGGACATCAAGTAAGATCGAAGCCAACGCCATCTTGAAGATATGCGAAAAGCGGTTCCAAGATGCCCGTGAGTTTCCAGGGGGGCCACTTGTCAAGTCAACTGAATGTGCTTGCTACGTCCCCCATAAAAAAAAAAAAAAAAAAAAAAAAAAAAAGTCTTGTCTGTCTAGTATTGTCTGTCTAGTATTGTCTGTCTAGTCTTGTCTCTATAGTCTTGCCTGTCTAGTCTTGTCTGTCTAGTATTGTCTGTCTAGTCTTGTCTGTATAGTCTTGTCTGTCTAGTCTTGTCTGTCTAGTATTGTCTGTCTAGTCTTGTCTGTATAGTCTTGTCTGTCTAGTCTTGTCTGTCTAGTCTTGTCTGTCTAGTATTGTCTGTCTAGTCTTGTCTGTCTAGTCTTGTCTCTATAGTCTTGCCTGTCTAGTCTTGTCTGTCTAGTCTTGTCTGCCTAGTATTGTCTGTCTAGTCTTGTCTGTCTAGTCTTGTCTCTATAGTCTTGCCTGTCTAGTCTTGTCTGTCTAGTATTGTCTGTCTAGTCTTGTCTGTCTAGTCTTGTCTGTCTAGTCTTGTCTGTCTAGTTTTGTCTGTCTAGTCTTGTCTGTCTAGTCTTGTCTGTCTAGTCTTGTCTGTCTAGTCTTGTCTCTATAGTCTTGCCTGTCTAGTCTTGTCTCTATAGTCTTGCCTGTCTAGTCTTGTCTGTCTAGTCTTGTCTGTCTAGTCTTGTCTGTATAGTCTTGTCTGTCTAGTCTTGTCTCTATAGTCTTGCCTGTCTAGTCTTGTCTGTCTAGTCTTGTCAGTATAGTCTTGTCTGTCTAGTCTTGTCTCTATAGTCTTGCCTGTCTAGTCTTGTCTGTATAGTCTTGTCTGTCTAGCTTGTCTGTCTAGTCTTGTCTGTCTAGTCTTGTCTGTCTAGTATTGTCTGTCTAGTCTTGTCTGTATAGTCTTGTCTGTCTAGTCTTGTCTGTCTAGTCTTGTCTGTCTAGTATTGACTGTCTAGTCTTGTCTGTCTAGTCTTGTCTGTCTAGTCTTTTCTGTCTAGTCTTGTCTGTCTAGTCTTGTCTGTCTAGTCTTGTCTGTCTAGTCTTGTCTGTCTAGTCTTGTCTGTCTAATCTTGTCTGTCTAGTCTTGTCTCTATAGTCTTGCCTGTCTAGTCTTGTCTGTCTAGTCTTGTCTGTCTGGTCTTGTCTGTATAGTCTTGCCTGTCTAGTCTTGTCTGTCTAGTCTTGTTTGTATAGTCTTGTCTTTCTAGTCTTGTCTGTCTAGTATTGTCTGTCTAGTCTTATCTGTCTAGTATTGTCTGTCTAGTCTTGTCTGTCTAGTCTTTTCTGTCTAGTCTTGTCTGTCTAGTCTTGTCTGTCTAGTCTTGTCTGTCTAGTCTTGCCTGTCTAGTCTTGTCTGTCTAGTCTTGTCTGTCTAGTCTTGTCTGTATAGTCTTGTTTGTCTAGTCTTGTCTGTCTAGTCTTGTCTGTCTAGTCTTGTCTGTCTAGTCAGTCTTGGTTGTCTAGTCTTGTCTGTCTGGTCTTGTCTGTTTAGTCTTGTCTGTCTAGTCTTGTTTGTATAGTCTTGTCTGTCTAGTCTTGTCTGTCTGGTCTTGTCTGTATAGTCTTGTCTGTCTAGTCTTGTCTGTCTGGTCTTGTCTGTATAGTCTTGCCTGTCTAGTCTTGTCTGTCTAGTCTTGTTTGTATAGTCTTGTCTTTCTAGTCTTGTCTGTCTAGTATTGTCTGTCTAGTCTTATCTGTCTAGTATTGTCTGTCTAGTCTTGTCTGTCTAGTCTTTTCTGTCTAGTCTTGTCTGTCTAGTCTTGTCTGTCTAGTCTTGTCTGTCTAGTCTTGCCTGTCTAGTCTTGTCTGTCTAGTCTTGTCTGTCTAGTCTTGTCTGTATAGTCTTGTTTGTCTAGTCTTGTCTGTCTAGTCTTGTCTGTCTAGTCTTGTCTGTCTAGTCAGTCTTGGTTGTCTAGTCTTGTCTGTCTGGTCTTGTCTGTTTAGTCTTGTCTATCTAGTCTTGTCTGTCTAATCTTGTCTGTCTAGTCTTGTCTGTCAGTCTTGACTGTCTGGTCTTGTCTATCTAATCTTGTCTGTCTAGTCTTGTCTGTTTAGTCTTGTCCGCCAAGTCTTGTCTGTGTAGTCTTATCTGTCTAATCTTGTCTCCCTAGTTTTGTGAGTGTAATTTTTTCTAGTTAGTCTTGTCTAGTCGTCTTGAAATCATTGACCAACGAGAATGTTGCCCCCCGGCGTCGTAGTTGCGTCATTGGGCAGAGCGTCGCCGCCCATTGGCCAATCAGGAAGCAGCGTCGCGACGTTAAAATACGGAGTGTGGATAATAAATTAGTTTTTTTTTTTTTCGATATAAAAGTCTTAAGACCGAACAGGTTGAATAAAACTACGGAAAATAACGTAAAATGTTGCAAAAAATGTTGAAAATAATGAAACTTGCATTAGATTTTTAACTATTATCAATTAAGACAAAGAAATATAATTATACGTTTTTATAAATATCATAACTTATCTGTGTTAGTTTTAACGTAGACCTAAAATAATTTTTGCATAGCTATTTATGCGTTTTTTTAAAAGGAACGTAGAAACATCTTGGCAGTTCCGGATTGATATAAAAAGGTATATCGCTAATTCGACGGATGGGCTGCCTGCAATAATGCAAGGCCAGTATAATGAGTTTTCTTCCTGGTTTTCTAAATCATCTGGGTAAAAGAATGGGTCTGGAATCAGCTGGGTAAACTCATGTGTGGTGCTATGCACATGCAATGAATTTATTGTTAGGAGATATTACTAAAGCTGTTATTCAAAATGCTTAATATACCGAACGAAATGATGGAAAATCTTTGTTGAAAATTTTTTTGGAAATTTTTTTCGTGATTTTTTTTCATTATTTAGCTTACTGAATGACGCGGCTGTATTTCTTCGCGAATCTTAGGTCTATAAACCTGGCACACCCACCTCTTCAAAATTCAAATATGATAAGACCAAAATTAATTGCTCTTTATGTGCTCTTTATGTGCTAATTATATGTACAATCGCAATCGCGATTTTTTTTCTCGAATCGTTCCACGAAAAATCAAATTTTACTAGTGGGGGTGCTAACTTACAGTCAAGCACCAACCCATCTGAAAAATTGTGATCTTCTTCTTTATTCAGCCTGTCTCGTCCACTGCTGGACATAGGCCTCTCTTAACATCTTCCATCTACTTCTATCTTGTGCTTCTTGCATCCAGTTGGTGGCGATGCGTTTCACATCGTCTGTCCATCGGGTGGGTGGGCGTCCTCTACTTCTGTATGCCTCCTGTCTAGGTCGCCATTCCAGGATCTTTTTGGTCCATCTGTTGTTTGGCATCCTTGCGACATGCCCGGACCAGTTCCATTTTAGTTTGGTTATTACTTCAATTGCATCGCTAACCCCAGATCGTTGGCTTAGTACTTCATTTCGCACTTTATCTCGCAATGTAATTTCGAGCATGGAACGTTCCATGGCTCGTTGCCCCACTCTGATCTTTTGGACGGACTTTTGTGTGAGTGTTAGAGTTAAGACCGCTCCGTAGGTTAAGACTGGTAGGATGCACTGGTCAAACACCTTACGTTTTAGGCAGTTGGGGATGTCGGATTTGAAAATGTGTTTTAGTTTTCCGTAGGCTGCCCACGTTAGTCTTAGCCTCCTTCCAATCTCATGTGTCTGGTTGTCTCTGCCGATTTTAATCTCGTGGCCTAGATACTTGTATGAGGTGACTTGCCGGATCTCAATCCCTTCCATTATAAAGTTTCGGGAAGGTACTAGGTTGGTCATAAATTCCGTTTTCGAGATGTTTATTTTAAGGCCGACTTTTCGTGATTGTTCTGCCAGCTTCTTAAGCATTTTTTTCAGTCTTATCTAGGCTATCCGAAATTAGCACAATGTCGTCTGCGAACCGTAGATGGTTGAGGTTTTCGCCTTTTCGAAAAATTGTGATATCGATAGCAAATAAGCACTACAGTTATGTGCTATTTTTGTGCTTTTCAAGTACCCCGGAGCGAATTCGCTAGCTCAACCGCCTGTGCAAAAAACTCTCCCGAATCCTCCCCCGAACGGAATGAGCAATAAGAGGTGAAATCTATAATAATCGAGCACACAAGTTTTAATCAACTAAAATCGAAAATAACCGAAAAAGCACATATTTTTCGAACGAAATTATGTTTTTTTTTTAAATTTTTTGGAATTTTTTTTCGTGATTTTTTTTTGTTACACGAAGGTGTAAAGTGCCGAAAACGGTTTTCCAGTTTATTTCGCTCTAAAGTTACAAATAAACAAATTTTATATTTTTTTTCGCTGTACACAATCACACATTTCCTACTGATTTGACGCTGTCATAATTTTTGAACCGCTTACCACAGAGACTTCTAGTCTTCACCAATGGATTCTGCGTCCCAAAATTAGTCGGAGAACGTATATAATATTCCTTGGGAAGCTTTCAGTTAAGAAATACCATCGACTTGGGAAGTCTAGACCGTGGAAACGACGAAATGCGAGAAAATCGTTTTTTTCAAAATCGTTATTTTTTGAGTCACAGCAAAATTTCAAAACGTTTCTGGAAGCATTTTTGCTGCTGATTACAGATATGCAAATTATATTTCGCTAGCTATTTCGGTTCACTTTCGCCTACAAAAATTGAAGAAATTTTTATGAAATTTCGGCGCTCTAGTGGAGATCTCGGAAAGTCGTGAATTTCCAGCAGACAATCTTGGTGTATCAATGGGAAAATGAGCTTCTGAAGGCGATGTTGCAATCCGTTTTTAATTATCTGCAACCGTTTCCGAGATATCTACTTAGCAAATCGAGAATCGGGTAAATTTCAGTTTGAAATTTATTAACGAATTATTGAATATTTCCGGAGAATTTACACATCGACTTGTTCGTCTTGTTGTGTAGTTTCTGTGTGCCCAAAATGATTTCGCTGCTCTTTACCGTTTTCGAAAAAATCGAAAAAACCGAAAAAGCATGTATTTTTCGAACGAAATGATAGAAAATTTTTGTCGAAATTTTTTTTGCAAATTTTTTTCATGATTTTTTTTTTGTTACACGAGGGAAATCGAAGTGCTGAAAACGGTTTTCCAGTTTATTTCGCTCTAAAGTTACAAATAAACAAGTTTTATATATTTTTTTTCGCTGTACACAATTACACATTTCCTACTGATTTGATGCTGTCGTAACTTTTGATCCGCTCACCATAGAGACTTCTAGTCTTCGCCAAACGATTCAGCGTCCAAAAATTAGTCGATGAACGTATATACTATTCCCTGGGAAGCTGTCAGTTAAGAAATACCATCGACTCGGGAAGTCTAGACCGCGGAAACGACGAAATGCGAGAAAATCGATTTTTGCAAAATCGTTATTTTTTGAGTCACAGCAAAATTTAAAAACGTTTCTGGAAGCATTTTTGCTGCTGATTACAGATAGGCAAATTATATTTCGCCAGCTCTTTCGGTTCTCTTTCGCCTGCAAAAATTGTAGAAACTTTTATGAAATTTCGGCGTTCTAGTGGAGATCTCGGAAAGTCATGAATTTCCAGCGGACAATCTTAGTGTATCCATAGGAAAATGAGCTTTCTGAAAGCGATGCCGCAATCTGTTTTTAATTATCAGCAACCGTTTCCGAGATATCTAGTTAGTAAATCGAGAATCGGGTAAATTTCAGTTTGAAATTTATCGACGAATTATTGAATATTTCCGGACAATTTACACATCGACTTGTTCGTCTTGTCGTATAGTTTCTGTGTACCCAAAATGATTTCGTTGCTCTTTACCGTTTTCGAAAAAATCGAAAAAAACCGAAAATGCATGTATTTTTCGAACGAAATGATGGAAAATTTTTGTCGAAAACTTTTTTGCAAATTTTTTTCGTGATTTTTTTTTGTTACCCGAAGGAAATCGAAGTGCTGAAAACGGTTTTCCAGTTTATTTCGCTCTAAAGTTACAAATAAACAAATTTTATATTTTTTTCTCTGTACACAATCACACATTTTCTACTGATTCGACGCTGTCATAACTTTTGAACCGCTCACCACAGAGACTTCTAGTCTTCACCAATCGATTCAGCATCCCAAAATTAGTCAGAGAACGTATATAATATTCCCTGGGAAGCTTTCAGTTAAGAAATACTATCGACTCGGGAAGTCTAGACCGCGTAAACGACGAAATGCGAGAAAATCGATTTTTTCAAAATTGTTATTTTTTGAGTCACAGCAAAATTTAAAAACGTTTCTGAAAGCATTTTTGCTGCTGATTACAGATATGCAAATTATATTTCGCTAGCTCTTTCGGTTCACTTTCGCCTACAAAAATTGAAGAAATTTTTATGAAATTTCGGCGCTCTAGTGGAGATCTCGGAAAGTCGTGAATTTCCCACGGACAATCTTAGTGTATCCATAGGAAAATGACCTTCTGAAAACGATGCCGCAATCCTTTTTTAATTATCTGCAACCGTTTCAGAGATATCGACTTAGCAAATCGAGAATCGGGTAAATTTCAGTTTGAAATTTATTAACGAATTATTAAATATTTCCGGAGAATTTACACATCGACTTGTTCGTCTTGTCGTGTAGTTTCTGTGTGCCCAAAATGATTTCGCTGCTCTTTACCGTTTTCGAAAAAATCGAAAAAACCGAAAAAGCATGTATTTTTCGAACGAAATGATAGAAAATTTTTGTCGAAATTTTTTGTGCAAATTTTTTTCATGATTTTTTTTTTTGTTACACGAGGGAAATCGAAGTGCTGAAAACGGTTTTCCAGTTTATTTCGCTCTAAAGTTACAAATAAACAAGTTTTATATATTTTTTTCGCTGTACACCATCTCCCATCAACTAAAAAAAGTAGTTAGAGAATTTGATGCAGTATAGAAAGCTACAGATTATTTTGTTTCTTGGGCCAATGAAGAGGTTAACAAACTTGAAGACTTTGATGTAGAAGATCAATACAATTTCCTGACAAAAGTCTTAGGAAAAGGAAATCGATTCCAGGCGAGATGGCAGAGGATGAAGTTATCTATGATTGACTCCATGCATTCAAGGTTGTTCATTCAAGGTTTGCCAAGTTTGAAAGGCGGGAATATGAAAGTTTCGGGCAATTAATAAGGTTATACGTCAAAAAGTTCGGGCAAACATGTCGGAAATTGACACATTTGCAAAATTTAAACTTTGAAAATGTCTATTATAACAACATAAGATTATTTTCCACATAGTTAATCAAAGCATGGATTGCCGTTTTCTCATAATTGGACAACTGTACGCTAATTTCTCGTGTTTAGATCCAAAACGTTTCGCTGACATACGTAATAATAAACTTCAATCCGGTGAACTAGATGAGTTAAGTAGACACTTATTGAAATTTGATAAGACAGCTACAGGTGAAAATTTGCGGTTGAATTGAAAACTTTGCCATTGCATTTTGATAAACTTCAAACCAACGAATTAGAAGATCATAAAATATTCATGGAGTCGAATGGAAGTGAAGGTAACGATGAAATGCCTTTAAAAATAGATAACCAAAAGTTAGAAAGATTTGTACCGTGTGTGAAACGCCGTGCATGCAAACATTGCGCCATTTTCTGCTATAAAATTTTGCATAGATACAATCTGTTGACCAATACCTACAATTTAAATGGACTAGCGATCAAATTTCTGTTAACGTTATCATTGAGTCGCACAAGTTGCTTGTGAAAGAACCTTTTCTACCCTAAAACTTATGAAAAATCGTATGAGGAGTAACTTATCCTCTGATAATTTAAGTTCTTTCATGCTAAAACCGGTAGAAAACGATCTATTGATGAATCTAGATATCGACGACATAATTGATAAAGTAGCCGAGAGCGGTGAGCTTCTTCGGAAGTCATTGACTAACTATTAAATTGTTAAAATTGAAAATATAAATATGATACATATGATTCAAATTCGAGTGAAGCTCAAGAGTAAGTAAAACGTGCGGGTGTTTGACAGAAAGTGTAGTTGAGACTATAACTTCTGGTAGGTCGCTAGCGTTGAATTTTCAGCGCAGCCCTACGACAGAAGGGGGCACGAAAACCCCAAAAAGCCAGGTAATCTAAGGTGACCAGATTTTTTAAACGCGAAAGCAGTACATAAGCTATTTGAGATATGGGGACTTTTAAAATAGCGTCCTAGGCGGATTTTTTAAAACTTTCAAGGTCAAACGTTCTAGAATTGAAAGTTAGCGTTCACTGTTATCCTAATTTTAGAAGAAAAATTGACATTGGCCACCACTTCTTCTTCTTCTTTTTCAGACTTTATTCTTCCAATATTGGACATAATCTTCCATTTTAACTTTCCATTCTTCTCTATTCCTCGCCAGACTTAACCATTTCCTTCCTGCTACTTTCCGGATATCGTCACTCCATCTTTTAGGGGGGCGGCCTATGTTTCTCCTTCCGTATCTTGGTCTCCATACCAGGATTCTGTGAGACCATCTGTCATCAGTTGTTTGTAGGATATGCCCAGCCCAACTCCTTTTCTGTTGCGCCACTCTTTCCACCACGTCCGCAACACCTGTCGTCTTCCGCACCCATTCGTTCCTTTTCTTGTGGCGTAACGTTATGCCTAGAATTTTCCGTTCCATTGATCTTTGCGTAACGGCCAGCTTCTTGATCTTCTGTGGGGTAAATGTTGTGGTTTCTGCGCCATATGTGAGAACCGGTGCAACACTTGAATCAAATATTCTCGCTTTCAACTTTCTTGGGAACGTCTTGTGGGTTAGAATAAAATCCAGCTTCTCAAATGCTGCCCATCCTAGTCCTATTCTTCTTCTGGTCTCCGCATCTTGGTTTTCTTTGCCTATTTTTAGTTTATGTCCCAAGTAGATGTAGCTCTCTACTCTTTCCACCGTGACACCATCGATGACTATATCAGGCCGGTGTGGAACATCAGCTGTCATGATTTTTGTCTTGCTCATATTCATGTGCAGACCAGTTGATTTGGAGATGTTGTTTAGCTGATTCAGCATTGCTTCAATATCAGACTCTTCAGTGGTCACTAAAACAATATCATCCGCAAAGCGCAAGTGCGTCAGCCTTTTTCCATCAACATTTACTCCTTTGTCCGTTCAGTCTAAGTTTTTAAAGATATTCTCTAGACCTAGTGTAAATAATTTGGGGGACAAGGTATCTCCCTGGCGCACTCCACGTCTGATGGGTATTTTGTCGGATAAATCTTGTAGTTTCAGCGTCATAGTGGCGAAGTCGTAGATGGTTTTAATTAGACCAGAATATCTCGAATCAATGCGACAGTCATCCAAAGCCTCCAAAATAGGCAACATCTCGATGGTATGGAAAGCCTTCTCATAATCAACGAATGCGAGGAAGAGTGGGATATTATATTCATTGCACTTTTCAATCAATGACTTCATGCATTGTAGATGTTCGTTGGTTCCATATCCTTTTCGGAAACCGGCTTGCTCGATGGGCTGATATGCGTCTAATTTGCTGCTAAGTCTGTTAGATATTACCCTTATAAATGTTTTGTAAAGGTGGGAGAGTAGGCTTATTGGTCGATAGTTTTTAAGTTCACTTTTATCGCCCTTCTTATGAAGCAGAATTACGACCGCATTGTTCCAGTCCTCCGGAATATTTCCCATCTCCAGGCACTTGTTGAAGAGTATTTGGAGGATTTTAAGCATTGATTCACCTCCTTTTTTTAGTTTTTCGCTTATTATTCCATCTTCACCAGCAGCCCTACGATTTTTACTTTGTTTGAGATCCGATCTTATTTCATCTATTGTAATTTCGGGTGTTTCTTCAGAACCTACGTTCATAATGTTTGGTCTTTTGGTCGTAAATTTCGTTAAATTTCGTTGTTTGTCGATAAAAGTTTTCTGCAACTTTGATTATTTCCTTCTTTCCTGCTGTTTCGCTTCCATCTGGCTTACGAAGCTTAAGTATGTGTTTCTTTCCGACTGAGAGTTTTGTTTTTAGAATCTTCATGCTGCTATTTTCTTCTATTACTTTCTTTGTTAATGTCTCTTTGCAGTTATAGATATCTCGTCGGATTTCCCTTCGGATTTCTTTATTCAGCTCAGCATATTCAGCGGTTTCACCCTTTCCTTTTCACCGCATTTCCTCATCTCTCTTCTTCTACCTAAAGGCTAGATAATCTTTTGTGTTTGCTGTTAGCTTTTCTGTTTTTTTTTTTTAGGTTTGTTGGCATTATTGCTTTTGTAGCTCCTTTGATAATATCAATAAGGGCTCTATTTATGTCAGTTGTATTTTTATTTGCTATTCCCAGCTTTATTACTTTTTCTGTTCTGCTCGTTACTTCCCCTTCGTACTTTATATTTTGCATTTTGAGTATCTCTATGTCAATTTGTTTGGCAGTACCGCTTCGTAGAAGTTTATTCCGTTCTGTTCTAATGTTAATTTTTATATGTGCTCTTACTAGCCTATGGTCACTATTTGTTGTAAATGCATTTAGAACAGATACATTTTGTACTATGTCTTTACGATTGGAAAAGATGTAATCAATTTCATTCTTGACTAAACCATTAGGGCTTTGCCATGTCCATTTGTTATGCGTTTTTTTCTTAAAGAAGCTATTCATATTATAGAACGTATTTCGCATGAGAAACTCCATCAGGATATTCCCTCTATCATTTCTGTGGTCATGTCCGTATTGTCCCATGCATGTTTCATTTCAGGCCACCACTTACCTTTACCTATTTCCAGATTACTTAAACGTGTAAGCAATACATTGGATGGAGGGGTAATGGTTATGCATGTGCTTTACAAAAAAATTGATAAAGAAAATTTGAATGATCTTTGCGGGTCGCATAAAATGTCAGCGCGGGCCGTATGTGCCCCGGGAGCTGCCATTTGCTCAGGTCTGCTGCATTAATCTGAGGGATATGTTTATCACTCTTGCAATGTTTTGTTATTGCTGCTTTGCCACTATTAGCAATACTGAATTGTGGGCAAAATTTTCGGAAATGCATAAAATCACAGGTATAGTTATTTATTTTTACAATATTAGCAAAGCAGTACAAGTAGTATATCTTATAGGAAGGCAGTACAAATGCAGTGCCTAAATATTGGACAGTACAGACTATCTCAAAGAAGTACTGAACTACCGAAAGCAGTACGCCTGGTCACCTTAGGTAATCACATGATTCAAACTTCACATTGGTAGTTTTCCTTTCTCTTGAGAGTGGAGGGACGACCGTCTCTAAAATGCACCATCCGCTTTCGAGTGCCAGTCCGGCCCTGGATCTGAATGTATTTCTTTAATGTATTTAACTAAATAGTTTAATACATTATTAAGGTCTACAATTTTTTTGTGCGCATGTGTCAATTTTTGCCATGTTATACGTCAAAAAGTGCCCGAACTTTTTGGCGTGTAACTAAATATGTGCCCGAAACTTTCATATACAAGCCTTTCAAACTTGGCGGATCCGCACGCGCCTAACTAACCGTGAAAAGTTCTAATTTCGCATCCTCTGATTGAGGCAAAACGCTTCCAGACGGTTTTTCGAAAAAACCTAATGGTTCGAATGCCTCAAATCAGATCTACATCGAACCAACTGAAACCCGAAAACTAAACGGAAGTGCAGCGGCAAGGTGTCTTTAGACAACGATCCCCTTTCTGTCGACCGACTTCCGGTTTCACGACCGACTCCTCCAGTTTAATGCGAACGCGATAGGGGCAGCTTTTAATTCGTTCGCTGCCCATTCAAGCGCGCCAGATCTATTATAGACAATTAGTTTCGGGCGTTCCCGACTGCCCCCCACGTCTAAAACGTAAATTCCAATTTGTAATACACACAGACGGACAGATGAACGGACACGGGTGCTTTAACAGGTTCAACGCGTCACAACTGTCATGCTTACTCTTTTAACATCAATAATCACTAGACTAGATAGACAAAACTGGACAGACAAGACTAGACAGACAAGACTAGACAGACAAGACTAGACAGACAAGACTAGACAGACAAGACTAGACAGACAAGACTAGACAGACAAGACTAGACAGACAAGACTAGACAGACAAGACTA
The DNA here is from genome assembly GCA_944588485.1 of Phosphuga atrata. Classification (NCBI taxonomy): domain Eukaryota; kingdom Metazoa; phylum Arthropoda; class Insecta; order Coleoptera; family Silphidae; genus Phosphuga; species Phosphuga atrata. The sequence goes on along the minus strand of OX155904.1, from coordinate 7,344,983 downwards.
GACAGACAAGACTAGACAGACAAGACTAGACAGACAAGACTAGACAGACAAGACTAGACAGACAAGACTAGACAGACAAGACTAGACAGACAAGACTAGACAGACAAGACTAGACAGACAAGACTAGACAGACAAGACTAGACAGACAAGACTAGACAGACAAGACTAGACAGACAAGACTAGACAGACAAGACTAGACAGACAAGACTAGACAGACAAGACTAGACAGACAAGACTAGACAGACAAGACTAGACAGACAAGACTAGACAGACAAGACTAGACAGACAAGACTAGACAGACAAGACTAGACAGACAAGACTAGACAGACAAGACTAGACAGACAAGACTAGACAGACAAGACTAGACAGACAAGACTAGACAGACAAGACTAGACAGACAAGACTAGACAGACAAGACTAGACAGACAAGACTAGACAGACAAGACTAGACAGACAAGACTAGACAGACAAGACTAGACAGACAAGACTAGACAGACAAGACTAGACAGACAAGACTAGACAGACAAGACTAGACAGACAAGACTAGACAGACAAGACTAGACAGACAAGACTAGACAGACAAGACTAGACAGACAAGACTAGACAGACAAGACTAGACAGACAAGACTAGACAGACAAGACTAGACAGACAAGACTAGACAGACAAGACTAGACAGACAAGACTAGACAGACAAGACTAGACAGACAAGACTAGACAGACAAGACTAGACAGACAAGACTAGACAGACAAGACTAGACAGACAAGACTAGACAGACAAGACTAGACAGACAAGACTAGACAGACAAGACTAGACAGACAAGACTAGACAGACAAGACAGACAGACTAGACAGACAAGACTAGACAGACAAGACTAGACAGACAAGACTAGACAGACAAGACTAGACAGACAAGACTAGACAGACAAGACTAGACAGACAAGACTAGACAGACAAGACTAGACAGACAAGACTAGACAGACAAGACTAGACAGACAAGACTAGACAGACAAGACTAGACAGACAAGACTAGACAGACAAGACTAGACAGACAAGACTAGACAGACAAGACTAGACAGACAAGACTAGACAGACAAGACTAGACAGACAAGACTAGACAGACAAGACTAGACAGACAAGACTAGACAGACAAGACTAGACAGACAAGACTAGACAGACAAGACTAGACAGACAAGACTAGACAGACAAGACTAGACAGACAAGACTAGACAGACAAGACTAGACAGACAAGACTAGACAGACAAGACTAGACAGACAAGACTAGACAGACAAGACTAGACAGACTAGACAGACAAGACTAGACAGACAAGACTAGACAGACAAGACTAGACAGACAAGACTAGACAGACAAGACTAGACAGACAAGACTAGACAGACAAGACTAGACAGACAAGACTAGACAGACAAGACTAGACAGACAAGACTAGACAGACAAGACTAGACAGACAAGACTAGACAGACAAGACTAGACAGACAAGACTAGACAGACAAGACTAGACAGACAAGACTAGACAGACAAGACTAGACAGACAAGACTAGACAGACAAGACTAGACAGACAAGACTAGACAGACAAGACTAGACAGACAAGACTAGACAGACAAGACTAGACAGACAAGACTAGACAGACAAGACTAGACAGACAAGACTAGACAGACAAGACTAGACAGACAAGACTAGACAGACAAGACTAGACAGACAAGACTAGACAGACAAGACTAGACAGACAAGACTAAACAGACAAGACTAGACAGACAAGACTAGACAGACAAGACTAGACAGACAAGACTAGACAGACAAGACTAGACAGACAAGACTAGACAGACAAGACTAGACAGACAAGACTAGACAGACAAGACTAGACAGACAAGACTAGACAGACAAGACTAGACAGACAAGACTAGACAGACAAGACTAGACAGACAAGACTAGACAGACAATACTAGACAGACAAGACTAGACAGACAAGACTAGGCAGACAAGACTAGGCAGACAAGACTAGACAGACAAGACTAGACAGACAAGACTAGACAGACAAGACTAGACAGACAAGACTAGACAGACAAGACTAGACAGACAAGACTAGACAGACAAGACTAGACAGACAAGACTAGACAGACAAGACTAGACAGACAAGATTAGACAGACAAGACTAGACAGACAAGACTAGACAGACAAGACTAGACAGACAAGACTAGACAGACAAGACTAGACAGACAAGACTAGACAGACAAGACTAGACAGACAAGACTAGACAGACAAGACTAGACAGACAAGACTAGACAGACAAGACTAGACAGACAAGACTAGACAGACAAGACTAGACAGACAAGACTAGACAAACAAGACTAGACAGACAAGCCTAGACAGACAAGACTAGACAAGATCCAGAGAAGAGCCTTATCTAGATAAGAATTGGTGTTTTGTATACAGGTTTTTCGTTGATGTGGTTTTGTGAAATTTGTAGTTGTGGACTAGGTAGGAATCGTTCGTCGACTCTTCCGTTCGATATTGATCAAACTGTTGGTCGCTGTCATCGCGTCGGTATAAATCAAAAATCACGCGAATTCAACATTTAACTCGAAGGATAAAAAAGGAATGAAAGGGAAAAAAGGAAATAATTACGTCGTGGAAGGCAACGTTACTCGATAGGAATACTAATTACACGTAAAAAAATCTACGTTTGCATTCGAAGGTTTGAGTTCTGATTGAGACTTGACTGGACGTATATGACATATGTAAGGGTCGTTACTGACTTATCAACACACAGCTCTCTGAAACCATTTCAATCGAAAGCTCTGCCCGAAATAGATTCTAAACACAGTGCAGATTTAGATTTGCAATTTTCACCCAGCTAGTCCTAAGGCTTGTTAACCAATTAAAGTTTTAAAACTGAACCCAAACCACGTATTATTGGAATTCGTGAAGTTATCGAGGACATACAGCCGCAAATGTCTCCTAATCCCCCAGCAAGCAGGCTTCGGACTTGGGAAGTCCTGTACTGGCCAGGTACTAAGCCTCACCCAACACATTGAGGATGGCTTTGAAAGAAAGGAAAAGACGGGGCAGTCTTTATAGATTTATCACCGGCTTATTACATTATAAACCACAAAATATTACTGGAGGAAATTTTTAAAATGACAGGAGATTACCAGCTGACTAAAGTAATAAAAACATTGCTTTCTAACAGAAGATTCTACGTAGAATTTCAAGGTACAAGAAGCCGCTGGAGGAAGCAGAAGAATCAGCGCCGTCGTTTGAATTTTGAGGCCCCGGGCATATATATTGAGGTGGGCCCCCCAGTAAATAAAGAAAGTGAATAAACAAATAAATTCTTTAATTTTTAATTAACACAAGAAAGGAACATATGTATAGAAGAAATATAATAATATAAAAGAAAAACAAAATTGAACTTTATTTTTTGTTTAAATTTCAGCAGAATAGGGGGGGGGGCTTTAATTTCAGCAAAATAGGTGGAGGGTCCTCAAAATGGGGGGCGAGGGCACAGCCCCCTTGGGGCTCCCCCTAGCCCGTGGGCCACGGGCATTCGCCCGATTGACCGACGCCTGCGACACTACTGAGAAGAATGGTCTACCCCAAGGTAGCGTGCTGGCACCCATACTCTTCAACGTATATACCAACGATCAACCAACCGGCCCAACAACAAGGAGCTTCATTTATGCCGATGATGTAGCAATCACCTACCAATCAAAAAACATTGAAGAGATAGAATAGCACCTAACAGAATCGCTCTCAGGGTTGAGCAATTGTTATAGATTAAACCAGCTCCGGTCCAACCCATCAAAGACGCAGACATGCTTATTCCACCTTGAGAACCGACAGGCGAAAAGAGAACTGCAAATAGAGTGGAACTCTGTCAGACTGCAACACTGCCCAAACCCAGTCTATTTGGGGGTTACATTAGACCGACCTACAGAAAGTATATTGATAAAACCAAGGCCAAAGACAACACTAGGAATGGCAACTTACCAACGCCCGCTGGGGAGCCAACCCTAACGTCCTGCGCTCCTCGGCCCTTGCAGTGTGCTACTCCGCAGCCGAGTATGCATCCCCCGCATGGGACAGATCAACACACGCCTGTAGACTGGACCTTGTCCTGAACGACAGGTGCAGATTAATAACGGGATGCCTAAAACCCACCAGCCTTGACCAACTGTACGTGGTCTGTTAGAAAAGTATCCGACCTTTAGCCGGTAAAAAAAACTGGCATACCTGGAGCGTTGGAAAGGTAATCACCCTCAAAGTAGTCTCATTGGGACTCCACAAACTTCTCCCAGCGGTGAAGCCATTGTTGGAAGCATTCCGAAAAAGGCTTTTTCGGAATCGACTTTAGCTCAACTGTCGTTACAGCCATAATGTCCTCTCTTGTCTGAAATCGCGTTCCTTTCAATGGCCTCTTGACTTCGGGCAATAGCCAGAAGTCGATGGGGGCCATATTAGGAGAGTAAAGAGCCATTCGAACCAGAGGAGTCTGGTTTTTCGCCAAAAAATTGTGAACCAAGTGCGAAGAATGTGCTAGAGCATTGTCGTGATGGAGTCGCCAATTTCATCACATAGGCGAAGTAGGACATCCTGTACCAGTGGTACCATTCCGCGGGAGTCAAAGAAAGCAGTCAGCATCACTTTGACGTTGCTGCGCACTTGGCGGGCCTTCTTTGGTCTTGGTGACTTGGAATGTTTCACTGTGACGACTGGGATTTGGTTTCCGGGTCGTACCCGTACACCCAGGACTCGTCACCAGTGACTATGGTGCTCATGAAGTCGGGGGTCACTGTTTACGGAGTCCAACATGTCCTGTGAGACTTCAACACGAACTTGCTTTTGCTCCGCTGTCAGCAGCTTCGGCACGAATTTCACCGCCGCTCTCTTCATGGCCAAATCTTCGAATGTGCCGAAAAAGTGCTGATGCCTACCTCTTCCGCAATTTCTCGGATAGTCATACGACGGTCCCGCATCACCACAGCGTTCACTTTGGCAATGACATGGTCATTTCGGTATGTTGATGGCCGACCAGAGCGTGGCTCGCTTTCCACCAATGTGCGACCGTCTTTAAATCGGTTGTACCACTACTTAATCTGTGTGATGCCCATAGCGTCGTCACCGAAAGCCGTCTGAATCTTGTCGTCTGAATCTTGAAACGAATGGTTTCCACCTGGTTGTCGCCCAGTTTCTGGCAAAATTTGATGCATAGCGCTGCTCCAGTCGTTCCGTCATTTTACTTGCATTGAAAAAACGACGAGAGCACTACTAGAGTCACTCGAACACTGCTCGACAGCAACTGACGCTATCTACAGGCGGGAAAAAATTCACGCTTGCGCACGAAGGTTCAAGGTCGGCTCATGCAAGCGCGTTTGATTCAAATCCATCAGGTTTTCAGAATAAAAAATAAGGTCGGATACTTTTCTAACAGAGTAGTACATGCTATCCGGGATTGCCCAGGCCGTGTCCGAACGAAGCAAACAACGCGACGACATCAGACATCCATTGCATGGACCCGCCTAGGGCCTGACTAAAATCAAGACGAAGCTTCATCCAATCCAGACAGGCCCTCAAAGCCTCGAAAGCTGCAACTAAGGAGGAACAATGGGAACAGCGCTTAGCAGACAATGATATCCCAACCTGGAATCCTAGAGAAAAACCCTGCAGGTTTGGGCCTAAACTGGGGTACCCGGAAAACCATCAACCGACTAAGCTGCCAAATGGGAAGATGCAAGAACAACCTCTGTGTGGATATGCGGAAGAGGAAGCATGTGGATGCGGAGAATCCCAGACAATGGAACACCTTCTGGTGTGCCAATTCCTACAAGTTCCATGTAGCCTCTGGGACCTAAGGTCGTGTAACGAACATGCTGTGATGTGTGCTCAACATTGCAAATGTGCGAATTGGCGATGGAACATTTCATAAATATAGAATTTGGTCCTACAAGCGTAGCCTTGGCGGCTAATATTGTTTTCCATTATTAATAACTGGGGTACCTTGAAAACCATCAACCGACCACGCTGCCAAATGGGAAGATGCAAGAACAACCTTCTGAAGTGGAGATATGCGGAAGAGGAAGCATGTGAAAGCGGAGAATCCCAGACAATGGAACACTTTCTGGTGTGCCAATCCCTACAAGTTCCATGTACCCTCTGGGACCTAAGGTCGTGTAACGAACATGCTGTGATGAATATTACAAATGTGCAAATTGGTGATGGAACATTTCATAAAAAGAATTTGGTCCCACAAGCGTAGCCGTGTCGGCTAATATTGTTTTACAGTATTAATGGTAAATAATTAAATCCTCCTCCTCTTTATAATTAAATAAACATCCGATGATTTCGCTTAAAAATACTCGTTTTCTTTTATATATCAAAACGAAACCTCTTATTGGAAGGCCCTTTAGTTTTGATAAGTTGACTACTACGTATTGTGTGGTAAATAGGTGGTTGGATTAGTTTGATTAACTAATTGATATTTGCAAACTGAACTGGGCAATTTTTGCATAACATTTCGCAATTTTTGTTGTACAAAGTACAACTGGCTAATGACCAGAGGTCTTTCTGCCAGGATTAATATAATAGATGATACAAGGTATATAACAGACAGATATAGTTGAACAGACGTCTTGTCTACTCTTATTATAGACAGAGCGAACTGAACCTCGCCCAACGACTGTATATTTTATTGATATTTTTCTGTTTATGAATAAAGTTTATTATTATTAACAAATGATAAAGAAAAGGTTGTGTGGGGTCCGTAATGTGTGTAAATGTGTTTGGTCCGTAATCGTCGATTAATACTTGCATTTTTCTGTTTGTTTGTCTTTTTTCCAAATCAGGCATAAATCTTTTATAATCGACCTATTATTGAGGAATTTTACAAATAAATTTCAGTTTGGCTGCCATATAACCTTAGCTAATATCTGCTACTTGTTGGCGTTTCGCGATTTTCACGTCGTAGAAATTCCCTCTGCGTGCGGGGGCGACTACTCGCTGGTTTTTGCGGCTCCCAGTCGTAATTTTCTCTCGCCACGCTCCCCTGGACACGCAGAGCACATAGCCTTCGTACATAGTGCTATTTACCGTAACCACGGCAACCAAACCCGCGGTGGGAGAGCCGAAAACTAAGTAATAATAAAAAAATATTGGTAAACTGAAATTGATAAATCCACCATTTAACCGTAATCTCTGTAGCGCGCAACACGCCTAGTTTGGCTAGAAAATAAGAGATTGTTTTTTTTATGCGTTGAGTTGATTTGGTTAATTGTTTGTGTGTGTGCTAATTAGTGGTTTGGTAGTTTTTTCCGGTTTTGGGGGAAAATGATTTTTTGTTCGAGATTGGAGGAGTTTTGATAGTTTTGGAATGGAATACGCCTGGAGCATGGAAGAAAGACAAACTAGAAATAGACAAACTAATCCTCAAGGTATTTTCAATTTATTGCGTTTGTTCGGAAAGTATTTTCGTTTTTTTTTTAAATTCATTCAAGATTTTTTTATACACCCTACTAGCTATAGCCCGCGGCTTCGCTCGCTTTTTAGGTTTTTTTTTTTTTGGAAAAATTAATTCAGGTCAGCTATATTTACCAAATATTGATTATCTTATAAGTAATGTGTACGTGTGTAATGTGTATGTGTAATTCAGTAAGACTAATATTAAGATAGACCATGAGTAAGATTTGAAAATTTATAAAATCAAGTTTAAACATTTTTTTTTAGAGAAAAAGAAAAAATATTTATTGAAAAGAAAGTCAACAAAAGGCTATCGACCACTAGGTCTTACCGCCCTATTTTTTCCATTTTCTCTAATATTTTATTCAAACTTCGCACAGTTTTTACTTATGAACCAAGTTAAAAATATTAATGAGTTTTAATGAAATCGAGTGTTTGGTTTCAAAGTTATTGCTTGTTGCAGAAATTTTTTCTAAATTTCGACGTCGTATTTAAACAGTCTACCTAGTCCTATTGTTTAAACAATATTAATAAACTATACGTCAAAATGTTAAGGATTTTTTAGGCTTTCAGAAAATCTGAATCTCATTCGGCTACATTTACTCCTTTCTAAATTAGCGCTGTAAATAGAACGAGGTATTTTTCGGTGGTTGGAAATTGTCTAGTTTTTTAAGATTTCCTGACTTATTGTACACTAAATTTCATAATGATTTATTTTAGCGTAATCTGTGTAAAATTTTGCGTGTTTTGATATATGATATGCAAAAATCGGAGAGGTGTCGAAAATCGCGATTTTTTAAAGCCCTTCTTCGAAATCGCGAATTGTGACATGTCATGGATATTGACATATGATACATCAAAAGACGCGAAATTTTATATAGAACGAACAACTAATAATCTTTTTCTGTTTTGGTGAAACGTAAGCCTGAAATTAGCGATTATAAAACGTGCAAAATAGCGTACTTTCGGATTTTTTCCGACGAAACTTTTTCCAGAATAATCTAAATTGACTGAATATTTTTCTAAATTATTCTAAATTAAATGAGGATTCAAACTATGCATAGTACTCGCAGTTGCAAAGAGAATAAACCTCGCAAATTTTCTATAACACGATTTGATCAATTTTTGAGAAACGCGAAACTTTGATTTCGATTTCGAGCCCGCGGACCAGATCCCCCCTTCACCTTGATTTTTTCTATTTTGCGTCTGTAATGGACTCATAACAGAACTCATATGCGTGCGGTTATGGCTCGCCGAGTGCGATACAATTTTCTACATATCGGCGATTTTTTTATTTAGAAATGGCATAAAAGGGCGCAAAATAGAAAAAATAGTTTAAAGAACGAGTTCAATAAGCGCGATTTTTCAGCACGCGTCCATGTTTAGAAAACGACGAGCGAAGCGAGGAGTTTTGTAAACATGGACGCGTGCTGAAAAATCGCGCTTATTGAACTCGTTCTTTGATATACTATTATAACACCCTCCTAACAATATTATTAAACCTGCACGAGTGTGTAGACCTCGTCTTCAAGGATTCCGGTTAAGGGGTTTGAGCCTAACCGAAACTCGCTTACCGTTACCATCAAAATCATGTTACATTATAGAGGATTCATCCCAATTTTCAACACTATCAACTATTTGCTCATGTACTTCCTTATTTAGATTTTGACTTCAACACATAACGTAAGATAGCATCAGGAATAGGCACGATCCATCACCCACGGGTTAGGTAAAGAATACGGGATTGTTTTGAAACTTAGTGTTGCGGACTTTTTACCTGGTGTAACTGTTGTTAATCGTCTTTGGCACTCTTTAACTAACATCCGAAAGCAAAAATTAAGCTTCTACGTTGTCTACGTTGGAACAATAAATATTTATGTTTTTGTTGAAAATAATTGTTAACATTTTCAAGATGACAGATAGTAGATGCGAGCAACAAAAGATTAACAACAGTTACACCGGGTAAAAAGTCCGCAACCTTAAGTTTGAAAACCATCCCGTATTCTTTACCAAGTCCATCACCCTCAATAGTACTACTGTATATGGAGTCATCAAACTATTTACATTTCTATATTCAATTTGCCTTTGAAATTGTAATTATTAACTATTACTCAAATGTCAGCTGTCAACTCTCAGATCTGCAAATGAGCATTATAACTAAATTTAACTGGATTTTTGGAAAACGGTTTTTCATTTTTAATGAAGGATATAAATACCAATTTTCACATCTCGAACATCTCCAGTTTTTGAGAAATAAGTATCGCGCTTTTGCATCCCTTAAGCTAGATTTTCGGAAAATGCTAAAACCCGTTTCTCTCTATGTTGTAAGAGGAATCTACCTGCCAATTTATTATTGTGCCATATTCGGTTTCAGAGATATAGGTTATAAAAATATTCAATCCGCAATTTTCAGCCGCTTTAAGGTCGAATGCCATATGCGCGACACTCAGCTACGCGACGTCGTGCGACATCGCCTGTCAAATAATGATTACATTGTTTTAAATGGGCACGTCGCGTAACTGTCGCGTAGCCAAAGTGAGAACGTGCCCATTTTAAACAATGTAATCATTATTTGACAGGCGATGTCGCATAACGTCGCGTAGCTGAGTGTCACTTATATGAGAATCTTCCTTTAAGCAGATTTTCAAAAAATTGCGAAACACGTATCTCTTAACGCTTAAAAGCGTAACTTAATACCAAATTTCATGTCTATAACTTTTTCCGTTTCTGAGATCAAGACATACAAGTAAAAAACTTTCGCCCCCATTAGAAACGAAATTACCAAAAAATCCTTCCTTAGCTGATGTTTATTACATCATTCATTACATCAATTTTTACATCCTTTTACAGGTTATCATTTTATAGGTTAGGCCAGTGGTTTCCAACCTGTGGGGCGCGCCCCCCTAGGGGGATGGGTTATGGTCAGGTTCATCCCAATTTTCAACACTATCAACTATTTGTTCATGTACTTCCTTATCTAAATTTTGACTTCAACACATAACGTAAGATAGCATCAAGAATAGGCACGATCCATCACCCACGGGTTAGGTAAAGAATACGGGATTGTTTTGAAACTTAGTGTTGCGGACTTTTTACCTGGTGTAACTGTTGTTAATCGTCTTTGGCACTCTTTAACTAAGATCCGAAAGCAAAAATTAAGCTTCTACGTTGTCTACGTTGGAACAATAAATATTTGTGTTTTTGTTGAAAATAATTGTTGACATTTTTAAGATGACAGATAGTAGATGCGAACGCAACTAACTCGACGTTGCCACGTTTATTTTTGTTTATATGCCCGTTTATATGAAAAACTATAATTTTGGCAACATATACAATCTTAAGCGTCGTATAAGTTGCATTCATATTGCAACGAACAGCCACGCCACAAACAGCTACAATGTCTCGAGTTAATTATTTAAGTGTCCTAGATATCCTCCAGGTTCTTTTTTCACTTTTTACTTTTTGTAGAAAATGTAAAAAAAATGTATCTTAAACGTAAATAACTGAAATTATTTGTCTATTATGAATATTCAGAATATTTTTAGAGATCCCGACTAAACAATTCAAAAATTACTTGAATGGAAATTGATATCAGCCGAGTTGGTTAAACCAACGGTCCTTGCTACATTGTCCTGTAACAGATCGAGAGTTCGCGCTGCCGCGCGTATGTGGTCTTGATTTACCTAATTTATCGGGATTAAACCAACAGTCCTTGCCACATTGTCCTATCCGCCTAATTTATCCACGCGAACTCTCGATCCAATATTGGACAATGTGGCAAGGACCGTTGCTTTAACCCCGGTTAGATTAGGTTGCCCGCCGCGAAGCGGGCAGATAAACCAAGACAATATACGCGCGGCAGCGCGAATTCTCGATCCAATATAGGGCAATGTGGCAAAGACCGTTGGTTTAACCCCGGTTAGATTAGGTTACCCGCCGCGAAGCGGGCAGATAAACCAAGACAATATACGCGCGGCAGCGCGAATTCTCGATCCAATATAGGGCAATGTGGCAAAGACCGTTGGTTTAACCCCGGTTAGATTAGGTTGCCCGCCGCGAAACGAGCAGATAAATCAAGACAACATACGCTCGGCAACGCAAATTCTCGATCCAATATAGGACAAAGTGGCAAGCACCGTTGGTTCAACCCCGGTTAGATTAGATTGCCCGCCGCGAAGCGGGCAGATAAATCAAGACAACATACGCGCAGCAGCGCGAACTCTCGATCCAATATAGGACAATGTGGCAAGGACCGTTGAATCAATCAAAAATAATAAACGTGGCAACGTCGAGTTAGTTGCATTCGCATCTACAATCTGTCATCTTGAAAATGTCAACAATTATTTATTATTATTATTAAATTATTATTAAAAACACAAATATTTATTGAACCAACGTAGACAACGTAGAAGCTTAATTTTTGCTTTCGGATCTTAGTTAAAGTGTGCCAGAAACGATTAACAACAGTTACACCAGGTAAAAAGTCTGCAACATTAAGTTTCAAAACAATCCCGTATTCTTTACCAAGTCCATCACCCACAATAGTACGACTGTATATGGAGTCATCAAACTATTTACATTTATATATTCAATTTGCCTTTGAAATTGTAATTATTAACTATTACTCAAATGTCAGCTGGCAACTGTCAGATCTGCAAATGAGCATTATTTTTTTATAACTAAATTTAACTGAATTTTAGAAAACGGTTTTTTCATTTTTAAAGAAGAATATAAATATCAATTTTCACATCTCTAACATCTCCAGTTTTTGAGAAATAAGTATCGCGCATTATATCCCTTTAGCTAGATTTTTGGAAAAGCTAAAACCCGTTTCTGTCTATGTTGTAAGAGAAATCTACCTGCCAATTTGGTGCCATATTCGGTTTCAGAGATATAGGTTATAACAATATTCAACCCGCAATTTTCAGCCGCTTAAAGGTCGATTCCCATATGCGCGACACTCAGCTACGCGACGTCGTGCGACATCGCCTGTCAAATAATGATTACATTGTTTTAAATGGGCACGTCGCGTAACTGTCGCGTAGCCAAAGTGAGAACGTGCCCATTTTAAACAATGTAATCATTATTTGACAGGCGATGTCGCATAACGACGCGTAGCTGAGTGTCGCGTATATGAGAATCTTCCTTTAAGCAGATTTTCAAAAAATTGCGAAACACGTATCTCTTTATTTTTAAAAGCGTAACTTAATACCAAATTTCATGTCTATAACATTTTCCGTTTCTGAGATCAAGACATACTAGTAAAAAACTTTGACCCCCTTTCGCCCCCATTAGAAACGAAATTTCCAAAAAATCCTTCCTTAGCTGATGTTTACGTCACAAAAGCAACGTTCCTTCCAATTTTTACATCCTTTTACAGGTTATCATTTTATAGGTTAGGCCAGTGGTTTCCAACCTGTGGGGCGCGCCCCCCTAGGGGGATGGCTTATGGTTAGGTTCAGTTATATTAGAGCCAGATAAATCCAGACTGAGAGGCCGACACTTCTTGATTCAAAATAAGAAAAATTAATTCAATTTTAATAAACGTCAGAACATTTATTTTCACTACGTCTATGTTTTTTTGTTTAGTGACGCGAGTTGTTGCCATAGTAACAACAAACAGAAATCGTTTAATAATGAAACTCCATTTGATTTACATTGAACTTTTACCCACAATTTGAATACTTTTACAAACGATTATAATAATGACATCCTTCACATACAATAATGCATTTATTAATGTGTTCATTTTGGTGTGTGAGTAGATAAAATGATATTTTGTGGGAGAATTGTATTGAAAAAACGCTGGTCTACAAGAAAAGGGGGCGCGCAGTTGTTACGAAAATATAATTTTTCAAGCTGTTGCGTTCGACAAAAACAAGTAAAGTAATTAAATAGCGGGAATACAACGCAAAATAGTAATTCTAAATGTAGAAATTATGATCCAATGTATTTCTCATTGGGATTTACATGTTAAGGTTATTAATGGTCAAGAACCATCAATGTGTATCCTCTGAATGAATATTTTGGCCGCAGATAGCATAAAACCCATTAAATTATGAAAAGTACATGCGTGGTTCACGTTGGTAGGATAAGATAATTTTAAGAGGTCTTAAATCAACAACAAAATGCGTTTTTAAACACCATGTCTGTAACATTGAAAGTATTTCTTGCAAAGATTTCTATGAGAATTGCTGAATGCAAAAATCACATTCAATGGAAGAAACTTTGGTGCTACCAGCGGCTTTTTCACTACGTCTATGGTTTTTTGTTTAGTGACGCGAGTTGTTGCCATAGTAACAACAAAAAGAAATCGTTTAATAATGAAACTTCATTTGATTTACATTTTACTTTTATATAATAATGACATCCTCCACATATAATAATGCATTTATTAATGTGTTCATTTTGGTGTGTGAGTAGATAAAATGATATTTTGTGCGAGAATTGTATTTTAAAAACGCTGGTCTACAAGCGCTAGTTCGAAAGGTGACTCCTCATATAATTTGGACACATTACACGATTCCATATACAATCAATTGTTTCAAAAGATGAAGATCTACTAACAGCATTTGAAGTTATTAGAAGAGTTGTAAATTTTATTAAAAATAGCTCATTAAGAGGAAGGCTGATGGCAAAATTGTGTGATTGCATGGATGCAGAATATACAACACTTCTATATTATTGTGAGGCACGTTGGTTTTCTTGTTCCAAAGTACTTCAAAGGGTGTTTGAGTTAAAAGAAGGGGGGCGCTGGACGTATGAGCACGTAGTAGCAGCTCTAAACCAATCAACACGTAAACCAAACGCACGTGTGTGTTATCAATCTTATCATTAATCACGAAACTTATCATTAATCGCGGACTGTTACATACGTGTGTGTAGTATGATGAATTTACATAGTCCACGAACTGTACAATAATGGGCATTTACAATAGGGGTCGTAGATAAAATTCTTTGTAAAACTTGCATATTTAGTGGATATTTTTCAAAATCTTAGAATTAAAGAAATTCAATGCAAAGACCTCAAATACTTGCTCTGGTACAAAAGGAGATTACTGCAGTTGTGATAAAATTGTAACTCTGCTTACTAAATTTGAAAAACAAGAACTTCGACATGTTTCCCAATTTTAAAATCACTTGTCCTGCAGATAAAATATAAGAAACTAAAGCTATTTAAAGTTATTATTAATAATCACTTGACCAGTCTTTGGAAGCAGTTCTCGGTTTACTTTAAAGATCTTGACATGTCAAAATTCGAGTGTGTAAGAAACCAATTCGTTATTGAAAAATATGACTTTGGCCTTTTTGGCCAGCAGAGCAAGAAATGATAATAGACTTTTTTACGCTTAGTTTTTACGCATGCGCGTCCGCAATGTTTAAAAGGCGGGAATATGAATGTTTCGGGCACATTTTGTTATTTTCACTGGTTATACGTCAAAAAAATTCGAGCACTTTTTTGACGTACTTGGCGGAAATTAACGCACTGGCACAAAAAAAATTCAACTATAAAAAGATCTATTGATTTATCTTGTGACGGCACAATTAACAACAGTTAATGTTTCAACAAGGAAATAATATTGTTAGGTTTTGGCTACAAATACAGAAAGATTTTCCTACTTTGACAAGAAATCTTTAGAAATTTGCCATTTGTATCATCTTACTTACACGAAACTGGTGATCCTGCAGTGACTCTTCAAAGACAAAATATCGATCTCGATTAGTGATTGAAAAGATACTGAGAAAGGCGATATCTTCGAAAAATGAAAACAAGCCTCACATTAAATTTTAATGATAATGATAATTGTATATTACGTTACGAGAGTTGTAAGAAACATATTACGTACGAGCCGAACAGTTACGCACGACCCACGTAGGGGGGAGTGCGTAATTCCACGAGTACGTAATTGCCTTACAACTCGAGTTATGTACTATACTTTATAAACCACACTAATTTGTTTCTGTTTAATAAGAAAAATATGTTTGATGTAACAAATTTATTTCTTATTAGGTATATTATTTAATAAATTATTATTACATTATTTATAATAAACAAACAGTTGTATTTTCATATATAACTGTTACTGGACCTTATTTAACTTGATAGAAATTAAAAGAAATACATTCATAATGGTTACATACCTCTTTATTTAGTACTTATTTGTAGTTTTCGTTAGATTCAAACGTGAAAAAACGAAATGAATGACAACTTCTATGTGAATGATGTGAAGTTTAATGATTGTTTGAAAATCACGGAGTACTATATTTAAAAATAGTATCAACGTGCAGCTCTCAACCAATCAACGAATCGTAAACCAAACGCTCGTGTGTGTTTTCAATCATTATATAACATTAATCGCGGACGGTTACATACGTGTGTGTTATGATGTATTTACATAGTCCACGAACTGTACGATAATGGGCATTCACAATAGTGGTCGTAGATAAAGCCATTTTCATTTGCCTTTTAAATTGTAATTATAAACTATTGATCAAATGTCAGCTGTCAGATCTGCAAATGAGCATAATTTTATTTAATTAATTCTTTTAACTGAATTTGTGGAAAACGGTAATACACCCATTTCTTCATTTTTAAAGAAGAATTTAATTACCAATTTTCACATCTGTAACATCTCTAATTTTTGAGATATAAGTATCCCGCATTTACATTCGCTTAGATAGATTTTCGGAAAATAGTAAAGCTCGTTTTTCTCTATTTTGTAAGAGGAATCTACTGCCAAGTTTTACTATTGTCGCATATTCGGTTTCAGAGAAATAAGTTATAAATATTCAACTCCCAAGTTTCAGGCACTTTAAGCGGGATTTAAAAACAATGGTGAAACACGTGTCTCTTTATTTTTAAAATCGAATCTTAAAACCAAATTTCATCTCTGTAACATTTCCCGTTTTAAAGATCTATGTGTAGGAAAAAACATAGGCCCAGTAAAAAAAAACATTGGCCCAGTAAAAAAAAACATTGGCCCAGTAAAAAAAACATTGGCCCAGTAAAAAAAACATTGGCTCAGTAAAAAAAAACATTGGCCCAGAAAAAAAACATTGGCCCAGTAAAAAAAAACATTGGCCCAGTAAAAAAAAACATTGGCCCAGTAAAAAAAACATTGGCTCAGTAAAAAAAAACATTGGCCCAGTAAAAAAAACATTGGCCCAGTAAAAAAAAAACATCGGCCATTATAAAAACAACGTTCCTTCCAAATTTTATGTTCGTAGCGGTTTGACTTGTGCGTTGAATAGTCAGTCAGCCAAATTTTTGCACAATAGACAAAGAAAGTTATGAATTTTCATTTGCGAAATGAAAAGTTGCGAGTAAAAGTGTTGGCAATTTGTCGGTCCGTTGCTCCGTCGGCGGCGATCCTTGGCAAATTCGCGCGTGAAAACCCAACGGAGCTTTTCTTCCAAACACGAACCCATTCTCACACACTAAATCTACATGGTTAATTTAACTATACATTCAATAATTATACATTCAGACATATATTCGTTATTATTAGTGAACACTGTCAAACATGACACAGTTAATGATTTAAGCGTGGCGGGAGTGTTTTACATTTATTAATTTGTGACTTATACAGACTTTTATATACATCTCTCTAGAACTTACTTGTCAAAATTTGTTATGGATTTGTCAAATAAGTTGTTTCCAATAGACCTTTTCATAGGTGATTTTTTTTTTGTGCGCATGCGTCAATTTACGCCATGTTTTTGACACTTTTTGACGTATAACCAGTGAAAATAGCAAAATGTGCCTGAAACTTCATATTCCCGCCTTTTAAGGTCGATTCCCTTCTGCGCGACACTTAGCTACGCGACGTCACGTGACATCGACTGTCAAATAATGATTACATTGTTTTAAATGGGCACGTCGCGTAGCCAGTGAGAACAAGCCCATTTAAAACAATGTAATCATTATTTGACAGGCGATGTCACGTGACGTCGCGTAGCTGAGTGTCGCGTATATGAGAATCGGCCTTTAAACATGGTGGACGCGCACGCGCCTAACTGACCGTAAAAAGATCTATTTGTTTCTTAACTACAGGGTGTCTCAAAAAAATGTGCTAACACTTCGAATAGCGAGTAAAACTTATTTATGAACACAGAGAGTTGAAAGGCTTCAAGTATAGAAGGCAAATGTAATTGAAGAATCATGTTCGCAAATGTTCAACTGTTATATGAGGATTTACAGAATCTCAGTACGTGCAATTATGGCGATTAATGGAGCCGTTTTATATATAGGAGGCGTCATCGCTACACACAATTTTGTGTGCAATCTTCTGCAGATTTTGCCATGTACCATTCAAAGAATTGAACTCTCCGGTCAAGATCGTCTTCGTTGAGAGCATGGATTAGTGTTGGAATGTAGCATTTCCAGAGCAGACGCCTTATAATGCGATAGATGCTCTGAGATGTGGGTCTCCAGAGCAGTTTGTCGAGGAGTTTTCTGTGGGGATCGAAGGAGTATTTGCACCTGCTCTTCTTTTCCAGGGTTCGTGGAGGATGTCGGTGGTTGTCCAGAACGTTTCTTGTTGACGTTGTGAACGATTCCATCTGATTCAAATTTATCTCTGATTCGAGCAATAGTCCGGTGCGTTGGTAGTAGTTTCTCAATGTCCCCTCTGAACTTCCGTGGCGTTTTCGGTCTTGCAATAACATTTCAGGACAAACTTCCTCTCATCCAAGCTAACAATAAGTTGCCCTGCCATGCTGTAACCTTAATTACACCTTCAAAAACACATAAGGCAGCATGTTAGCGACAATCAAAGTGACACTCTGTATGTTTAATAAGTTGTTGTCAATTTAATTTGATAGTCGTTATATACATTGTTGTCAATTTGACAAACCTGTAATTTTTGTCATAGGTGTCGATGGTTTTTTAGCATAAACATATTTCCTGTGAATTTGATAAAACAATTGTTCTTGTTATTTTGTCATATATCAAATAAAATGTCAATTTGGTAATCTTTCATTTATGATTAATA
Source organism: Phosphuga atrata (assembly GCA_944588485.1). Classification (NCBI taxonomy): domain Eukaryota; kingdom Metazoa; phylum Arthropoda; class Insecta; order Coleoptera; family Silphidae; genus Phosphuga; species Phosphuga atrata. Next base: position 7,326,519 of record OX155904.1, on the reverse strand, counting down.
AATTAAATAAAGTGTTAAAATATTAAATTATTGTCAGTTTGACATCTTTAATTGTCATGCCGCATTAATTGTCAAAAAATGTGTCAAACAAATAAGAAACAATTGTCAAAATATCGAAGAAAAATCAAGAAATAATTGCCAGAGTCAAAATATCTAAAAAAGGCAATAAACAATTGTCAATGTTAATTGATATGTTAAGTAAAATATATCGAGAATTAAAAAAAATATATGATTTGACATTTATAGAACCGTAAATGTCAATTTGATATTCATTAATGATCATTAGCATCATTATTCATATAATGAAATTGTTGTGTTTTAAATTTATTAATTTGTGACTTATACAGACTTTTACATCTCTCTAGAAGTTACTCTCTAGAAGTCAATTTGATATTCATTAATGATCATTAGCATCATTATTCATCATTAATGAATATCAAATTGACATTTACATATTTTTTTTTTTAATTTTCGATATATTTTGCTTGACATATCAATTAACATTGACAATTAAATTGCCTTTTTTAGATATTTTGACACTTTGGCAATTGTTTCTTGATTTTTCTTCGATATTCTGACAATTGTTCTTATTTTTTTGATAAATTTTGACGCTTATTGTAGCGTATTTTGACGGTTGTTTATTGATATTTGACACATTTTGAGCCATTGACAATTGAGCCAATAATTTGACTCATTTTGAGTATTTTGAATTAATTAATCTTTTGAAATATTTTGTCACTTTGACAATTGTTCGTTTATTTGAATTATTTGACACATTTTGCCAATTATTTTATTTTCGACATATTTTGATAATCGTTTATTGATTTTTGATACATTTTGAGTGATTGACAATTGAGCCGATATTGTGGCACAATTATTTAACGAATGTTTTACTCATTTTGTGAATAGTTGTAGGTAGTTATTGTTTGTGTCGGTCGTCCATTTTGTTTTTTTGTAATGTCTGCGGGGAGAGGAAATGTACGCCCCCGTGTGGCAGGATTCTCCTCCTCCTGCTGCCGCCGCCGGTCGATAAAACCCACGGTTTGTTTCGTCAATAAAAACTTTTCTTTCTATTTTCCTTCGGGCTATTTACTGCCACATAATGTAACCATAGGATACGCCAACAATCGACTAACGGTTTGCATATGTGCCGAACGGCAATGTGAGGAATGGATTTGAATGGGGGCAATTTCCCATACAGATCTTGGGAGAGAACATTTTGGGAAATCCTATTTTTTTGCTGTAACTTCCAAAATTTTATGAATTCACATTTAAAAATCTCGAAAAATAATCAGAAAAGTTCAATTTATAAGTATGTACATTCCAGAAAAACGTGTCAAAATGTGTCAAAAATTAATAAACAATTGTCAAAGTACGTCAATCAGCGTCAAAATGTGTTAAAAAATTAAGAAACATTGACAATTGTTTCTTAATTTTTTGATTGTAGTGTCAAAATATCTAAAAAAAATCAAGAAACAAATGTCAAAGTGTTAAAATATCTAGAAAGTCAATTCACAATTGTCAATGTTTATTGATATGTCAAACAAAACATATTACTTAAAAATAGTAGTTTAAGATACAAGTGTGTGAAGAAGGACTTTTTTGCATGAGTTGCGACGTTTAAACCACTCGCCTTCGGCTCGTGCTTTAAACTTCGCAACTCATGCACCAAAGCCATTCAAACACGTGTGTCATATTATTTTATCTACTAAAAAGTATTGTTTCTTACCGATGATATTGTAAAAATTGTAATTTTGACAGACAACAAAATAACAAAAAATAATTCAATTTTAATAAACGTCAGAAAATTTATTTTCACTACGTCTATGTTTTTGTTTAGTGACGCAAGTTGTTGCCATAGTAACAATAAACATAAATCGTTTAATAATGAAACTCCGTTTGATTTACATTGGACTTTTACGCACGATTTGGATACTTTTACACACGATTATAATAATGACATCCTTCACATACAGTAATGTATTTATTAATGTGTTCATTTTGGTGTGAGTAGATAAAATAATTTATGATTTGACATTTATAGAACTATAACTGTCAATTTGATTTTCAATAATTAGGCATTAATGCGGCAGATATGTCAAACTGACAATAATGTATTTGACACAACATTTCATTTACAAAATTTTGAGAAATAAATTTTTGCAATTTCTTGATTTTTTTAGTTGGTTTTGAGGAGAAATATCACTTTTTATTTTCGAACTTCCCACATTTTTATGCATATTTGAAAATAATCAAAATAATCAGCAAAATTTCATTCTTTCTCTTCAATCTAAGTTTAATCTTAACAACCATTCAACCCTTGTTTGCAGGCCGTGGCGGGGATTTCGTCGGTGGAATAGACAACGAGGCCTTGGACTTCTCCCAACTGGAAGCCTTCATCAACAGCGAGGGCTCCCAAAGCAATGGCAACTATTTCAGCGAATCCCTCACGGGAGCCACAGCACCTCCACCACCACCCACCCCGCAACAAGCCACCGGAAAACTCCTCAACGTCATCGTCGAAAACAAAAGAACGCCAGGGTAAACAAACACGACATTTTATTAGTTGAAGTAATTTTTGTGTGCGCGTTTCTAGGCATTCTCTGCCGGAATCGCCTCCTGACAGCAGTTCCGAGCATCCTTACAGCCCGCAAGAAAACTGCGAGACGACGCAACCGACCGAGACTATTTACACTTCACTCGGACAGCCGATTTACAAACAGAACCTGCTTAATCCGATAATCAACGAGGGAATCATCCTGGGATCGCACATCGTCGTTTCCGAGCAAACCGCTGGGGAACAGCTGTTGGAAAACTCTAACTTGCTGCACCAGGACGCTAGAATCCTGCTGGGTGATGACATACGCCCCACCCAAAATCTCCTGGATCCCTTGAGCGACGAGCACAACAGTTATGACAGGAGAACGTCAGAGATCCTCCTTGTTAAAAATAGCCAAGACGGTTTCCACTTGGGTTTCACTCCAACCGCCCTCGACATCCAAATCCCCCAGCGATTGGACTCCTGCGACGGCATCGACAACATCCAAGCCGTTTACACGAACCTCCAGAACGCGCCCAAGAAACGCAAACTCTCCCAGGAACTGATCGTGAAAAGCGAGCCCGGCGAGGCGTTCAAGACCACCAGGAGGCAGCAGGAGTTCATGCCGACGTCGCCGGAGAACTGTTCGCCGTCGCAGCTCAGTCCCCCGGCCAATATGAGCTCGTCCGTGGACGAGGACTATGCGGCCTCCGAGTCGTGTCTCTCGGACTCGCAGTATCAGTGCATCCGGTTTCAGGCGTTTCAGCAAAGCGCCTGGCATTCACTCTGCGACCAGAACTTGACCGAGCTGCCGGCACCCCATTACAGGGTCGACGCCGACAAAGGTTTCAATTTCTCCAACGCGGACGACGCATTTGTCTGTCAGAAGAAGAATCACTTTCAAGTAAGCAAAATAATAGACAAGATTAGACAGACTAGACTGGACAGACACAAATTGGACAGATAAGACTAGACAGACAAGGTCAGGTAGACTAGTCTACAGATCAATCAATATTTCTATCAAATGTCTTCTAGACGGTTAGTGAGTGACCTCAATGATATTATTGACAAATGCAATTGTCAATTTTATTCATCGTCTCCGGGACCCTAAAGGTAGACGTCACTAACGCAGCGATACTGACGCGGCGACATAGCGATAGTATTATGCACTGTGGAAACGTATGAGGCGCAATTCGAGCTCAGCGACACTGTCGCAGTGACGCTGAGCGCGTCAGTGTCGCAGCGCTCGAATTGCGTCTCATACGTTTCCATAGTGCATAATACTATCGCTATGTCGCCGCGTTAATATCGCTGCGTTAGTGACGCCAGAGCCGCTTTGCTCGGAAGTCTACCTTTAACTCAGATCTTTTGTCAATCGGAAATGACGTTGACTGACGGAATATTAAGTCATATCTACATAGATATTCATTATTTTAAGATTATTTACTTGCGTAAAGGTTACACACTCATTTCCTTATCTTCTTCTAGATAACTTGTCATGTGCAGTTATTAGGTGACGCGCAGTTCGTGAAAACTTCCGACGGTTTCCAAAAAATCTCCAGTTTCCACCTGCACTTCTACGGGGTGAAGCACGACTGTCCCACGCAGACCATCCGCGTGGAACAGAGTCAGAGCGACCGCAGCAAGAAACCGTTCCATCCAGTTCTGTAAGTAACACCCGCCGCAACCAGTTGACAAGCGAATACAACAAGTTTTTCCTTTTTTTTTGTTTTTTTTTGTTTCTTATCTTAAGCTCTCTATGTCGCAGGGTGGAATTGGTCAACTCGCAGGTGACCAAAGTGACCGTGGGACGATTACATTTCAGCGAAACCACCTCGAATAACATGCGAAAGAAGGGCAAACCGAATCCAGAACAGAGATATTTTCAGGTGAATCTAGTGATGTAATTGTTTAACATGTTGACGCCGGCGGTCGGTTTTGTGTTTTATGTCCAGCGGGCCACCGGTGATACACGCCGGCGTTAAAGTATCTATCCGGTCTGGATGTTGGCGATCATTTTGATTTTGCTGACATTAGCTCTAAACAGCTCTGACATTGATGTTTTTCTTCTGCCTACATTCCTCTTCCCTAGTGGGTTTCCTTGCAGTATTAATTGTAACAAACAGTTGATATATGTGTTTATTCCACGATCTCCGACGTGTACCACCGGTGGTACACGCCGACGTTAACGTGTTAAAGTATCTATCCGGTCTGGATGTTGGCGATTACGTTAGCTATTTTGATTTTGCTAACTGTAGCTCTAAACAGCTCTGACATTTATGTTCTTCTTCTGCCTACCTTCCCCTTCCCTGGTGCTTTTCCTTGCAGTATTACTTGTAACAAACAGTTGACATCTGTGTTTATTCCTTCATGATATGTCCGAAATATTGTTTGTTTAGAAAGTTGAAACAAAAATGTGAAAGCAGTGACATTAAGAGTTTCGTTTTACAAGATATGTCAAAATTCTATTTTGCAGTTGGTGGTCGGTCTTCACGCCCACACGACCCACGGCAACTTCGCCATCGTCAGCCACGCGAGCCAAAAAATAATAGTCAGAGTAAGCTAACCGAAAGGCATCTTAGCGAAAAGCTCAAAACCTCGATTTTCAGGCGTCGAACCCGGGACAGTTCGAGAGCGACGTGGAGCTGTGCTGGCAGAAGGGACAAACTCAAGACTCGATCTTCCACGCGGGGAAGGTCGGAGTGAACACGGATCGGCCGGACGAGTCGTTGGTCGTCCACGGGAACATCAAAATAACGGGACACATTATCCAGCCTAGCGACGTGCGTGCCAAGAAGAACATCGTCGAGTGCAACACGTCCGAGCAACTGAGAAACGTACAAAAATTGAGAGTGGTCAGGTAAGTTTTACAAAAAAGATTTATAACTAGCTGTTGGACAGCTCGAGTGGATTCTGAAAGATTTTTTCCCTTTTCTTATAATTGAGCTAAGACATCGAGTTTCCAGCACCCTGTAGACAAATCTTCGCATTGTTTGCTTCGAATCCACTTGGTTTGATTCAAATGTTCCATGAATATACATCAATAGACCTTTTTACTCTTTAGTTTAGCGCATGCGCATCCGCCAACTTTAAAAGGCGGGAATATGAATATTTCGGGCACATTTCGTTATTTTCACAAAAGTTCGAGCACTTTTTGACGTATAATAGACGCAAATTGACATTTGACCCACAAAAAGATTTTAACTTTGAAAAGGGCTATGCATTGATTCTTTTATCCATAGAATAATTTACATAGTATGCCCCAGGATAAAGACACTCTTTATAAATAACAACATTGTTAAATTTTATTTTTAATTTATTTAGATATGAATATGAACCCGGTTTTGCATCTCAACTAAACCGAACGGTGGGCTGCGCCGACACCGGCGTCATAGCCCAGGAAGTCGCGCAAGTTTTACCGGAAGCCGTCCGCCCGGCTGGAAACCTCGTGCTCGACAACGGCACCGCCATCGACGACTTCCTCGTCGTCAACAAAGAGCGAATCTTCATGGAGAACATCGGCGCCGTGAAGGAGCTGTGCAAGGTCACCGACAACCTGGAAACGCGAATCGATCAACTGGAGCGGATCAACAAGCGCCTGAACAAGTTCAAACGGTCCGAATCCCACGGCAAGAAATGCCAAAAGTCCCACAACGGCGACGACACCGAACTCTGCTCCAACAAGTTCATACAGATCGTCATCGTCGTCTTAGTTTTAATCATGGCTTTCTGGTGAGCTCCGAATCCTTCGGAAACGTCCTATAAGACGTTAAAATTATGAGTTTATTTCTGTGATCAGTTTAGCCGCGATAACGGCATTGTACCTGATGGAGGCCTCGCGGCACAACCAGCTGACCCAGGCGAGTTTGCAGGCGGTCCAGCGCGCCATGACCACCCACCGCCCCACCAAGGGCCCCAAGATTCGCACCTGGCTGCACCATCAGCAACCCCCACTCACTACCGTCGTCTACAAGGAGAACGCGCGTCGACGCGGGCTCTCCAACCTAGATCAACCCTCCAAACTGCACAACGTCCTCGGACGACCCCGAGCCTGTGAAGAAGACATTGAACAAAATCTTTGCCAAGTAAGACACAACAAAATATCACAGAGAATTATGTCAGAATAATATTATGTCATATTGACGTTTTATAAATGTTGTAAATATTTTGTCGCTTTATAAAATGTTAGTTTGACAATCTAGAACAGGGGTGGGTGTTAATAATATGTCATATTGACGTTTTATAAAAGTTGTAAATATTTTGTCGCTTTATAAAATGTCAGTTTGACAATCTAGAACAGGGCTGGGTGGGAATAATATGTCATAATGACGTTTTATAAAAGTTGTAAATATTTTGTCGCTTTATAAAATGTCAGTTTGACAATCTAGAACAGGGGTGGGTGGGTGTTAATAATATGTCGTATTGACGTTTTATAAAAGTTGTAAATATTTTGTCGCTTTATAAATTGTCAGTTTGACAATCTAGAACAGGGGTGGGTGGGTGTTAATAATATGTCGTATTGACGTTTTATAAAAGTTGTAAATATTTTGTCGCTTTATAAAATGTCAGTTTGACAATCTAGAACAGGGGTGGATGACAATAATATGTCATATTGACGTTTTATAAATGTAAATATTTTGTCGCTTTATAAAATGTCAGTTTGACAATCTAGAACAGGGGTGGGTGGGTGTTAATAATATGTCGTATTGACGTTTTATAAAAGTTGTAAATATTTTGTCGCTTTATAAAATGTCAGTTTGACAATCTAGAACAGGGGTGGATGACAATAATATGTCATATTGACGTTTTATAAATGTAAATATTTTGTCGCTTTATAAAATGTCAGTTTGACAATCTAGAACAGGGGTGGGTGGGTGTTAATAATATGTCATATTGCCGTTTTATAAAATGTAAATATTTTGTCGCTTTATAAAATGTCACTTTGACAATCTAGAACAGGGCTGGGTGGGAATAATATGTCATATTGACGTTTTATAAAAGTTGTAAATATTTTGTCGCTTTATAAAATGTCAGTTTGACAATCTAGAACAGGGGTGGGTGGGTGTTAATAATATGTCGTATTGACGTTTTATAAAAGTTGTAAATATTTTGTCGCTTTATAAAATGTCAGTTTGACAATCTAGAACAGGGGTGGATGACAATAATATGTCATATTGACGTTTTATAAATGTTATAAATATTTTGTCGCTTTATAAAATGTCAGTTTGACAATCTAGAACAGGGGTGGATGACAATAATATGTCAATTTAAACTTTTTATAAATGTAAATATTTTGTCGCTTTATAAAATGTCAGTTTGACAATCTAGAACAGGCGTGGGTGGGTGTTAATAATATGTCACATTGACGTTTTATAAAAGTTGTAAATATTTTGTCGCTTTATAAAATGTCAGTTTGACAATCTAGAACAGGGGTGGGTGGCAATAATATGTCATATTGCCGTTTTATAAAATGTAAATATTTTGTCGCTTTATAAAATGTCACTTTGACAATCTAGAACAGGGCTGGGTGGGAATAATATGTCATATTGACGTTTTATAAATGTTGTAAATATTTTGTCGCTTTATAAAATGTCAGTTTGACAATCTAGAACAGGGGTGGGTGGCAATAATATGTCATATTGCCGTTTTATAAAATGTAAATATTTTGTCGCTTTATAAAATGTCACTTTGACAATCTAGAACAGGGCTGGGTGGGAATAATATGTCGTATTGACGTTTTATAAATGTTGTAAATATTTTGTCGCTTTATAAAATGTCGGTTTGACAATCTAGAACAGGGGTGGGTGGGTGTTAATAATATGTCATATTGACGTTTTATAAAAGTTGTAAATATTTTGTCCCTTTATAAAATGTCAGTTTGACAATCTAGAACATGGGTGGGTGGGAATAATATGTCATATTGGTGTTTTATAAATGTTATAAATATTTTGTCGCTTTATAAAATGTCAGTTTGACAATCTAGAACAGGGGTGGATGACAATAATATGTCATATTGACGTTTTATAAATGTAAATATTTTGTCGCTTTATAAAATGTCAGTTTGACAATCTAGAACAGGGGTGGGTGGGTGTTAATAATATGTCATATTGACGTTTTATAAAAGTTGTAAATATTTTGTCGCTTTATAAAATGTCAGTTTGACAATCTAGAACAGGGGTGGGTTTGAATACTATGTCATATTGACGTTTTATAAATGTAAATATTTTGTCGCTTTATAAAATGTCAGTTTGACAATCTAGAACAGGGGTGGGTGGGTGTTAATAATATGTCATATTGACGTTTTATAAAAGTTGTAAATATTTTGTCGCTTTATAAAATGTCAGTTTGACAATTTAGAACACGGGTGGGTGGGAATAATATGTCATATTGGTGTTTTATAAATGTTATAAATATTTTGTTGCTTTATAAAATGTCAGTTTGACAATCTAGAACAGGGGTGGATGACAATAATATGTCATATTGACGTTTTATAAATGTAAATATTTTGTCGCTTTATAAAATGTCAGTTTGACAATCTAGAACAGGGGTGGGTGGGAATAATATGTCATATTGGTGTTTTATAAATGTTATAAATATTTTGTCGCTTTATAAAATGTCAGTTTGACAATCTAGAACAGGGGTGGGTGGCAATAATATGTCATATTGCCGTTTTATAAAATGTTGTAAATATTTTGTCGCTTTATAAAATGTCACTTTGACAATCTAGAACAGGGCTGGGTGGGAATAATATGTCATATTGACGTTTTATAAATGTAAATATTTTGTCACTTTATAAAATGTGACTTTGACAATCTAGAGCAGGGGTGGGTGGGAATAATGTCATATTGACGTGTTATAAATGTAAATATTTTGTCGCTTTATAAAATGTCAGTTTGACAATCTAGAACAGGGGTGGGTTTGAATACTATGTCATATTGACGTTTTATAAATGTAAATATTTTGTCGCTTTATAAAATGTCAGTTTGACAAACTAGAACAGAGGTGGGTGGGAATAATATGTCATATTGACGTTTTATAAATGTTGTAAATATTTTGTCGCTTTATAAAATGTCACTTTGACAATCTAGAGCAGGGGTGGGTGGGAATAATGTCATATTGGCGTGTTATAAATGTAAATATTTTGTCGCTTTAAAAATGTCAGTTTGACAATCTAGAACGGGGGTGGGTTTGAATACTATGTCATATTGACGTTTTATAAATGTTGTAAATATTTTGTCGCTTTATAAAATGTCAGTTTGACAGTCTAGAATAGGGGTGGGTGGCAATAATATGTCATATTGACGTTTTATAAATGTAAATATTTTGTCGCTTTATTAAATATCAGTTTGACAATCTAGAACAGGGATGGGTGGGAATAATATGTCATATTGACGTTTTATAAATGTTGTAAATATTTTGTCGCTTTATAAAATGTCAGTTTGACAATCTAGAACAGGGGTGGGTGGCAATAATATGTCATATTGACGTTTTATAAATGTAAATATTTTGTCGCTTTATTAAATATCAGTTTGACAATCTAGAACAGGGATGGGTTGGAATAATATGTCATATTGCCTTTTTATAAATGTTGTAAATATTGTGTCGCTTTATAAAATGTCAGTTGGACAATCTAGAACAAGGGTGGGTGGCAATAATATATCATATTGACGTTTTATAAATGTTATAAATATTTTGTCGCTTTATAAAATGTCAGTTTGACAATCTAGAACAGGGGTGGGTGGCAATAATATATCATATTGACGTTTTATAAATGTTATAAATATTTTGTCGCTTTATAAAATGTCAGTTTGACAATCTAGAACAGGGGTGGGTAAAGTTTTGTGCCAACCGCATGAAACGCTTTAGCGACTCGCACGGACATTTGTAAAATCTCTAGTAGGCGATGAATATTTAATTTACAAGCTTTTTACATTCCACATATTCCGATTTCCTGCAATAATTGCGAGAATTAATTTCCGACAAAAATGAAATCACAAATAGAAATTTGTGCGCAGACCGCGCCAAATGATCTCGTGTGCCGAAATACTCCCACCATTGGTCTAAAATAACCTTTTTTATATATTTGTTAAATTCTCAATCTTCATCAATTTTTACTTTAACATTTTCTATTGTTAGATTTATTGTTGTTTGCCGGCAAAGTTGGAGGCGGCCGCAGTGGATGAGTCGGTCTTCAGCGGGCAGGCGAGAGTGGGCGGGCGCAACAAGACCGTGCAGCTGCTGGACCTGGAGAAGAGCCGGATCGCGCGGCCGTTCCACTCGAACAACATCGACAAGCCGCGGCAGCGTCGCGACGCCGACTACTGGCCCGACCGCGACAACAACTACGACACGACGGACGACCTCCACTTCACCATCGTCATCCAGGGCCGCGGCTTCAACGCCACCCTCTCCGACAGCTACCTGTCCTCCTACAGCGTCCTCAACAACTACTCCTACGTCGTCCCCGTCTCCAAATACATGCCCGACGAATATATCAACATCATCTTTCAGTAAGTTTATCGTCGCTATGATTATCAATCATCAATGTTATTATGTTTAGGTCGAGTCAGGCGCATTTGAAGGACATCGAGCACTGTTACAACAGTTTCAAGCAGCTGGAGTGTCCGTACGTGGCGGCCAGCGGCGGGTTCGATGAGAGGGTGCCCCCAGCGCCGCTGACTCCCTCGCGGAAGATCAACGAAAATCTGCCGAGTCAGCAGATCAACTCGCAGAGCGTCAGCTTCGAAGTGGACATGGTCGGGCTCCAGTCCAAAGTGATGACGTATAGAGCCTCCCTCAAGCAAAACCAGGTGAGAATACTTAATGACATTTCTGCATGGGTTTTTGTTTAAGCTTTGTTTACTACTAATATTCACAGCTATTATTAATTACTGTCAATTTGACAGATGTTTTGACAATTTGTTGCTACATATTTTGATATTTTTTTGCTAACATGTATATGCAATACATATATGTTACGTATTATTAAATTGACTTGTCGTAGATGACGCCAATTAACCAAAAAGAAATATTACTTATGACGCTAATCAACTACAAATCATTCAAAATTGTCATATATGACACCGAGCATCTGCTGATAAATTAAAACTGTCATATTGACAGTTTCTGGATTTATAGGTTGTTTGTCAATATGACAATATAATGTAAATTAACGCAGACACACTGTATATATTGCTTTGTTATTTTGGTTTATTGGTTACTTTGATGTTACTTGTGTTATCAACTTACATTAACATATTATTTAACGTGGCATGCGATTAATATAATCACTTACAAATGTCACTTCAATGTCAATATATACTGCAAATTAACGCAAACACACTGTATATATTGCTTTGGTATTTTGGTTTATTGGTTACTTTGATGTTACTTGTGTTATCAACTTACATTAACATATTATTTAACATGGCATGCGATTATTTAACCACTTACAAATGTCACTAGAATGTCAATATATAGTGCAAATTTACGGAAACACACTGTATATATTGCTTTGGTTTATTGGTTACTTTGATGATACTTGTGGTAGCAACTTACATTAACATATTATTTAACGTGGCATGCGATTAATATAATCACTTGCAAATGTCACTTCAATGTCAATATATACTGCAAATTAAAGCAAACACACTGTATATATTGCTTTGGTATTTCGGTTTATTGGTTACTTTGATGATACTTGTGTTGTCAACTTACATTAATTTATTATTTAATATTGCATGCGATTAATTTAATCACTTGCAAATGTCACTTCCCTGTCAATATACTGCAAATTACCGCAAACACACTGTATATATTTATTTGGTATTTTGGTTAATTTGATGTTACTTGTGTTGTCAACCCTTTAACATATTATTTAACATTGCATGCAATTATTTGAATCACTTACAAATGTCACTTCAACGTCAATATGACAATATATACTGTAAATTAACGGAAACAAGCTGTATATGTTGCTTTGGTATTTTGGTTTATTGGTTAATTTGATGTTACTTGTGTTGTCAATTTACATTAACATAATATTTGACATTGCACGCAATTTTATAAACAAGTGTCACTTTAACGTCAATTTAAATCTTGGTTCATTAATCGAACTGTCATTTTGATAATCACCTTACATCAACATGTTATTTAACTTTGCATGCTATTAATATAAAATGGAATAAAATCACTTGCAAATGTCACTTTAACGTCAATTTGACTTGTGTCACTAACCGAACTGTCATTTTGATTATATCAATAAATTATTTAACAATGGACGTAATTAATATTAAATGGCATAAAATCAATTGTAAATGTCACATTAACGTCAATTTGACATTTCTTTAATTAATTAAACTGTCCTTTTAATAATCAACTTACATCAACATATAATGGACATAAAATGGATTAAAATCACATACAAATGTCACTTTAACGTCAATTTGACACTCGTTTCATTCACTAAACTATCATTTTGATAATCAACTTACATCAATATATTATTTAACATTGCATGCAATTAATATAAAATTGAATAAAATCACTTACAAATGTCACTTTAAAGTCAATTTGACACTTGTTTCATTAACTAAACTATTATTTTCATAATCGACTTACTTCAACATATTATTTAACATTGCATGCAATTAATATAAAATGGAATAAAATCACTTACAAATGTCACTTTAACGCATAGTTGACACTTGTTTCAGTAACTAAGCTTTTATTTTGATAATCAATTTACATCAATATATTATTTAACATTGCATGCAACAGATATAAAATGTAATAAAATCACTTACAAATGTCACTTTAACGTCAATTTGACACTTGTTTCATTAACTGAACTGTCATTTTGATTTACATCAACACATTATTTAACATTGCATGTAATTTATATAAAATGGAAAAAAATCAGTTACAAATGTCATTTTAACGTCAATTTGACACTTGTTTCATTCACTAAACTATCATTTTGATAATCAACTTACAGCAACATATTACTTAACATTGCATGCAATTAGTATAAAATGGAATAAAATCACTTACTTTTCTAAAATGTCACTTTAACGTCAATTTGACACTTGTTTCATTAACTAAACTATCATTTTGATAATCGACTTACATCAACATATTATTTAACATTGCATGCAATTAATATAGAATAGAATAAAATCACTTACAAATGTCTCTTTAACGTCAATTTGATGCCTGTTTCGTTAACTGAACTGTCATTTTGATAATAAACTTACATCAACACATTATTCAACATTGCATGTAATTAATATAGAATGGTATAAAATTACTTACAAATGTCACTTTAACGTCAATTTGACATATGTTTCATTAACTAAACTGTCATTTTGATATAATCAGTCATTTTGATAGTTAATTGAATGACTGAATATTAATATAATGACATATACTGTTGACATCTGTCATATTTTGTCAATTACTGTCATATATTGACTGTTTCTCTCATATTTTGTTTTTTTTTTAATAACAACAGCTTTTATAAATTGCTTTAGGTGTTATTTCCTTGTGTCAATTTTTGACAATTTCTGCTGCTTGACAATTTAACTTTGTTCTGTTTTTGCACGTTATATTTGTTTTTCTGTGCAATTGGACTAAAATCACTTTAAAATGGCACTGTCACATTATTTTGTGACATGTTTGTTGTGGTGTTTGACAATAGACCTTTTTACGGTTAGTTAAGCGCATGCGCATCCGCCAAGTTTGAAAGGCGGGAATATGAAAGTTTCGGGCACATATTTAGTTATTCGTCTACGTATAATATGTTTAACATGGCGGAAATTGACACATGCGCACAAAAACATTTCAACTATGAAAAGGTCTATTGCTTTTGCACGTGGTATTTGGTTGTGTGTGTTGTTGCTGTTATTCTGTGAACGTTTTGTTGTTGCAGAACAAATGTAAGTTGTCGGCGACAAAGCTCGGCATCGAGTTTACCGAGTACAATTTCCTGCTGTACAGAGCCTGCGACGACTGAACACGTCGACGGTTTTTTTATTTTCTAGCAGGAACAACCGAGACATCACACACTGTACAAAACATGACATTTCTCGTTGAAATCGCCGGTTTAAACGAGTTTTTCTCTTTGGGTGCAATAATTGTTTTTCGTTTTGAAGATCTCAATGACGATTCCATTCGTCGTTTCAATTTTCGTGGCGATTTTTCTTCACTTGTTAAATGACCCAGATACGCCTGACGTCCTACATATAGGACACTCATTAAATAAACATTATTATGTCAAGTTTATCTGGGTATAAAAAATACGTACTTAATCTCAGAAGAAGTAAGAATTGTATTATTAAAAACAATGTAAACTATCCGTCCTATTTATTCTATGAAACGGAAACGTGTGATTTAAATTGTGTAATAATGTGTCGTTTTGGATGACAGGTTGTCAATTGTCAGTTTAGCAAAAGTAACATTTTGACTGCGTACGGCGTTTATATACGAGTATAGACACAAGTCGATCAATATATAGGAAAGGCGTATATATACAGGGTGGACCATTTAACATGGGGTGGTTCATCTTAAATATCTCCGTTACCGAAAAAAAAACTGCGGACGGACGGACATATCGAAACTATAAGGGTTCGTTGTTGATAACAACGGAACCCTTAAAATGATTTTATACTTTTTGTAATATTCATGAAATTTGAACATTCGTAAATGACAGAAAAATGGGGGGAATTTATTGAAACTTGCAGAAATTATTTGTGTTAGTTTTAGCAATTGTGCGAAATTTCAGATTTTTAAAGTAAAAATTGTGGATTTTAGAGGGAAAAAAAAACGATTTTCCAGTTTTTCTAAAATTCAAGAAATTTGAAAATTCGTAAAAGACAGACAAATAGTGGGAATTAATTGAAACTTGCAGGAATTGTTTGTTTTAGTTTTAGTAATAACTGTGCAAAATTTCAGATTTCTAAACTAAAAATTGTGGATTTTAGAGGAAAAACACCCGATTTTTAAGTTTTTGTAAAATCCAAAAAATATTAAAACTTGTAAAAGACAAATAGGGGGAATTAATTGAAACTTGCAGAAAATGTTTGCTTTAGTTTTAGTAATAATTGTACGAGATTTCAGATTTTTAATCTAAAAATTGTGGATTTTAGAGGAAAAAAAATCGATTTTCCAGTTTTTGTAAAATCCAAGAAATTTGAAAATTCGTAAAAGACAGAAAAATAGGGGGAATTAATTGAAACTTGCAGAAACTATTTGGTTTACATTTAATAATAACTGCGAAATTTCAGATTTTTTAAAGAAAAATTGTGGATTTTAGTGGGGAAAAACAAAAACTGGAAAATTGGGTTTCCAGTTTTTGTAAAATCCAATTAATTGAAACTTTCAGAAATTGTTTGTGTTAGTTTTAGTAATATTTGCGCAAAATTTCAGATTTTTAAACAAAAAATTATGGATTTTAAAGAAAGAAAAAACGATTTTATAGTTTTTGCAAAATTCAATAAATTTGAAAATTCGTAAAAGACAGAAAAATAGGGGGAATTAATTGAAACTTGCAGAAACTGTTTGGTTTACATTTAATAATAACTGTGCGAAAAATTCAGATTTTTTAAAGAAAAATTGTGGATTTTAGTGGGGAAAAACAAAAACTGAAAAATTGGGTTTCCAATTTTTGTAAAATCTAATTAATTGAAACTTGCAGTAATTGTTTGTGTTAGTTTTAGTAATATTTGCGCAAAATTTGAGATTTTTAAACAATAAATTATGGATTTTAGAGAAAAAAAAAATCGATTTTATAGTTTTTGCAAAATTCAAGAAATTTGAAAATTCGTAAAAGACAAACAAACAAATAGGGGCAAATAATTGAAACTTGAAATAATTATTTGTGTTTGTTTCAATAATAATTGTGCGAAATTTCAGATTTTTAAACTAAAAATTGTGGATTTTAGAGGGAAAAAAACGATTTTACAGTTTTTGCAAAATTCAAGAAATTTTAAAATTCGTAAAAGACAGACAAATAAAGGGAATTAATTGACACTCGCAGAAATTGTTTGTGTTAGTTTTAGTAATAATTGTGCAAAATTGCAGATTTTTAAACTAAAAATTGTCGATTTTAGAGGAAAAAATGATTTTCTAATTTTTGCAAAATTCAAGAAATTTGTAAGACAGACAAATAGAGGGAATTAATTGAAACTGGCAAAAATTGTTTGTGTTAGTTTTAGTAATAATTGTGCAATTAATGTGTCGAAAAAATGTCAAAAGTAAATTTTATTGATTTCGAATGGCTGACACAGTGGTTAAAAAATCTTTTTTGTCAAGGTCATAGTTTATGCGCTTTCAAGGTCATCAATGGATTTTCAAATGGGAACACGTTATTATTTTAGCAAGACATTGTAGCCACTATTTAGACGAATCCAGCGAGTCATGATATCATGACCTTGACCATGACTTGATATCATGACCTTTTTTTTCTTCGTTTGTTTTAGTCACTATGGCACGGCCCGTCGAAATCAATAAAATTCCCGTTTGACATTTTTTTCGCCACTCTAAAGTTAAGTGACATATATGGAGTGGTCACGTTAAATAACCCACCCTGTATATACGCTCTCTGTATAATATCGCACCGTTTGTACTGATGGTTCTTTCCGAGAGGGCAAAAGGATAATCAAGTTTAGGAATCGGAGATTTAAAGGCCGATTCTCATTTTTTTCCGCGACTCCCTTGTCTAGCTGAAAAAATTTCGCGGCACCCTTGGGGCGATTGTTCACATTTTTGTGTACGGTGCAATTGGTATATCAGCAGAGAGGAGTTAAGGCCGATTCTCATATACGCGACGTCACGCGACATCGCTTGTCAAATAATGATTACATTGTTTTAAATGGGCACGTTCTGACTATGGCTACGCGACGTGCCTATTTAAAACAATGTAATCATTATTTGACAGGCGATGTCGCACGACGTCGCGTAGCTGAGTGTCGCGCATATGGGAATCGACCTTTAGTCTTTCGATTATTATTGGCTCAAAATGTTTCTAGTGTAGATAGACTAACTAAATTTCAGGTAGCGTTAGTAGATATATAAGGTATTGGAAAATGAAAATTTGAGGCAAATATTCCGAAAATTACAGTTGTTTAAAAACTCTATAAATTGATGAAAGCGACACATACAACACAATAAATTCATTCGGTCCCATTTTGTAATCGCGGAGATCTCGCAAACCTCCGCAACTAGCAATAATCACATTTTCCAGGCGTTGCTGCGGCCTTGTATTGAAAAAATAGCGAAAAAGTTTTGCTAGATTTTCCGCAATTGTAAAAATTTTGCAAAACAAATACAAACGTATTATTAGTAACTTTCCTTTGTATATTTTTGTGTATTTAGACAGAAAACAAAGTTTTATATATATATATATATATATATATATATATATATATATATATATATATATATATATATATATATATATATATAGAGAATTTTAGACGATTTTTTTGTTTAGTTGTTTTCTCTCTATTATTATTGTTTGATATTATTATTAGTTAGTAAGAGAAAGATGATATATATAGATTATTATAAATAATATAAATATGAACAAAATATTCCATCCTAAGTCCTTCCTGTGTAGTTGTTTTAGTCGGTCCTAGTTTTATGTTTGCAAATTTATTTTTCGTTTTCTATAAATATTTTGAAGAGTACTTTGTAAGTGATTTCAAATTCTTTGTATATTTTGTGTTATGTGATGTGTTGATAAATAAATTTACGATGTATATTTAGAGAAGCAGTAGGAACAAGTGTTGCAAAAAAAAGGTGTTTGTGCGAAATTATTTCCTTAAAGGATTCGTCATAAAAACAGTTGTTTGAAATTTGACTATCGGTTATTACTTTTCACCATGGGCGTAGCCAGGGGGGGGGGGTTTCAAACCTTCTTCTCCTTCTGAAACCTTCTCTCAAATTGGTGAATTTCTGTTATTGTATTTCCACGGTCCGCTCTTGAATACCTTCGAATTCCTCTTGGCAGTCCACACCCGGTACGACAATATATCCTTGCACCCCTGTTACAATTCCTCCTCTCGCTCTACCTTTCTCCTTCAGGGCACCTTGACACTCCCATCTGAATCCTCTTGATAACTTAGTTTTCGTTTCTGGCCAGTCTTTCTCCTCCACCCACGTTTCTACCAAACCTATTATGTGAAAACCTTTAAAGTAGTCACATAAGTCCGACTTTCCCATTCCTTCTATCCTTCTTTTGAGTCCAGCTATATTTCAAACTAATACAATATCTTCTTCTTCTTCTACCTAGCGTTTGTCCCGCCTGGTGGCAGGGTCCGCTGTGAGGATTCGTTCTCTTCATTTCTTTCGGTCTTAAGCCATATCTGGGTATAGATGTGCAGTCTTCAGCTCATTATGGATCGTATCAACCCACCTCTGCTTGGTCGTCCCTTGGGCCTCTTTCCCGTGACTTCCAGGGTATATGCTGACTTAGCTATTGTGTCTTCTTCAGCACGCAGTACATGGCCAAACCCGCGTAAACCAATAAAGTATAATCTTGTTAATCCGACACTTATGGGACCAGACAACCGCCGGATTATAAAAAAAATCCAGATTATCGAGATTAAAACAAAACATTAACATAATTGAATATGGGGATAAAACTAAACCAATTATAGATAAAATGATACCAACTTACCAAAGCGGAACATAGCTTGAGCATATTCAACCCCTCCGTAGCTCTATAATATTCTTAAGTCTTTTCAAGACTACAAAACAAATCTCATGTCGAAACAACAGATATTTGCTTAACCCAAACGCAACTTAGCCCAAGCGAATAGCCATTCGCAAACGCACTTCGAGATCTATTTCTCATCAGTGCAGCCCTGATGAGGCTTCAACCCTTCAGGGCTTCAATCCTTCCTCCTTCAGAGGAATTTTATAGTTCCTCTGAACTATAAAATGGTATCTGAACATATAAAATTCCATTTTATAGTTCAGGGGACGTTACGTTATACGTGTCACCGTTTGCTACAGTTTGCAGAGTTCAAACATTCAAGTCATTGTTAGCGTCATCGTCATCTGTGGAACAAATTAGGCTGAGGATTTCTTCGTCACAAAAGAAATTAAAATTTATCTCACTTGTGCCTTGAAGCCTAGCTATGTCATCGTTTGTCAGCGTAACATCCACTTCACATTTGTTGGAAAGCTCTTGTAAGAATTCCGAAGACGATTGTAAAGTAGAGTTAACTTGGTCAGAATCGTGAATCAAGTTTTCGGAGTTGTGTCCTTTTTGACTTTATTTCAGCTATGTGCGAAGTTTATAAGCAATGCGAAACGTGCCGGATTAACCAATTATTATAATAAACGATCCGGATTATCGACTTGACTGTATTTTAATTTGTTTTAATCCCTCCCCCAAAATTCCACTCTGCCCCCTTCCGTCACCGCCTCCATTTACTGAAAAACCTTTTTCTCCAGAGATAATGACACTTAATTTAAAATGAGCCATTCATAACCTATCTTCAACTTCTCGTGCGCTAATTTCACTTCTTTTCCCTCCGCCGTTGTCAATCTTGATGATGGTCACTGACGTTGAATTCAATTGAAATCCACTTGTACGATAGTAGATCAAACAGCCGTTACAAGTTATCATCAACAATTGTTTCTACTTGATAAACTCATCAATTTTTCGGACTTGATAAACTCATTGGCGTACGCCATACTTTTATTTACATTAATGATTTCAACAAATATCGCATACGGTTGTCGCAAATTTTGTTCACCCTGTATCTTCGAAACAAAGGGTTTTTCAGAAATCATCATAAGACAAATTAGGATTTCTTGTATAAACACCCTGTATAGACTAACTAAATTATGTTTAGTATAAGTAGTTACATTAGGACACTCTTTTTAAAGTGCCTATCATGTTGGTCCAAATCACTCTATTCACTAGCGCTCTGAATAGAGCTGTTTCATTCCGGTTCAGGTCCGTAAATTTCGCAGCCACGATATTCGCCTGCGTCCTTCTGACCTTTGACCCCCTATTTTTCCCCTGTAGGATGAGTTAAAGAAGGTGGTATTTTTCACCTCGCATAATATGTCCGAAGTATTCCAGATTTCTGCGCTTGACGTTTGGTTTTTTTCCATTAACGTGTCGTTTGGCAGGTGGTGTATCCATGGGTTTCTGAGTATGCGGCGATAGCACCACAACTCGAATGAGGTATCGGTAAGGGTCCACGCTTGAGCCCCATATAGGAGTACAGTGGAGAGTACATAGCATTTTAAAATTCTTATTCTGCATCTTGTTAAATGTGCCTCTTGCTATTTCGATTTGGCATCCTGTTTCTAAAGAGTGGTCCCAGTCCTTATTCAAGGTGCAGCCCAGGTATGTCACTGTCTCGGCTATTGTATAAACTGTAGGTTGCCAATGACGTTTTTACTGATAATTAATGTGTGTCTTCTTACAGTTTATCTTCATACCATATCAGTTGCATGCCGTCTCTACGCGGTCTATAAGTCTCTGAATATATAGCTTTAATATTAGGGGTCGTCCATTAGTCACGTGATGTTTCTTAGCAACTTTTTAATTTTTCTTGTAGCCATCGTTTTTTAGCCTCTTAAATTGCTCTTAGGACTCTTCTGTGTAGTTCCTTGTATTTTACATGATCTCTGTTTCAGTGTTGTCTTCTTTCTTCCATAAGTTCCAAGATAGAATTTGTCAACCACTGTTGTCTCTTTACCATCATATCCAGTCTTAGTTCTTCTTTTATGACGGAGGTTATTGATATTTTATTCCACAGGTCTTCTACTTCTGATTCGTGGTTGTCGTTTTCAGATATAGTTTCTTATAGTTATATAGTTCCTTGTTTAGCCTTTCTTTAGTTTGTTGGAATACGTTGTCTTGTTTGAGTTTCCGCATGTGAGCAATTTGTGAGGGTTTCTTTTTGACTATTTTCTTTAGTCGAAGTTTAGTAACAGGTTGTGATCTGATGGTATGTCTGCGCATGGGTATGTCTTACAAGTCGATCTGATTCTGTGGTTGTTATCAGCTAGGGATCTCCAAGTGTACAGTCTTCTGGGAGGTAGTTTGTGATGTCCAATTCTTGGCAGTATTCTGATTAATCGAATTTACAGGAATTCGAATTAACAGAATTCTATTAATCGTTCTCCTCTCTCATTTCTTACTCCCAGACCAAAACCACCACTTCCTCAACCTTTCCCTGTCTGATCTTAGCGTTCATATCGCCTAAAGTTATGTTAAATTCTTCCTTCTTTGTGTGTTTGTCCATTTCTTGGCAGAATTTTATTAATTGTTCTCTCACATTTCTTATTCCTAGTCCAAAACCACCAACCACATCCTCAACCTTTCCCGGTCTTAGCGTTCATATCGCCAACAGTTATGTTAAATTCTTCCTTCTTTGTGTGTTTGAAAGCAGTTTTAAGCTGTTCATAGAACTCCTCTATTTCTTGTTCATTGCTCTCCGATGTCGGTGCATGTGATTGTATGATGTTAAGGTCAAATGGTTTAGCCTTGTTCCTGACCAGCGCAGCGCGATCCTATTCGAAACAGGGATGAATCCTTTATTAGGAAACTGAAAATTTGAGAAAAATATTGGAGAAACTCTGCAAAACGCAGATGTTTAAAAGAACGAGATTTTTGAGAAATTTTAAGCTTTCGGTTGTACTTCGTGAAATTGTTTTTAGTCAAAATAGATTAAACTTTTCGCTACGGCGTGCTTTTCTAAAAGTAGTGCCCTGTGTACGGCATGCTGAGGGTAGTGCGGATTCGTACGGTTCCCGTAGTTAAGTACTTACTCTTTGCGTTTAAATACGGTTCCCACAGTTTGTAGTAGTTTTATTTGTTTCATTTTATTTTCTTAATGGGAAACCAAGATAATACGCAATTCAGTTCTTGGTACGCTTAGCATACGTCCGTAATTATAAATGAAAGGCTGGACAGTCCTAGTTGATGCCTTTTTTAAGGGCTGCAGTGAAATGACGCAAGCGGATTTGTTCCCGTAGTTTGGGCCGAAAAAATTCATTACACTGAAATCATTTCTATAACATTTTTAGTAGTGTATATGATAATTATAATACAGGGGATGAGTTGATTTCCCATATTAAGTACAGAAAAAACGCTTGCGTATTAATCCGGTTCCAGTACACGGGACACAAAACTATTTTACGGCTTTATCCGGTTCCCGTAGCGAAAGGGTTAAGTAAATTCCATACAGTATTCATAAGCATATTGAAACAATGAAAACATTTTAAGAAAAACCTTGAAACACGTAAACTAGGAATGTCGCTAAAGCAAAACTAATTAACTCTTTGTTGTTGGTAAACATTCCTTAACTCGTTATTAATTCACTGCATTCATAAAGACATGAACAACCCAAACGAATTCTAATTAGAAATATGAACGAAAACGAATGCTGTTCCATTTATAAAACGAATAGAAATGTAATTTAGCAAAAGAGAATATTACGCGATTTCTAAAACACGACAAAATATTCAAATGGAATTTAATATGTTGCTTTTATCTGTAAGTTATTGAAATGAATTCTGGAATTTCCACACGAATAACCATAACCAGTCGAGAATTCCCAGAACAAACGGACTTTCTCATTCCATTCAGTCATTATCTAACGCAGTTAAGTTGGTGACGCAACCAAGGAACATGTTTAATTAGCAGTAATAATACTCAGCTTTATTTAAAAGGCGAAAATATACAAACATTTCTTATTTTTCCCAAAAAAAAAAAATATTTGGAAAATTACAACGTATTAGACTATGAAAATTACAAACGATTAAATTAATACTTTTAGAATACTTGGAAAGGTGTCGGAAAATTAAGTTATAAATGTGTGAAAATTTAGCGAAAAGCCATAAAAAAATAATTTGACAATAAAAATAATTAAAAAAATAAACACGTGGAATATATTATTTTACATAAATAACTCTGTTTTGTTTTCTATTTTTGAAAGTTTTACAAAAATTTTTAAACAATTTACGCGACACACTAATCCCCTTCATAAATACTTTTTGACAAATACTTTGCAAGCAGCGACGTGTTTTTCCCTGTTGTTTTCTGTTTATTAATACATATTAAATAATAGTTACTGTTGTGGTCTTTTGTGGTTGCATTTTCTCTACTTAAATGTGCTCCATGATTGTCGCTTTGAGTTTGTCGAAGTTCGCGCCGCTGAAGCTCGTCACGATTTTCTTGGCCTTGATGAAGATGAAGGTCGGCATTGAAGTGATGTTGTACTCGAGGGCGATGTCTTCACATTCATCTACATCGACCTACAAAACAAAAAAAAAACAACATTTTTAATAGTATTTTTTTTTCCTTAGAAATATTCGCTTCGATTTTTACGTTGCTAAAACGCTTTTAGTCTACATAGACTCACTAAATAATCATACAAACTTAAAACAATCGGAACACAGCCTGAATATATAAATATATATTTTTAAAGAGTAAAAGATTTGTATTTTTTACTACACAAACGGTAGAATTCGGGTAATACAATCAACAAAAACAAACTCAAATTCTTCTTAAGTCGACGTTTCGATTTATTAATTAAATTTTTTTCAAGACCTACAAAATTGTTACAGAAATTACAAAAAAAAAAGTAAAAGATGTTTTTAATTACTTACAAAGAAGGTGATGAACAATTTATTAAGACGTATAACATCATATAACTTGACAAAAAGTTGTAGATTACATAACAACTACTGTAAAGCGATGGTCAATTTTATTACTTCTGTAAAGCGAGCCATGGTCAATTTAATTACGGTTTTTTTTAATTATTATTTTATTTGCAAAATGTCGGATACCAAACCGATCGGCACAGCACGAGGAAACCAACAAAAAGTTTTCGATCTATTGAAATAATTTTGTTGGTTTCCTCGTGCCGATCGGTTTGGTGTCCGACATTTTGCAAATAAAATAATAATTTTTGAACACCGTAATTAAATTGGGTATTTGATTTTATTTTTATAAATCGAAAGCTCATATTTAAGTTTTATAACAAAACTTTTTTTGTTTTTTTTTTCGTTGAAATTAAAAAGTTATAACAAATTGAAAATATATTTTTGAACTTGGTACCGAAAACATGCCTGTTACCGTTCTGACGTAAAATATGTAATTTCTACCCGTGCATGACTTTGTTGATACAGTAGTTGTAGTAGACATGTCAAATATTAAAAGTCAAATATTAAAAGGTATCGTGCTTGTTTTGTACAATCGTGTGGAGTACTACAAAAAGAACTACTCAAAAAATGTTTTTACATCCCACATTGGTAAACGTCGAAACCAATGGTTTTAAACAGTGCGCAGAAAAAAATCTTAAAACGACGATTTTATAAAGAATGATTATGTTTGAATGTTAAAATGAAGTTTCTCACTTACGACGTTACAAACAAATTCTTGCGCGTTTGGAGTCATGTGATTATTTTCAAAATTTTATCACTTTTAAATTGTTTATATATAATCAATGGAAATTATTATTTTTTTTAACTTTTTCGTATCGCACATCTGATTTATTTATAATAAGGTTTTAAAAAACATACAAAAATCGATAATTTTTTTTTATTCAACAACCCAATTGACCATGGCTCGCTTTACAGTAGTTGTTATGTAATCTACAACTTTTCGTCAAGTTATATGATGTTATACGTCTTAATAAATCGTTCATATCCTTCTTTGTAAGTAATTAAAAACATCTTTTACTTTGTTTTTTGTAATTTCTATAACAACTTTGTAGGTCTTGAAAAAGATTTAATTAATAAATCTAAACGTTGACATAAGAAGAATTTGAGGTTGTTTTTGTTGATCGTATTACCCGAATTCTACCGTTTTTGTAGTAAAAAATACAAATCTTAACTAATAACGATCGTTATTACCCCGCTCTTTATATATATATTTTATATATTCAGGCTGTGTTCCGATTGTTTTAAGTTTGTGTGATTATCTATAACAGCGTTTCTCAAAGTGGGCGATATCGCCCCCCAGTGGGCGATGACGTCTTTTTGGGGGTCGCTAGGTAGTCAGGGGGCGATATAGGGGGCGGTAGGTAGTCAGGGGGGGCGATATAGGGGCGGTAGGTATCACGAGCTATACAATGCATTTCTTTTAATTTAAAACAAACAAATACGTTCGACTAAATTGTTTCGTGTTTAGTATTAAACAAGCGCCCTCGCTCGTCTGCTATTCGCTGCTGGTCGAGTATCGATAATCGCACGCACACACACAGCTAGCGTTCATAAAGGTAGAGACACACTGGTCCCAAGTACGCAACGTATGCAACGCATTACGATATCTGGACTATGAAAAACTATGCCATAGAAACACACTTATCCTATGCAACGCAATCGATCTGGGATGTCCAGATCGGCGTGGGATTGTGGAGGGGATGTTCGTACGCTATCCAAGCGTGTGTTTCTAGAAGTCAGGCGTAGCACGTCAGAAACAAATAGACCTTTGATGCAAGTGTTCTCAAACTGCATTTTAGACATGCGAAAGGACATAAGGAATCGTTATTCATGAAATTCCAGTTTCTGCATTAATGTATGGTATTTTTCAACATTTTCTCTTTGTTTATTTATCTTATGAACCCAATCAATGTCTTCTCTTCTTAACTTTAGTTTTTATTTTTGTGGCGCGGAAATATTCATTTAAAAATAGTAAACTCAATAAAACATCGTCAAACTCGCAGAATCAGAAAACATGACTTATAGACGCACTAGTGCACCTTCTGAGAAATTACAACAGCGTCTGATGCAAAATTTACGTTGCATACGCGGGACGAGTGTGCACACCAATTCTCCCTCGTTGCATCGCATACGTTGCGTACGTGGGACCAGTGTGTCTCTACCTTTACTCTACCAACTTTTCGGTAGATCTACCACCTTTTAGTGTCTGGCCCAAATCTACTACTTTGAAAAAAAATCTACCAACTTTTCAAGTTTCTGAAAAAAAAATTATAATTTTGTTCCTGTAAAAATTATAATGCCTTCACTTTCTTTTCACGAATTTTTCTTTCTACAGGGATCCCTGCATGTCAATTTTTATTTGAAATATTTCAAAAACTATCACAATTATTGTTGCTAATTATTTAAGAATTCCTTTATTATTAATTTAAACTTACAATTCATTTTGCATTATATATTTTTCAATTGATTCTAAGTGATGATGTTACAAAAAATTGCGGCTTGTCCTTTCACTAGCGCGTGTATTCTTGATATATAAATTTTACTTTCAACTTTGCTAGATTTCTAGTGAATATTTAAGTATTTTCGTTATTTTATAATAAAAATTTCGTAATTTGGGGGGCGTTATTAACTTATATCACAGGCAATGAGACAAATAAGTTTGAGAAACACTGATCTATAACGTAGGATGGTTTTACCAATTCTAAAACTCACTAAATTTCGTGTAGTGTTATTAGATATATTAGGTCATTGAAAAATGAAAATTTCAGGAAAATAGTCTAGATACACCCACTAATCTGTGACATGTGTGATATTATATCTCTGTCGTCAATTCCTGAGTCACGTAGGATTGAGATGAGTTTACTATGTTAGACTTTATCAAAGGCCTTTTCGAAATCTATGAAGCATGCAAAACGGGACGTTGACGTCCCGGGCTCGTTGAATCACGATATGTATGGTGAATAATGCCTCTCGGGTGCCATGTACCTTCCGGAAACCAAACTGGGTGTCGCTTATTCTCTCGTCGAGTTTTCTATATACGCGTGCTTGAATCATATTAAGGAAAGCTTTTAAGATGTGACTCATCAAGCTGATTATTTTGTGGTCGGAGCATTTAGTTGCGTTCGTCTTTTTTGGAAGCGGAATGAATGTCGACAGCAACCAGTCATTTGGCATTTGACCGCATGTGGAAATTTTGTTGAAGAGGTTGCTCAGCAGTTCTAGCTTTTAGGATATGACTCATCGAGCTGATTATTCTGTGGTCGGAGCGTTTAGTTGCGTTCGCCTTTTTGGGAAGCGGAATGAATGTCAACAGCTACCAGTCATTTGACCGCCTGTGGAAATTTACTTGAAGAGGTTCACGTAGTTCTAGCTGTTTAGGGTCCAGTAGTTTGAGGACTTCTCCATGAATCTGGTCTGGCACAGGAGCTTCGTTGTTTTTTAGTCGTTCGATAGCTGATTCTACTTCCTCTTATGTGATGATAGGCCCTGCCTCTCCGACCTCTGCGGGCATATTATCGATGTTTTCGTCTCCCGAAAAGTTCTTCCATATACTGCTTCTATCTCGTGAGTTTTTTGTCAGTCACGGTAATGATTTGTTGTTTTTTAGTCGTTCGATAGCTGATTCTACTTCCTCCTGTGTGATGATTGGCCCTTCCTCGTCGACCTCTGCGGGCATATTATCGATGTTTTCGTCTCCGAAAAGTTCTTCCATGTAGTGCTTCCATCTTGTGAGTTTTTCGTCAGTCACGGTAATGATGTTGTCATTCGAGTCCAAGATTATTTCTGGACCCCGTCTTTGATATCTTCCTGTTGCTTCCTTTATTTTCTTATGAAGGTTAAAGCTGTCGTGTTTTTCTTGTAAGATCTTGATTTCGACACATTTTTTCCGTAGCCACCGTTGTTTAGCCTTTTTAATTGCTCTTAGGACTCTTCTGTAAATTTCCTTGTATTTTACATTATCTCTGTTTCTGTGTTGTCTTCTTTCTTACATAAGTTCCAAGATAGAATTTGTAGAAAAAAATAAATTTGTAGAAACACAAAAATGAAAATTTGAGGAAAAGAGTCTAGAGATACACCCACTAAATTTCACATAGTATTAGTGGGGATATTAAGAAGGATATTAAGTGAAAAGTTTTGGAAAATATTCGAAAAACTCCGGAAAATATGTATGTTTGAAAAAGCGACGTCTGTAAGAAATTTTAGACTTTCGGTTTTTTACTTGGCCAAAATGTTTCTAGTCTAGATAGACTCATTAAATTTCACGTAGTATTAGTGGGGATATTAACCGTTAGGCTACGGCCTGAGTAAAAGTGCGTTGAGCGGCGAGCGGGGCGTGCAGTTTAAGCGGGCAATGGGCGTCCAATGTCTGGCCTGAGTTATGAGCGAGGCGTGCAGCTGCATCCGACGCGACGGTGCACGCTGTAGAGGAACGCTAAACACAAACTGATTTGAAATGAGCGTGCACGCCATGCTGCCCGCCCCGCTGCACGCAAACCCAAATGCCCCGCTTACTTACTTACTCAAGACGCCTGCTACTAGGACCATGTGTTTGAGATGCACGCTGCACGCCACGCCACGCCACGCCACGCTCTGTTTGAGCGGGCACTCAGGCCGTAGACTTAAGGTCATTCTACCGGAGCGGCCGGGCGCATTTTTAATTATTACATATGGTTAGAATAATATTTCGAGGAAGCGGAAGGAAGGAATTCTGATATTTTTACAACATAATAATTTTTAAAAATCTAATTTCATATCTTTCCATAGCAATAGAAGATTACTAAAAATCTTCTATTGCTATGGAAAGATATGAAATTAGATTTTTAAAAATTATTATGTTGTAAAAATATCAGAATTTTTACATTTTAACAAAAAACTTGGCTAGACTCCTTCTACCGGCCGCAGCGGCCTGGAGAGAGCATGTCATCAGACCACTGATTAGACTTAAAAACAAGAAAAGGCGTTCCAAGAATGGATTAATCACCTACTAATCAAGACGCAATTTTTATGATAAAGATTAGGGCTTTAAACGCTTTCAGAAATAGGATTATAATAATTATATAAGAAGATATGGTATGGTCCTGCTCGCATCAAACTTCTGGAAGGACTCCAGGACATAATATTACTAGAGGTTCAATCAACAAAGAAATTTTACTGCCAGGCACCACAATTGAGGATCCTGTGGATGCTTTTCGTTTACTTTTTCCAGACAATGTATTATCGATGCTAACAGAGCTGACAAATAAAGAGGCTGTTAGAGTTCACAAAAAAAATACAAAAAACCGTGGAAACCTGTACATATGATAGAGATCTGTATAGTTATTGAGATACTATTTACCGCTAGGCATCTGAAATCTTCAAATGTGAGTACTGACAGTCTATGGAGCAAAAAATATGGACCACCAATTTTTCGAGCAACTTTCTCTAAATACAGATAACACGAAATTGTAAATGTATTGGCTTTGATGATAAAGAATCAAGATCACAACGTTGTGCAAAGGATCAACTTGCACATATTAGAGAACTGTGGGATCGAATGAAATAATATTGGAAAACTCTAGATGCCATCATGTAATCTGACTGTAGATGAGCAATTGCTTGGTTTTGATGGAAAATGTCATTCAAGCATTACAAAAGTCAAAACCAGAAAAATATTTAATATTTTGGCTAAACGATTCTGAAACATTACGCGAAAAACATGATTTATTTTGTTCATCCCACATAATCTAATATAAAAAATATGTAGCTAATTTATAAAAACATTTACTAAACAAAAATAGAATGAAAGAGAACCAAATATCTGAGATGTAATTGAGAAATAATTCAATAATTACATTGCCATTGCGCGAAGCCGTGGATGGCTGACTATATATATGGTAGAATGACCTTAACGGTTAAGACATTCTAAAATGAAAATTTAAGGAAAATATTCTGAAAACTTCGGAAAATATAGATTGTTAGGAAAAGCGACGCCTGTGAGAAATTTTAGACTTTCGGTTTTTACGTTGCTAAAATGTTTCTAGTCAAGATAGACTCACTAAATTTCACGTAGTATTAGCAGGGAAAATTGGAAAATGAAAAGACATTGGAAAATGAAAATTTGAGGAAAATATTCGAAAAACTCCAGAAAATATAATGTTAGAAAAAGCGACGTCTGTGATAAATTGTGGATTTTCGGTTTTTATTAGTAGGATATTAAGACATTGGAAACTGAAAATTTTAGAAAACTCATAATTTTTTAAAATCGCAATTCATGCAAGGAAATATGAAATTGTAAAACGTTATCTTCGAATTGTTAGTATTCAAATTTTATGATAAGAACGAGATATGCAAGTTCAGAAACGTACAAAAATGAATACAAAAATAATTATTTAAAACTCACATTTAAAATAAATATAATAATATTTAAAACATAACAAATATATTTTGTTAAATTAAATATAAATATTTATAAATACAGTCGAACTTCCATAACTCGAACTTCTGTAACTCCAATTTTTCTAAAACTCGAATATTTTTAGAAATTTATACATTTAGATAACATTTTACATTTAAATTAACTTCCATAACTCGATTTTTTCTATAACTCGTAGTAAAAATTTGTACAATGGTAAAATTTTACATACAAAATAATCTCTATAACTCCAATTTTTTAACCGACGCGTATTTTCCAACTAAGAATTTACCAGCGGGTGTGCTTTAGGAAGATTACGACAGGATATTATTCTCCAGAGAATAGGTAATCCAAAAAGAGACGATATAATCTAAGATCACCAATATTATGCAAAAACAATAAAAAATTACTGACTTAAAAAAAATATATTAATTACAATTATTATTAATTAATTATAATTAAATAACATCATATTAATAATCTATACATATTTCTTTTTTGTTTTTAAATATATACATATGTATTTACTGTGAATAAATTGCGTATTGTGTATTTTACTCATTTTATAGTTATGTATTTCTATAACTCCAATTTTCTATAACTCAATTTTTTTTCATGAACTATGGCAATTCGACTTAGGGAAGTTCGGCTGTATTTAAAAAATGTAGAAGTTACATCAACATTCTAACTAATAAATTAGTCTTAAATCTTTAGTAACAAAAAATATTTTTCTATTTTGCGTCTGTAATGGACTCATAACAGCACTCATATGCGTGCGGTTATGGCTCGCCGAATGCGATACATAATTTTCTCAATATGTATAGGCGATTTTTTATTTAGTAATGGCATAAAAAGGCGCAAAATAAAAAAATACTATAAAAAAACTCGTTCGTAGGGCGTTTTTCAGCACTTGTCCATTAGAAAGCGTCCAATCTTGGACGCTTGTTGTAAAATCGCGCTTACTGAACTCGTCCTTTAATATAAACTTTGTTTCCAAATTTGTGTATTTAGCGCATTTACTGCCAAACAACGAGATAACTCGTAGTTTGCCGTCGCAGTCAAAGTACCGTGCGGGAAGGTGTTAAAAAACTATGTTAAATGTATGTATAATGAAGGTGAACATTTATCACCTTCATTATACATGTGTTAAATTTTCGACCGATTTTTGTAAATTCCGTCCAAATTAAAATTGGTAACTACGGAAAACGCGGTAGATTGAAGAGATAAATTTAAGAAAATTTTTAGCATTTCGGTTATTACTTTGCCAAATAGGGAATATGCATGTTGTTTTTTTTATATTTTTATTTCACTGCTTACACCGTTATAACATAGTAAAAAATATAAATACTGCTTCAAAATGCTGTAATTAAGTTTAAAAAATTAGTTAAAATAGACAAATTTTTAGCTGTAAACGGCGCCATTTTCGCGCGGTCTGTTGATGACGTCAATTACCACGGACAGTTCAGTCCATTGTTTACTACAGCTGTTTTCATTTTTAACTTGACGTTTTTGACGTTTGTTTTCTAACGAAAAGACTGCAATGACATACACATGTAAAAAATACGGACTTGTTTATATGGTATGTTACGTCACTTTCGTTTTAACCAATGGTGTTGCGTTTTACAAATTTGAATTTCCCTCGCTTAATTTGCACATTTATTTATTAATTTTAAGTATTTAAAAATATTTGAATTACAAAAATAATGGTTTACTTCAAATGTCCGGTCAATAAAAATTCGTAAAAAAATTGATTTAAAAAGTAAAAAAAAAATTAAAAATTTAAATTTAAAGAGAGAATTTAGAATTTAAATTTCATGCATATCCCTATTGTCCCAAATTTGAATATAAACATTTTCGTTACCTTTAAGACCGTAATGTTGGGTTGCGCGTTGGCAAGTTCCTCCAAAGGAGGGGCTATGATCTTGCATGGGCCGCACCAGGTGGCGAAGAAATCGACAACGACGAGCTGTTCATTGGCGTCGGTCAATTTAGATTCGAAATCTATCTAAAAAAAAAATAACGAAAAAGCATTAGATAATAGAAATTGATAATAGCGTTGCGAAAAGCTTGATAGACAAAATAAAATTTAGAATTGGTAAAACCATCCTACGTTATAGATAATCATACAAACTTACAAACAAACGGAACACAGCCTGAATATATAAGTATATTTAGCCTTTCCGGAGCTGGAAAGGCTAAACATGAATATATTTATATATTCGGGATGTGTTCCGTTCCTTTCCGGAGCTCTATAACAATTGTTATAGAGCTCCAAAAAGGCTGAATGTATTTATATGTATTTAGGCTGTATTGAATGTATTTAGGCTGTGTTCAGTTTGTTTGCAAAATAAAATTTAGCTGCGCAAACCTTGCTTTGTGGATCAAACCACCAACTTTGATTACTAATTAAGTCTAAGTAAGGCTGCACAGACAAGACTAGAAAAATAAAACTGGAGAGATAAGACTAGACAGAAATTTGGGGAAAATGTATTTCCTTAAAATCACTATTTATCAAGTGAACGGAAAATTTCCAAGTGTGTCTGAAAGTGTTTTCCCTGCTGGTTGTGAATTACATTTTGTTAGCCATTTCTGTTTGTGATATATGACGACAATGAATAATGTCCGAAATTCTGGAAAATTTATCGCCCTCCAGGAACATTGTTCTGCCCAGACGAATTTTGTAATTCTATCTAGACTAGATCAGTTATCTTGTGTTAACTATTTGAGTTATTCTGTCTAGGCTACTTTACTTATTTTATCTAGATCAGTTTAGTTATTTTGCTGGGCAGTTTATCTATCTATTCATTTTTTTAAATTTTTTTATTCCAAACTTTAGAGTACCGTTAGGTGTTAAGGTAATAATCTATATAGACTCAGGTACAGTATTACAGAAATGACAAACTCATATTAGTTGTGGACTAGTCTAGCCCATTCCTTTCTGTCCTTACTGATCCTTTTCCCCTCGTTCCATGACAGTCCCTTCTCGCTTAAAGTTTCTGTCACCACCTCATCCCATGTTTTTCCTGGTCTGCCCCTTGCTCTGCGCTTCTGTGGTCTGGCCTGCCATATTTTTTTTTGTTGATCTTTCCTCATTCATCCTCACTAGGTGTCCAAACCATTTTAATTGTTGTCGTTTGATGCTTTCTATGATGGATTCTACTTCCAGGTCTTCTCTTACTAAGTCATTCTTGATTCTATCTTTTCGTGTAATCCTCTTCCCTCCTCTTAGGTACCTCATTTCCAAGGCTTGGATCTTGCTTTTTGCTTGTTTGGATAACACTCAGCTCTCGCTTCCATAGGTTAATACGGGTTTAAAATTAGTTTTGAATACCGTAATTTTTGATTTGATGGATATATCTTTTTTCCTTATGAAGGCGTTATTCAGTGAATTATATAACCTAGCAGCACTTTCCAGTCTATCATTTATTTCTGCGTCGATCTTTCCTTTTTTGTGAATCTTCTTCACTCCCAAATATTTAAATGTTTGCACTTGCTCTAATTGTTTTTCATCTAATTTTATTGATATTTCCAAGTCTTCCTTTCGTATCACCATTACCTTGGTTTTTCCTGCATCTATTCTCAAATTTCTATCTATTAGTGCATTTTTTCATATATTCAGGTTATATTGCAGATCTTGTTCCTTTTTCGCATATATTACCAGGTCATCAGCATACTCTCTGATACTTCTACCATTTGTATGTTCTTATATCCGACCTTTAGTTTCTTCACTTTACTCTTTACTTCCTTTATAATATCATCCATAACTATATTGAACAAGGCTAGGCTGAGGATTCCTCCTTGTCTTAAACCTTCCCTAGTTGTAAACTCCTCTGATTGTAGGTTTCCTGTTTTTTACAATGTTCCTTGTATTCCCATAAATACTTTGTATGCATCGCTGTAGTTTATTGTTCACTCTTCCCCTTTTTAAGCTGTTCCACACAGTTTTCTTTTCTTTTCATTCCTATCTTTTCATTTTAAACTAATTTAGTTGTTCAATTTCGACTAAACAGACAATATTCAATTTAGTTAATTTATCTAGACCAGTGGTGCGCAAACTAGTCTCATTAGCCTACATTTTCTGTAAAATTTTATCGCGATAGCCCCCTGGATAGAAATAACGTGAACATTGTAATTCCCAAACAGTTCTACCAACATCTCTACAAAAGTTGAAACTAATTCCCAAATTAGTTTTTGGGAAAATTAAGTTTGAAAATAATGTCAAATTTTATTATCAATGCGGAGTTTTGTTGCCCAAACTATTTTCGTTTGCGACCCAACTTTTTTTTGTGATTTTTTTTCGCGACCCCTGGATAGAATTAAAGTAAACATTGTAAATACCAAACAGTTCAACCATCATCTCCAGAAAATTTGAAACAAATACCCAAATTATTTTTGAGAAAATTAAGTATGAAAATTTCAATGTTTGTCATTTTCATTTTCAAACTGGAATTTACAAAAAAACTGCAATATTTGCTGAAATAAATATTAAAACATTGGGAATATTTGCTAAAAATTCCGGAACAGTTCTACCAACATCTCCACAAAATTTGAAACAAATCCCCAAATTAGTTTTTGAGAAAATTATGTTTGAAAATATTAATGTTTTTTTAAATTTCTTTGTATTGACATTTCACTATTTACTGCTACCCAATAATTACACACGAAATGCCTCGAATATTTTTTGAATTCGACGACCCAAACAGATTCTCTATCGACCCCTCTGGGGGTCGCGACCCATGGTTTGCGCACCGCTGGCCTAGACTATGCATAGGATGGTTGCGACTGTGACTTACCGACTTACGCGGTTATTCATACTTACATTTAATTGAAAAATTCACTATGTTTTTACCACCCTTATAATATGTAAAAATGTTATATAACTTATTATTCACAGTTATATAAATTTCTACACCTATCACGACTCGAGTTTCGACTGTTAAGCTTGAAAATGACTTTTAACAGTCGAAACTCGAGTAGTGATATGTGTAGAAATATTATATAACTGTGAATAGTAAGTTATACATATTATAAGTGTGGTTAAAACATTGTGAATTTTTCAATTCAATGCCTAGACTACTTTAATCAGTCTATTTAGACTAGGATTTTTTTTTGGGTTGGACCAATATGGATATCGGTTTATTAACCCTTCAAACACTGCGGCCAAGTGGCCTATTATATTTTGCCCACATTTTTCTCTTATAGGCCTAGAAACCTAGATGTTTTTATAAATATGCTCTAATAGACCTTTTTACAGGTCAAGTCAAGTTTGAAAGGCGGGAATATGAAAGTTTCGGGCAAATAATAACGTTATACGTCAAAAAGTTCGGGTAAAACATGGCGGAAATTGACACAAGGGTACAACAAAATTTTAACTATAAAAAGGTCTATTAATTACACATTTGAAGGGCACAGGGGAAAAACCACACATGTCCACCTAGATTCGTTTTGAGAAAACGAATTTAGAGTTACGACTTAAAACTTAAGATTCTTCCTTAAAGGAAGAAAACTTAAGTTTCTAATACTAACATATGGCAGCACCAGTTTAATATCGACATAAAATGGACTTTCGTGGTCCTTCATTTGTCTGGTACAAATGCGGCTGACACTCGGGACAGAACTCGGGACCTTCAGATTTGTTAGTTGGCGTTAGAGGTAGACTAGGTTAGTGTAGTGGTGCGCAAACTATTTTCGTTTGCGACCCAACTTTCTCTTGTGAACTTTTTTCGCGGCCCCTGGATAGAATTAAAGTAAACATTGAAAGTCCCAAACAGTTCAACCAACATCTCCAAAAAATTTGAAACAAATCCCCAAATTAGTTTTTGAGAAAATTAAGTTTGAAAATTCCAATGTTTGCAAATTTGATTTTCAAGGTGGAATTTCCAAAAAAAACTGCAATATTCGCTGAAATAAATATTAAAGTATTGGACAGATTTGCTAAATATACGGGAAAAGTTCTACCAAGATCTCCACAAAATTTGAAACAAATCCCCAAATTAGATTTTGAGAAAATTAAGTTTGTAAATTTCAATGTTTACAAATTTTATTATCAAGGTGGAATTTCCAAAAAAACTGCAATATTCGCTGAAATAAATATTAAAGTATTCGAAAAATTTGCTAAATATTCCGGAAACGTTGTACCAAGATCTCCACAAAATTTGAAACAAATCCCCAAATTAGTTGTTGAGAAAATTAAGTTTGAAAATTTCAATCTTTGCAAATTTGAATTTTGAAAAACTGCAATATTCGCTGAAATAAATACTAAAGTATTGGGAAAATTTACTAAATATTCCGGAACAGCTCTAACAACATCTCCACAAACTTTGAAACAAATCCCCAAATTAGTTTTTGAAAAAATTAATTTTAATGTTTGCAAATATGATTTTCAAGGTGGAATTTAGAAAAAAACTGCAATACTTTAAACATGCTATCAAGACTTCTATCGGCCGTACGCGGCAGAGCCGGGATACTAATTTACACGCCGTTTATAAAGTACCCCTTGTCAATTTGAAAATTTATTTCACAAAGATTTCCCAAACGTATTCATTCGCCAGAATTAATGAACCGTAATATTGCAAATATTTTGAAATTGATTCAAATGCAAAATGTTAAATATCTAAATATATAAACAAAAAAGTGGACTTAGCCACTGGCAAAAAAGACGGCTTACATTAAAAAACTTTCATTTCTCAGTTTATCTTAAAACATGTTTCGGGGGGCCTACAGAAGATCAACATGGCTAGTCAAATGCAATGTTAAAGTGTTTGTTGAACGTCTGTAGGCGGGTTGTACCAAGCCTCAACCATCCAACCTGCCTACAGACGTTCAACAAACACTTTAACACTGCATTTGACCAACCATGTTGATCACCTGTAGGCCCCTTTAGCAGTACTCGTTTAGTGCCACGAAAGTGGACTGGGGCTGGTAGTAACATACAAATAACTGTTGTATAAAGCAATATAAGAAGTAGTTGCTTCAACATGAGATTTGTTTTGTAGTCTTAATAAGGCTTATAGAGCTACGAACAGGTTGAATATACTTATATATCCAGGCTAAATTAACTGGAATATTCGCAGAAATAAATATTAAAGTATTTGGAAAATTTGCTAAATATTCCGGAACAGTTCTACTAACATCTCCACAAAATTTGAAACAAATCCCTAAATTAGTTTCTGAGAAAATTAAAATTTCAATGTTTGCAAATTTGATTGTCAAGGAGAATTTACAAAAAAAACTTCAATATTCGCTGAAATAAATATTACAGTATTGGGAAAATTTGCTAAATATTCCGGAACAGTTCTACCAACATCTCCACAAAATTTGAAACAAATCCCCAAATTAGTTTTTGAGAAAATTAAGTATGAAAATTTAAATGTTTGTAAATTTGAATTTTGAAAAACTGCAATATTCGCTGAAATAAATACTAAAGTATTGGGAAAATTTGCTAAATATTCTGGAACAGTTCTACTAACATCTCCACTTGAAACAAATTCCCAAATTAATTTTTGGGAAAATTAAGTTTGAAAATTTCAATGTTTGCAAATTTGATTTTCAAGGTGGAATTTACAAAAAAAAAACTGCAATATTCGCTTGAATAAATATTAAAATATTGGGAAAATTTGCTAAATACAGTCGAACTTCCATAACTCGAACTTCTGTAACTACAATTTTTCTATAACTCGAATATTTTTAGAAATTGATACGTTTAGATAGCATTTTATATATAAATTAACTTCCATAACTCGAATTTCCATTAACTCGAATTTCCCTTAACTTGATTTATTTTTCCATAACTCGTAGTAAAAATTTGTACAATGGTAAAATTTTACATACAAAATAATCTCTATAATTCCAATTTTTTAACTGCCGCGTATTATCCAAAACTTATGATGCCAGCCAGATATTGCCTACCATAAACCGTGGATAGTGGAATCCTCGGGCAGATTACCAAATATTTTATTTTTCATATTTTATGATCACCAAAAACTCGAATAAGGCAAAGCTAAGAATTTACCAGCGGGTGTGCTTTAGGAAGATTACGACAGGATAGTATTCTCCCGAGAATCGGTAATCAAAAAATAGACGATATAATCGAAGATCACCGACAAGGTGCTATATATTATAGAAAACAATTAAAAAAATAAGAAATATATTAATTAAAATTATTTTTAATTAATTATAATTATATAACATCATATTAATAATGTATACATATTTATTTTTTGTTTATAAATATATATATGTGCATATATATTTACTTTGAATAAATTGTGAATAGTGTATTTTACTCATTTTACAGTTATGTATTTCTATAACTCCAATTTTCTATAACTCCAATTTTTTTCATGAAGTATAGCAATTCGACTTAGGGAAGTTCGAATGTATTCCGGAAGAGCTCTATCAACATCTCCACAAAATTTGAAACAAATCCACAAATTATTTCTTGAGAAAATTAAATTTGAAAATTTCATTGTTTGCAAATTTGATTTTCAAGGTGGAATTTACAAAAAACTGCAATATTCGCTGAAATAAATATTAAAATATTGGGAAAATTTGCTAAATATTCCGGAACACCTCTACCAACACGTCCACAAAATTTGAAACAAGTCCCAAATTTAGTTTTTGAGAAAATTAAGTTAGACAATTTTAATGTTTGAAAATTTGATTTTCACGGTGGAATTAAAAAAAAACTGCAATATTCGATGAAATAAATTAGTTTTGGGAAAATTTGTTAAATATTCCGGAACGGACTAGATCACGCCCTAGTCTACGCCCATTTAGTTATGTGTAGATAACTTTAACCATTCTATCAAGACTTATATCGGCCGTACGCGGCAGAACCGGGAGACTAATTTACACGCCGTTTATAAAAACTACCCGCTACAAATTACCCCGTGTCCCCCATATTTGAAAATTTATTTCATGGTTTTTAATACAAAATTTGTAAGAATTTAAGCATAATTTTATTGAACAGATTTAGTGTTATAAACGGAAACAATACAAACGGAACACAGCCTGAACATATAAATATATTCAGCCTTTCCGGGGCTCTATAACAATTATTGAGTCTTTTTAGGACTACCAAAACAAATCTCACATGAAATTTGTAAGTTATTTTACACCTTTCAGTCCACCTTCGAGGCACTCAACAACAACCATAAAAATAACGTTGTTTTTAAGAACATGTCTTTCCGATACCTTAAGGGTGGAAACCACATTAGGATGTTCAAAAAATCCGATTTTTTTATTGCATATATCGTTAGCATAACTATCCAAGAATACGCTGTCAAAATTTCAAATCGAAATTCGCATTCGTTTAGATTTTATGAGCATAGAACCGAGGAGCGCATCGGGTACAGGCTACAGGCACGAGCGGAGCATTATATCAATTTTCATAATGATCGGTTCCACACTTTTTGAGATAGATTGCACGCAAATGTGAAAAAAGTCATTTTGAGATAAACGAGGTATCTTAAAATGATTTTTTTCACATTTGCGTGCAATCTATCTCAAAAAGTGTGGAACCGATCTTTATGAAAATTGATAGAATGATTCTTTATAAAACCTCGAATTATATGAACCAACTTGCGAGATGATATCATGATTTTAAGGGTATTTTTCCTTGTATAATTAGAGAAAAAAATCGTGAACACCTGCAAAATTTTTAATTTTAATTTTTTTCGCCTGCATTGAGGTTCATATTCTTAGAAAATAAGATATTAATGTAAAATCAAAACCTTCTTGATTTCACATGAAAATCGGAATGGCTACACTGCACGCAATTGGAAAGCTGTACTTACAACCTTCGGCGGACATCACACCGTAACTTTTTTATTTTTGGCTGAAATTATTCAAAAAAATTCACAGAAATTGTTCGAAATATGAATGAAATGATGTCAAAATTTGATTAGTTTCTAGTTAATTTATCCAATCCAAAGAAAATCCTAAAAAATCAGTATCGAACAGCCTCCTAATGTGGTTTCCCCCATTAAGTGGATAGCCATCTGTGGACGCGTTTCGAGATTTATCTCTCATCAGCACAGCTTTGCTGCCATGAACAATAATTTGTAAACCACTTACTTGAAAACCCACGTGGTGTTTAGGGTTAGATGTTAATAATTATGACATTTTTTTGAAAGAGACAAGAACTTAGCAGGTAATCAATCAGGTCAATCAATAACTTAGGTTATTGATTGAACTGATAAGATAGAATTGGTGAAACCATCCTACGTTATATTACAAATTTCAGGTGAGGTTTGTTTTGGTAGTCCTAAAAAGACTCAATAATTGTTATAGAGCTCCGGAAAGGCTGAATATATTTATATATTCAGGCTGTGTTCCGTTTGTTTTAAGTTTGTATGATTATCTATAACAGGGGTCGGCAAACTTTCAAGTGAGAAGAGCCAAGTTATCAGGGAAATGAGATGACAAAAGTATCACAGAGCCAAAATTTTGAAAAAAAAAATTCTCTGACGCTTCCTATTTTAAAAATAATTTTGTTTAGCTGATAGTTGCAGTTACTTCTATCACAATTTTATTTTGTAGGTAATTGAATCTAGTTTAACACTTTGTAGCCGGCGCGAGTGGCGTAGTGGTGACGCTCGTGGCCTAAAAAAAACCTAACTGACGAGTATACAGGCCCGAGTTCTATTCCCAGCGTCCGGTCGCATTTGTTCCAGAAAGACAAATGTGAAAAATGGCAATTAGCGCAATTTACTATAACAACAGGTTTTCTGGGCCTAAGTGCATGTGATAGAATAAAATAGGCTACCAATAGGCCGCAGTGTTCGAAGGGTCGGCAAACCCGGTAATCACATCGAACCAAACTTTTAAAATTAAAAAAAAATATTTAAAAAAAAAACACTTTGTAGCCCTTTGACGTAGTAACACGTTTTGTTTTTTTTTAATTTGAAACCTGCTAGCCGACGACGTAGAAATACGTCAATGTATAATCAAAGTATAGGAGCCGTTCATTTAAAAGAACGTTATTTTTTTATTTGAAACTTATTGTTAGATGTAACAACCAACTTTGATTTTGTGGACAATTGGAGTTTTTCCACGATTTTCGGGAAAACTGTTAAATGGGCTTTGAACAAGACCACAGGGAACTGAAGAAGAAGATTTTCTTTGATTTTCGGAAAAATCTTTACTTACAGTTTAGAGCAGACTATGAGGAACAGAAGACGAAATTTATTTGAAAATTTGGAGTTTTGCTTTGTTTCTGGACGAGACTAAGTGGAGTTTCTAGATTTTCAGAAATATTGTTATATTGATTATAGACCAAACTTTGGGAAACTGAGAAAGATTTGGCGATTCCCCTTGTTTTTCGGAAAAAAATGATTTAGAATTAGACGCTGGAAAACTGAACAAATTGTCGGAAAAATTTTAATACCATCTTGATATTTAATAAAATTACAGCTAGGATTTTGGACCGAGTCTTGCGAAACGCCCAATTCGCTTTTCCCCAATTGGGGTTTGGACGGGAAATCGAGAAACAAAATAGAAATTCTGTTTTGGAAGCTGATAACGGTTTAGATGTGGATTCTGATCAGATGAATAGAAATTTAAAGAGACACATGGGGCTCGCGAGCCACGCTTTGCCCACCCCTGATCTAGATAGATGCTTGAACGAAGAACGACGGAGTGTTTCATGGTTGAAGATCCTCAAATGTCTAGGCAAAGAGCCACACGGGGCTCGCGAGCCCCGCTTTGCCGACCCATGATCTATAACGTAGGATGGTTTCACCAATTCTATCTTTTCGTTTGCAAATATTTTGAAATTGATGCAAATGCAAACTGTTAAATATCTAAATATGTAAACAAAAAAGGGGATTTAGCCAATGGCAAAAAAGACGGCTTGTATTAAAAAAACTTTCATTTCTCACTTTTTCATCAAAAAACATGTAGAACAAGGAAAAACAACAAAGAAACAACATAGGCAGTACTCGTTTAGTGCCACGAAAGTGGACTGGGGCTGTTAGTAACATACAAATATCTGTTATATAAATCAATATCCCGCGTGGCATTAGCAAGGGAAGTAGTTGTTTCAATATGAGATTTGTTTTGTAGTCTTAATAAGACTTATAGAGCTACGAACAGGTTGAATATACTTTTATATGGCTTGGATTTTTTGCGTACAATAAATAGATGTGTTTTTACAAAAAATAGTTGCAAAAATACAAAATTCGGTTTATTCATACAAAAAGAGATTACATCATCCAAAAAAAGGTTACTTCGTCCAAAATAAAAGGCTTGGATTTTTTGCGTACAATAAATAGATGCATTTTTACAAATAATATCTGGAAAAATACAAAATTCGGTTTATTCATACAAAAATAGATTACATCATCCAAAAAAAGGTTACTTCGTCCAAAATAAAAGGCTTGGATTTTTTTGCGTACAATAAATAGATGCATTTTTACAAATAATATCTGGAAAAATACAAAATTCGGTTTATTCATACAAAAAACGATTACTTCATCCAAAAAAGGTTACTTTGTCCAAAATAAAATATAAACGCCCAATGATCGATTGAATCTTACAAATAATAATGGTTTAGTACAATAATTGATAGATTTGTACAAAATAAAATCAATTCACCCAAAAAAAGGTTTAACTGTACGAAAAAGGTTGATCCATCCAAAATTTGATTGCTCGTTACAATCAATTTTTTTTATACAAAATACAATTATATCTTCACAATAAACGAATTTTACAGCAAGGACTTGATTCCTTCAAATTTTATTGCTAACTAACGCGGCGTGTAACGAAAGAGAGAGCGCAAACACATCAGTCTTACGACCAGAAGCACTGTATGCCACGGAGTGTCTTTCCTTGAACCGAATAGGTCTGGTAGAGAAATTGGAAATCAGAGAGAGGAGAATCATCAGGAAGATCCTAGGCATTCCCGGTAAAGGAAGATAGGGAATTCCGAAGACGACAAAAATCAAACATTCTGCTTTCAAGATAATCGGTTATATAGGCCAAGAAGTCTGTACAAAATAACCGGTTATTAATAACCGCAAACTTTGTTTTATTGTTCTTTCTGGAAATGTTGATTCGATTACCCGTCTAAGATAACCATTTTAGCTTTTCTGTTATCTTGTTTTCTTTTTAATAAGATGAGGTTGGTGAGCCTGACGCAAAGATACCATTAGATAAACATTTTAACAATGATTCTTGCAGCTTCCTAAGTAATCCGTTATTATCTACCACAACCGGACATGTACAGCGCTGGGAGAGTAACGGAAACATTAAGGAGGTCCTACATGCGAGACAAGAGGGCAGAAGACCGGCAGAACGTAAAGGACTGAGATGAGTAGACGACGTGGAGGCAGATTTAAGAGCGCCGGAATTCAACAACTGGAGAGGAGCCGCGCAAGACAGCAACGGATGGAATAGATAAAATGGAATAGATGGAATAGATTGTGACAAAAACCTGACTGTGCAAGGAAAAGAAGGGTAGCTTTCTATGGCCACGTTGCAAGATTGACTCCAAACCGACTAACCAACAGTCTGTTCACATTCTGGTAAAACAAGAAGGTTCGTACCACTTGGTTGACAGAAACCGAGAAGGATATTAAAGAAGTGGGAATAACAGATCTCTAAAACAGACAGTCTTCTGTGAGATTCATCCTGAAGGAAGTCCGTGGATTTCAGGAAAAACACTGAAGGAAGTCCGTGGATTTCAGAAAAAAAACCCGAAGGAAAGGTACCCTCTGGAAAGAAGAGGGAAAGAAGGCTACACCGGCAGAAGATGCGACAATACGGGGCAAAGATCAAAGCCCAATAGTTGAACAAGCGTGGTCCAAAGTAGGGCTATTGGAAACAAGAAGAAGAAGAACATGATAGATGTACTATATATAAGAAGCACTATATATACTATATATAAGCAGATAAAATAATGCAATTTATTTCCGAGCAAATCCAGTCATCAATAAGGTGAACAGTTTTTTCCTTTCAGTATTTTTATGCTTAAATAATAAAAGTGTGAAGATTATTAAATACACTCGGAAATTTGCATTTTGCACTTATTAAGTAAAATTTTTTGGGTGAATTTCGAATATGTTGAACGATTC
The DNA here is from genome assembly GCA_944588485.1 of Phosphuga atrata. Classification (NCBI taxonomy): domain Eukaryota; kingdom Metazoa; phylum Arthropoda; class Insecta; order Coleoptera; family Silphidae; genus Phosphuga; species Phosphuga atrata. The sequence continues at coordinate 7,281,818 of OX155904.1, read as the reverse complement.
AATCGATTATTGTAAAGAAAAATTATAGTTTGTAAGAAAAAAACAATTATTGGATGATTACATTTTATTTTGGATGAAATAACCTTTTTTTGGATGAAGTAATTTATTTTGTATGAAGTAACAGAATTTTGGATTGATTAATTTATTTTTGTATTTATCCAGCTATTTATTGTAGAACTTCATCCATTTATTGTATGTTGAGTTTTGTATACTTCTAACCGAATATTGGATGAATAAATTTTATGCGCTTTTATATTCAGGCTAAATTTCGCCTTTAATAAGTTTATGTTTCAGCAAACTCATACCAAATAAACCCTGCGTGATTCCCATCTAATCACTTTCAGTTACATAATCCCCTTATCATAATTAAACCACATTTTATCCAATCAAACAAATACCACACATACGCAAAAACACTCAAATGTATAAAAAAAACACACTCAAAATCTACGACAAAAATAATTTACGGTAACATGAAAAACCGGTGCAATCTAGTTGAAACCAAATGAGAAATATAAAAATCGATTAAAATTTGCTGCATTTATCCGCATTACGGTAATAACAGAGGGGCTGGCAGTCTACGGGGGGCAATCTAGTAGAAACAAAAAAAGTAGAAAATGCAAAAATCAATTCCAATTAAATAATCGCCGCATTTATCCGTATTACGATAATAACAGAGGGGCTGGCATTGGGAGAGAAGGATTACGGGGCCAACGGGGCGCTAATAATGGGTGTAAAATGTGCATGGCGTCATGGAAACTGGGGTAACAACACACACAAAAAAACGTGATCGATAGATAAAAATTAGGTTAAAAGGCGCGCATGGTGAATTATTGATAAAATGAAAACATTTATGAAAATTAGTTTGTTAACGTTAACGCGTCGAAAAAGTAATTGTGTGGCCCCCAAACGTTCCCTTTTTTTTATCTCTATCCTTGAAACGTCAAATCAATTTTTTCTTTCAAACATATTTCCATTAAACACAGAAAACTTGTGATAAACTGTTCATATTTACCTTGTCTTTGACTGCGATGGCCATTTTAGTGGGTCAATCGAGGGGCCAAGTTGCGGTAATACTGAGCTGATCGGAATGCGACAGGGACGCTCGCCAACGTGGTAATGGCGATTGACGTTCCGTTTATGAAAGGACTCGACTGTGACGTTACTATTTATTATTCGACGCGCGCCGTTGCCTCATCTACCCTCCGCCAACTTCACCAAATAACGTTCCACCCAAAAAATAACGAGGTTTCTAAAGCAATTCCACTATTCCGACCAACAAAGAATAAAACGTCCGCCGAAAAACCTTTTTGACCAAATTTTATTCATCTCAAACTATTCGGTTTCCTAGGTTTGGCAACGTCGGCCACTATTTGAATCTTGAATGAAGTTCTTGCCGCGTCACCGGATTTTATCGACCTTTCCTCCTTTTCTAGCTCACAGTGTTTGCGTATTTTCTGTCCTTCTCTTGGGTTTCTATTTCCCGGAAATGCTGAATGACTAGTCTACTCGGAAGGGAATGACTAAATTTATTTGGAATTCATATTTAAGCTATTCTAGATACATTAACGGATCCCGTTAGAATAACTAAACTGATGTAAATTTATATTTATTTTTATTATTTTTTAAATAATGAAAGTTAGAAAATCAATGCCTGGGTCACTTAAAAAGCCTGTGTGGGTCAGTGTGTGACCCGCTGTTCGACATCCCTGATCTACACCAGGGGTCGGCAAAGTATGGCTCGCGAGCCACATGTGGCTCTTTTGATGTGAGCTTATGGCTCTTCAGAAATGAATTGAAATATAAACAAAAATCGCAAAAAGGTACAAATCTCGGTTGTTTTAGTTATTGTGTCTCGCAGTCAAGTCTCGCATAGTGCGGTGATTTGCGATCTACTTACATCGTATGTGTAGGTGATGATAAGAAGTCTGAAGAAAAATTACATCCCATTACTAATATATCCCATTGGTAATAAAAAGGAATTTTAAAAGAAAAAATTGATGTGGACTGGACTGGACTGGGATGTTTTATACGCAAATCTAATCGTATTTTCGCAAACTAAACTTGGTTTTAATAGAAAATTAAATTCTCTACAACTTTCATTTGAAACTTTTTTCAAAATTTTCGCCGGTTTGGAAGACATTGACAGATGAATGCAACCCAAGTAAAATCGGCGGTTGACGCGACGCCATTTTCTTTTCGCTCGTTTTAACGCTTAAAACACAAAAAATTCAAAAAACAAAAAAACGGTTTTTATTCGAAATTAAATTCTCTACGACTTTTATTTGCAACAAATTTCAAAAGTTTCGCTTGCAAAGTTTCAGTTTCACAACCGGAATTAGACTAGTTATACTAGATTTACCAGCGACTAATTATAATTGTCTTATAGGAAATTTAATTTGCTATAAGTTTTATCTAAAACTTTTTTCGATACATAGTCTAGTTCTCGAGTTATAGCTTAACTTAACGTTTTGTATGCACTGACAGAATTAGGCTAAACAGAATTTAATTCTCTACAAGTTTTAATAGTTCTAAAACTTTTTTTGATGCCTAGTCTAGTTCCCGAGTTTAGCTTAAATTAACACAAACAAATTTTTCAAAACACCCAAACAAATTTTTGTTTTCACAGCCCGGATTAGACTAGATATTCGTAATACACGGACTAACTATTACCAGCGTCTAATAGCAAATTTAGTCTTCTACAGGTTTTATCTAAAACTTTTTTTGATACCTAGTCTTGTTCTCGAGTTATAACTTAACTAAGCGTCGACTAACGTTTTGTATCCACAGACGGAATTAGGCTAATTCCACGAACTAGCTATAAGTATTAGCTGGAATTAGCGAACTAGACTTATGCAGAATTTAATCGTCTACAAGTTTTACCTTAAACTTTTTTTGATACCTAGTCTAGTTCCCGAGTTTAGCTTAAATTAACGCAAACAAATTTTTCAAAACACCCAAACAAATTTTTGTTTTCACAGCCCGGATAAGACTAATTAGTCGTAATACACGGACTAACTATTACCGGCGTCTTATAGCAAATTTAGTTCTACACAGGTTTTATCTAAAACTATTTTTGATACCTAGTCTAGTTCTCGAGTTATAACTTAACTAAGCATCGACTAACGTTTTGTATCCACAGACGGAATTTGACTAAATCCAGGAACTAGCTATGAGTATTAGCTGGAATTAGCGAACTAGGCTTATGCGGGACTTAATCTTCTACAAGTTTTACCTAAAACTTTTTTTGATGCCTAGTCTAGTTTCCGAGTTTAGCTTAAATTAACGCAAACAAATTTTTCAAAACACCCAAACAAATTTTTGTTTTCACAGCACGGATTAGACTAATTAGTCGTAATCCACGGACTAACTATTACCGGCGTGTTATAGCAAATTTAGTTCTCCACAGGTTTTATCTAAAACTATTTTTGATACCTAGTCTAGTTCTCGAGTTATAACTTAACTAAGCATCGACTAACGTTTTGTATCCACAGACGGAATTAGACTAAATCCAGGAACTAGCTATGAGTATTAGCTCGAACTAGCGAACTAGGCTTATGCGGAACTTAATCGTCTACAAGTTTTACCTAAAACTTTTTTTGATGCCTAGTCTAGTTTTCGAGTTTAGCTTAAATTAACGCAAACAAATTTTTCAAAACACCCAAACAAATTTTTGTTTTCAAAGCCCGGATTAGACTAGTTAGTCGTAATCCATGAACTAAATATTACCAGCGTCTTATAGCAAATTTAGTCCTCTACAGGTTTTATCTAAAACTTTTTTTGATACCTAGTCTAGTTCTCGAGTTATAACTTAACTAAGCGTCGACTAACGTTTTGTATCCACAAACGGAATTAGACTAATTCCACGAACTAGCTATGAGTATTAGCTGGAATTAGCGAACAGGACTTATGCAGAATTTAATCGTCTACAAGTTTTACCTTAAACTTTTTTTGATACCTAGTCTAGTTCCCGAGTTTGCCTTAAATTAACGCAAACAAATTTTTCAAGACACCCAAACAAATTTTTGTTTTCACAGCCCGGATTAGACTAGTTAGTCGTAATCCATGAACTAAATATTACGAGCGTCTTATAGCAAATTTAGTCCTCTACAGGTTTAATCTAAAACTTTGTTTGATACCTAGTCTAGTTCTCGAGTTATAACTTAACTAAGCGTCGACTAACGTTTTGTATCCACAGACGGAATTAGACTAATTCCACGAACTAGCTATGAGTATTAGCTGGAATTAGCAAACTAGACTTATGCAGAATTTAATCGTCTACAAGTTTTACCTTAAACTTTTTTTGATACCTAGTCTAGTTCCCGAGTTTAGCTTAAATTAACGCAAACAAATTTTTGTTTTTACAGCCCGGATTAGACTAGTTAGTCGTAATCCATGAACTAATTATTACTGGCGTCTTCTAGAAAAGTTGGTCTTCTACAGGTTTTATCTAAAACTTTTTTCGATACCTAGTCTAGTTCTCGAGTTATAACTTAACTAAGCATCGACTAACGTTTTGTATCCACAGACGGAATTAGACTAATTCCAGGAACTAGCTATGAGTATTAGCTGGAATTAGCGAACCAGGGTTATGCGGAATTTAATCCTCTACAAGTTTTATCTAAAACATTTTTTGATGCTTAGTCTAGTTCCCGAGTTTAGCTTAAATTAACACAAACAAATTTTTCAAAACACCCAAACAAATTTTTGTATTCAAAGCCCGGATTTGACTAGTTAGTCGTAATCCACGGACTAACTATTACCAGCGTCTTATAGAAAATTTATTCCTCTACAGGTTTTATCTAAAACTTTTTTTTATACATAGTCTAGTTCTCGAATTATAGCTTAACTAAGCGTCGACTAACGTTTTGTATCCACAGACGGAATTAGACTAATTCCACGAACTAGCTATGAGTATTAGCTGGAATTAGCGAACTAGACTTATGTATAATTTAATCCTCTACAAGTTTTACCTAAAACTTTTTTTGATGCCTAGTCTAGTTCCCGAGTTTAGCCTAAATTAACGCAAACAAATTTTTCAAAACACCCAAACAAATTTTTGTTTTCACAGCTCGGATTAGACTAGTTAGTCGTAATCCACGGACTAACTATTACCAGCGTCTTATAGCAAATTTAGTCCTCTACAGGTGTTATCTAAAATTATTTTTGATACCTGGTCTAGTTCTCGAGTTATAACTTAACTAAGCGTCGACTAACGTTTTGTATCCACAGACGGAATTAGACTAATTCCACGAACTATCTATGAGTATTAGCTGGAATTAGTGAACTAGACTTATGCAGAATTTAATCCTCTAAAAGTTTTATCTAAAACTTTTTTTGATGCCTAGTCTAGTTCCCGAGTTGTAGCTTAAATTAACGCAAACAAATTTTTCAAAACACCCAAACAATTTTTTGTTTTCACAGCCCGGATTAGACTAGTTAGTCGTAATACACGGACTAGCTATTACCAGCGTCTTATAGCAAATTTAGTCCTCTACAGGTTTTATCTAAAACTTTTTTCGATACCTAGTCTAGTTCTCGAGTTATAGCTTAACTAAGCGTCGAGTTATTCAATATCCAATTCATTATAATACTTAGGTCACATAATGAGAGGACCAAAATATCTACTGCTACAACTGATAATAAGAAAAGACTGAGATGGGCCGGCCATGTAAAGAGACAGGAGGATGGAGTTGTTAGATTGGTATGGGAATAGGCCCCGACCGGTAGAAGACCACTAGGGAGCCCGCGACTACGGTGGAGAGACAACATAGCATCGGATCTTAGATCCCTGAATATCATGGACGCGGAGGAGCTAATGATGGACAGAGTCCAATGGAGGAGAGTTGTTGAGTCAGCCAAGACCCACCATGGGTTCTAAGGGCTAAAGAGAGAGAGAGAGAAAGAGAATTGATAATAGAAGGGAAGATTATGGGAAGAAAGAATATTGGTAGACGTGGCTTAATGTTCGGATGCCGTGGCTTAATAACCTACGGGGGCTTAGAATGGGTGTGCCAATAATTATTCCGCGAACCATGACATGTTATCTTTCCATTGCATAATTCACCAGGAAGAACTTTGCGCACAAGCCTTTCCAGAAGATATTGGTATAGTTGAATGGATTTAGTAGTCAAGGCCACCAATAATATTATCGCAAAGGCGCTTAATCATCATCAATTGTGAAGAAAATACAAAAATATGTCTTCATTACAAAAAAAAATCATCCGTGGCTCTTGATCCAGTTTGAAATCATTTTAAATAAAAATGTGGCTCTTAAGTTTATAGAGTTTGCCGACCCCTGATCTAGACTATTTTAGTTAATCTGTCTAAACTAGAGTACTCTAGTCTAGAAAATCAATGTCTGGGTCACTTAAAAAGCCTGTGTGGGTCAGTGTGTGACCAGCGATTCGCCATCTCTGATCTAGACTGTTTTAGTTAATCTGTCCAAGCTAGTGTACTCTAGTTTAGACAGTTTAACTAAAATAGTCTAAATCAGGGATGGCGAACCGTGGGTCACACACTGACCCACTTAGGCTTTTTAAGTGACCCAGACATTGATTTTCTAACTTTTATTATTTTCTTATAAAAGTTTCTCAACCACAAATGAAGGACCATTATTATAATCGTGTATAAACGTATAAAAATCGTGCGTAAAAGTCCAATGTAAATCAAATGGAGTTTCATTATTAAATGATTTTTATGTTTGTTGTTACTATAGCAGCAACTCGCGTCACTAAACAAAATACATAGACGTAGTGAAAATTTTCTGACCTCTATAAAAATGTACTTAATTTTAAGTCTCTGCCCCTTAGTCTGGATTTGTCTGGCTCTAACGTAACTTAATCTAATCCAGATTAAAGCTACGTTTACCTAGATTACAACGATCAAATAGTGTTCCCGTCACTGTGCGTTTTTACTAGTTAGCAACTTTTGCCACGGGGGCGCAGAACGTTCTAAGAAACATTGGTTCTATTCAATATCTTAAGCAGAATATTCCACGTCCTTTAATTGGATTTCATTGTATAATACATCAGGATTTTTTATGCAGTTATTCATTAATACGACACCGAAGGAGGTAAAACCAAAGGAGGTTCTTATAAAGCATTCGAGTTTTGTCTAAAGAGGTTTTGACAAATTTGTTTACTTCTCCTGATATCATCCCTTAAAGTTGACTTTTTTCTACGAATTATTGAATCTTTCCGGACAATTTACACATACACTTGTTCGTCTTGTCGTGTAGTTTCTGTGTGCCGAAAATGATTTCGCTGCTCTTTACTGTTCTTGAGAAAATCGGAAAAAATCAAAAAAGCACATTTTTTTCGAACGAAATGATGGAAAATTTTGGTTGAAAAATTTTTTGGAACATTTTTTCGTGTTTTCTTTTTGGTTACCCGGAGGAAATCGAAGTGCTGAAAATGGTTTTCCAGTTTATATCGCTCTAAAGTTACAAATAATCAAGTTTTATATATTTTTTTTCCTGTACACCATCTCGCATTTCCGAATGATTTGACGCTGTCATAACTTTTGAACGGCGCACCACAGAGACTTCTAGTCTTTACCAATCGATTCAGCGTCCCAAAATTAGTCGGAAACTGTATATAATGTTAGCTAGGAAGCTTCCAGTTAAGAAATACCATCGACACGGGGAGTCTAGACCGCGGAAACGGCAAAATGCGAGAAAATGGATTTTGTCAAAATCGTTAATTTTCGAGTTACAGCAAAATTAAAAAATGTTTCTGAAAGCATTTTTTCTGCTGATTAGAGATATGTAAATTATATTTTGCTAGCTCTTGCCGTTCACTATCGCCTGTAAGAATTGAAGAAATTTTTAAGAAATTTCGGTGCTCGAGCAGAGATCTCGGAAAGTCCTGAATTTCCATTGGACAATTTTAGTGTATCAACAGGAAAAAGACCTTCTGAAAACGATGCCGCAATCGGTTTTTGATTATCTGTAACTGTTTCCGAGATATCTACTTAGCAGATCGGGAATCGGGTAAATTTCAGTTTGAAAATTTTCTACGAATTATTGAATCTTTCCGGACAATTTACACATAGACTTGTTTGTCTTATCGTGTAGTTTCTGTGTGCCGAAAATGAATTCGCTGCTTTTTACGGTTCTTGAGAAAATCGAGAAAAACCGATAAAGCACAAATTTTTCTAACGAAATGATGAACAATTTTTGTTCAAATTTTTTTTGGAAAATTTTTTCGTGATTTTTTTTGGTTACCCAAAGGAAATCGAAGTGCTGAAAACGGTTTTCCAGTTTATTTCGCTCTAAAGTTACAAATAAACAAGTTTTATATTTTTTTTCCTGTACACCATCTCGCATTTCCGACTGATTTGACGCTGCCATAACTTTTAAACGCCTCACCGCAGAGACTTCTAGTCTTCACCAATCGATCCAGCGTCCGAAAATTAGTCGAAAAGCGTATATAATATTCCCTAGGAAGCTTTCAGTTAAGAAATACCATCGACACGGGGAGAATAGACCGCGAAAACGGCGAAATACGAGAAAATCGATTTTGTCAAAATCGTTATTTTTTGAGTTACAGCAAAATTTAAAAACGTTTCTGAAAGCATTTTTGCTACTGATTACAGATGTGCAATTTATATTTCGCTAGCTCTTTCTGTTCAATATCGCCTGCAAGAATTGATGAAATTTTTAAGAAATTTCGGCGCTCGAGCAAAGGTCTTGGAACGTCGTGAATTTCCATTGGACAATCTTAGTGTATTGACAGGAAAGTTACCTTCTGAAAACGATGCCGCAATCCGTTTTTGATTATCTGCAACCGTTTCCGAGATATCTACTTAGCAAATCGAGAATCGGGTAAATTTTAGTTTGAAAATTTTCTACGAATTAATGAATCTTTCCCGACAATTTACACATAGACTTGTTCGTCTAGTCGTGTAGTTTCTGTGTGCCGAAAATGATTTCGCTGCTTTTTACTGTTCGCGAGGAAATCGAAAAATACCGAAAAAGCACATATTTTTCGAACGAAATGATGAAAATTTTCTGTTAAAAAGTTTTTTGAAAAAATTTTTCCTTATTTTTTTTTGGTTACTCGAAGGAATTCGAAGTGCTGAAAACGGTTTTCCAGTTTATTTCGCTCTAAAGTTACAAATAAACAGGTTTTATATTTTTTTTCCTGTACACCATCTCGCATTTCCGAATGATTTGACGCTTTCATAACTTTTGAACGGCCCATCACAGAGACTTCTAGTCTTCACTACTCGATCCAGCGTCCCAAAATTAGTCGGAGAACGTGTATAGTATTCCCTGGGAAGCTTTCAGTTAAGAAATACCATAGACTCGGGAAGTCTGGACCGCGGAAGCGGCGAAATGCGATAAAATCGATTTTGTCAAAATCGTTATTTTTGTAGTTACAGCAAAATTTTAAAACGTTTCTGAAAGCATTTTTGCTACTGATTACGGATATGCAAATCATATTTTGCTAGCTCTTTCCGTTCACTATCGCCTGCAAGAATTGATGAAATTTTTAAGAAATTTCGGCGCTCGAGCAGAGATCTCGGAAAGTCGTGAATTTCCATTGGACAATCTTAGTGTATCAACAGGAACATGACCTTCTGAAAACGATGCCGCAATCCGTTTTTGATTATCTGCAAACAGTTTCCGAGATATCTACTTAGCAAATCGAGAATCGGGTAAATTTCAGTTTTAAAATTTTCTACGAACTATTGAATCTTTCCGGACAAATTACACATAGCCTTGTTCGTCTTGTCGTGTAGTTTCTGTGTGCCGAAAATGATTTCGCTGCTTTTTACTGTTCTTAAGAAAATCGAAAAAAAACGAGAAAGCAGAAATTTTTGGAACAAAATGATGGAAAATTTTGGTGAAAATTTTTTTGGAAAAATTTTTCGTGATTTTTTTTTTGGTTACCCGAAGGAAATCGAAGTGCTGAAAACGGTTTTCCAGTTTATTTCGCTCTAAAGTTACAAATAATCAAGTTTTATATATATTTTTTCCTGTACACCATCTCGCATTTCCGACTGATTTGACGCTGTCACAACTTTTGAACGGCTCACTACAGAGACTTCTAGTCTTCATCAAACGATTCAGCGTCCCAAAATTAGTCGGAAACTGTATATAATATTCCCTAGGAAGCTTTCAGTTAAGAAATACCATCGACACGGGGAGTCTAGACCGCGGAAACGGCGAAATGCGAGAAAATTGATTTTGTCAAAATCGTTATTTTTTTAATAGCAACAAAGTCTAAAAACGTGTCTGAAAGCATTTTTGCTGCTGATTACAGATATGCAAATTATATTTCGATAGCTATGACAATATAATGCAAATTAACACAAATAACACCCACAAAATTTGGTTTATTGATAACGTTGATGTTACTTTTGTTGTCAACTTACGTTAAAATAATATTTAACATGGCACGCAAGTAATATAAGGCAGCACTACGGCTAAACCATTGCGGTTTTTAATCGTGTGATTTTGTGAGTCAAGTAAACTAATACAAGCGACCTAACTTGCGGTTTTTTCCAGCGACTGATTTTAATTGGGTAGTGTGTGCTTCTCAAGCGGTTATAGCGACTAACCGCTCGCTAGAAAAAACCGTAGTGCGGCCTCGACCTAAAGTGCAATCAAACCACTGATAAATGTCGCTTTAATGTCAATTTGGCACTTGTTTCATTCAGTAAACTGTCATTTTGATAATCAACTTACATCAACATATTTAACATGACACGCAATTAATATAAATGGGATAAAATATTCGAAAAACTCTAATTCCAATAAGTTATAAAAAAATGCATGAAAATTAAGCTAAAAACCACAAAAAAAATTACAATAAGAATAATTTAAAAAATAAACACGTGGAAGAAATTACGTTTATATAAATAACTCTATTTTGTTCGTTTTTTTTTTAAACTCTAAACTTTTCCAAAAATGTAAAAACAATTTACGCGACACTAATCTCCCTTTCAATAATCTCTTTCATTTGTTTGAAAATTACTGTTTGTCAAATTGTTGCAAGCAAGCAACGGTGTGTTTTTTTCCTGTCGTCTTCTGTTTATTAATATACAGGATGGGCCATGGGCGTAGCCAGTAGTGGGTTTGGGGGTTTAAACCCCCCAGAAATGTGCAAAATATAAGATAAATATTGAAATAAGAAGAGACGGGGAGAGGCGACCCTCTTCAAGTGAGCATGGTATTGTAGAGTTTAGGAACCCTGGTGTGTCAGTTTTAGAATATAATTTGGCACATTTCTGTTATTGTATTTTCTTCAAACCCCCCCGAACCTAAACCTTGGCTACGCCCTTGACTTGGACCATTTAACCCCTTGACATACGAATAAAATTCGTGTTGACGTGTCCATATACACAGGGCCCGATCTAAGGGGGGGCCAGCCGGGCAAATGCCCAGAGCGGCAAAAATGAGGGGCGGCAAAATTGAGGGGCGACAAAATTGAGGGCGCTGAGTTGCACGAAGTCCAAACGTTCAGAAATAATAAAGTATGTACCTCTACATATAAAAAATATGTACATAAGTAGGTACATACTAAGAACACATAGTATTAAATAAAAATAACTGAAAAAATTTTATACAAAATAATTAGATATATAAAAAAATATTATAGTTATTATATATATATTTTAAAATATTATACAAAATAGTTTTCCCAGAGCGGCTAATTACTGAACGTGCCATATTTGCAAATAGTCTAGCGGAAGCCATAAAAAAAGTTACTAATTGTGACACAGCGACACTTAAGTAATCACTCAAGAAATAAATCTCAAGTCTACAAGTTGTATTTTAAATTTAAAAGTGGTGTGAATATTGGTGGTAGATTAATCAGACAATTAACAATACATATTGAAGTGCGCGTGTGATTCGTGTGAATTTACTAAGTACCTATTTTATAAAATAAATCTGTAGTACGTAAAAAATAGGTAATTTTAAGCTAGAAAGTAGTTTTAATCAGTGTAGATAAAAATCATGATTTAAAAAAAAAATCAAAGTAATCGGATTTATTTGATTTAAATCAGATTTTTTTTATTCATTTACATATTCCAATCTTTCTTCATTTGAAATCGGTTATTATTATTAAAAATAACCTCATTGCTTATTTTAATTATATTTTCACTACATTCTTCTAAAATTTCTTTCAGTTCTTCTAAAATTATCAATATTAGTCACATTCAAATCAACAATGAAAAATTTGAAAAAAATACGACTTAAAATTGACAAAAACCGTTTGGGTATTGCTGTAGTCGCAGTCACTTAACATATTTTGATATATATGTTCTTACTGGTTACATAATTATTTTTTGTCATCACCCTACGATTTTTGGCGACCGGAGACTCTTACAAGTCTTTAATGTACTTATTCAGAGTGTCAATTTAAATAGAATTTTAATTTATATGGTAATTTTTAATGGAATTTAAAAAAAAAACTTTTTTGTGAAAATAAAAATTTCAAATTTGCTGGGAATTTCAAGAGTGAAAATAATTTATAAGTTGCAATTATAATTGAAATTTGATTTTTGATGATATTTTTAATGGAATTTTTAAATTTGAAAAAAATGTAAATTTACCTACTGTAATTGTACTAGTAAAACTAATTTCGGTTAAATTTCAATTGAATTTCAATTTTTATGCTACTTACAAAAAAGAATAGGGAAGTCACTTAATTTTAAAAAAATCACTTGATTTTAATCGCGATTTAAATCACTGATTAAAATCAAGTGTTTAAAATCATCTCAACCCTGGTTTTAATTTAACATTGTCCGCAAGAAATGAGCAACTTTTCTGCGGTAAAAAGTAACCTATTTGCGTTTTGAAAGTCCAATTTATTTCTATATAGCAAAATTTATCAAAATTAATTCAACGATTTAAGCGAAAAAACGTAACATACAGACAAACATAATTACTTTCGGATTTATAATATTAGTAAGGTTATTACATATCTATTTAAATTTATTTAATATTTTTATTGTTTACGGAACAGAATGGCTGACTGTAGTTCACGCTTGTCGGGATACCAATATAAAAAACGAAGACTCGAAAAAGATGCAGAGCGGCAAAAGCAAGCAGGGGCTTTAGAGTCCTTTTTAAAGAAAAGTGAGCTTAACAAACCAACGTCACCCATACGAGAAACCGATGAAGTAGCTACGGCTTCGTTTAAATCACATGATGAACATACGCCCGATCCCAATATAATCTGTGAACCTGATGCTTCTACTTCTGGGTCAAGCGCTATTGTAGCTGATGGTGCTATTGCATCTACAAGTGTTTCTGCAGGATCAACGTCATTTTTAGATATCGACCCAGCCACGTGGCCCGTTAGATTAACAGATGCAGAAAGAATATATTTGGTAAATAGAGGTTTTCCTGACCCACTGTATGAATTTGAATTTCCACGGGATAACAATGGTCGAAGGTTTACTTCGAGATATTATAAGAGATAGCTTAACAACGGTGAAGAAATTTTGAGAGATTGGCTTGTATATTCTGTGGCAAAAAATTCGGTATATTGTTTTCCTGCAAAATATTTAATACAACTACAGCTTCCGGTCTATCTGAAGCTGGCTACAAAAATTGGAAGCATGTAGGCGATATGCTTAAATCTCATGAGACATCACGAAACCACAACCGAAAAAGTAGAAGCTGTAAAATTAGGGGTCGAACTTTCACGTAGGTTGAAATCATTTCATACGATAGATGCCGAGTCACAAAGAATAATTAAATCAGAAATAGAACACTGGAATGGAGTTTTGTTACGTATTGCTGCAATCATCAAAATGTTAGCCAAAAACTGCTTGGCTTTTCAAGGTACTTCTGAAAATCTATATCAACATAACAACGGTAATTTTTTAAAACTAGTAGAGTTGTTAGCCGAATTTGATCCTGTTATGCAGGAACATGTACGCAGAGTTTTGAAGAAAGAGGAGAGAAAAGCAATCTACTTAAGTAAAACTATTCAAAATGAGTTTATTGATACAATTTCAAACAGCATAAAAAAACATATTCTGGAAGCTATCATTAAATCGAAATATTATTCTATTATCTTAGATTGTACCCCGGACGGTAGCAAAACATGACCCTCATAATTAGGTATATTTCTATTAATCAAACCGAAGACAATCCAAGAACGTCAGAAATTGTAATAAATGAAAGTTTTTTAGGATTTATACCAATCGAAAAATCTATAGGTCTGGCACTAACAGAAATTATCCTATAACAATTATCAGCACTTGGATTGTGTTTAGAAAACATAAGAGGGCAAGGGTATTATTTTGTAATAGCTTATATTTTGGGTCATTTCACACTTTGCAAGCGATCAATTTATTGTTTTTTCTCTAGTAGCATCGGACCTCTAGAGGGCAAGGGTATTATAATGGATCTAATATGAAAGGTATTCAAAGTGGCGTTCAAGCCAGGATAAAAATCATCAATCCACGGACATTTTATGTTCCTTGTAGTAGTCATTATAGTCATTCTTTAAACTTAGTGGCAAACGACATGGCAAAGTCCTCACTGGAAGCTACACATTTTTTTAGTACTGTGCAAAAAATATATGTTTTCTTTTCCTCTTTAACATTGAGATGGTCAATTCTTTTGAAGAATGTAAAACATTTTACTCTAAAACCACTTAGTAACACGAGATGGGATAGTCTAAACAAGGCAATAAAACCACTAAGACATCAAATAGGACAAGTGTACGATGCATTGTTTAGTGTTTACCAAAACACAGGTACGGATACCTCTACACGAGACGAAGCTTTGGGTTTGTTGAACCAAATTAAACAGTTTAAATTTTTATGTTCCATAATAATTTGGTACGAAACTTTGAATCGGATAAATCGGGTTAGTAAATTAATGCAAAGTAAAGATTTTGATTTCGTTTCTGTTATTAAAATACTTAAAAATACTCAAGATTTCTTTAAACCTCACGTTCAGATGAGTATTTTACTCAAGTTCTTGAAGACGCGAAAGTCTTAGCTTCTGAAATTGATTGCGAGGTGTCAGACTTTGAAAATTTGCCGAAACTTCGTGCTCGATCCCAAAAGAAGCAATTTGGTTACGAGTGTAGTCACGAACCAATCATTGAATCTCGTCAAAAATATAAAATCGAAGTATTTTTTCACATTATAGATACAGCTATAAACTCCTTAGAGTTAAGGTTTTCCCAGATTACTGAGCATAGTAAATATTTTGCTTTTTTATATAACATATATGCCTTAAGAGACTTTCAAAATATGAATTGTTAGAGCATTGTAAGAACCTGGAGACTATTTTAACCCACGACAACTCATGTGATGTGAATGCAATTGACCTTTCAGAGGAGTTATCAGTTCTTTGTATGTTTTTAAACAGTAATTTGTCTCCTCAAACCGTTTTAAAATTCCTAACAGATTTAAGATTTGGTCCAAATATCAGTATTGCGCTCTGGATTCTTTTAACTTTACCAGTTACAGTTGCAAGTGGTGAAAGAAGCTTTTCCAAATTAAAAATAATAAAAAATTATCTGCGATCCACCATGACACAGAATAGATTGTCTGGATTGGCTATGATTTCGATAGAACACAAGATTTGCGACAGTATAAATTTATTAGAAATTATTAAAGATGTTTTATTTACCTAATTTGATTATTTTTAAAAATGACTGATTCGTTTTGTATCGTTACATAATAATGTGTTATTTTTACTTGCTTTAAATTTAAAAACAAATCATTTCTTTTGTTTTTTTATACGTAACGTATGAACCTTAACTTAAATATTATAACAGTTTGTTCCTAATCTTTTTAACTCATTCAATTGGTCTCCATGACAATTTGCATGCTTTTATTCATACTTGTCGCACGCAAATGAATAAAGAGCCATTTATCGCCCGAAAAAACGTGCGTAAAATAGTACTTATCCCGCATGACAGGTTGATGATGATGATGATGAAATTGAAAGATAATATTATGTCGTTAAAAAAATATTTCAATCCATTCAGTAGTTTTTGAGAAATTCTTTAGCAGACATACATATATCCTTATAAACATACTTATACATACATACTCTCATGAACTTTTGTATGCTTGTTCAGAAGCCCCCGTAGACTAACATAGGTGAGTATTATACAATTCCAGCAATATCACATTTCTTTGGAATAGCAAGCTCATGACTTATGTGGTAAACACCAGGGCGACTGTGGTGTAAAGGGCGGCGAATATTAGTTTTGCCCGGAGCGGCTAAATAGCTAGATCGGGCCCTGCATATACATGTGATCTTATCACATATAGGTACATGACGTCTTAGAAACGTCATTGTATGTCAAGGGGTTCACGTGACATGTTCCCATTTGTAAAACCATTGATGCCCTTGAGGACGAATAAACTATGACCTTGACAAAAATATATTTTTTAACCACTGTGTCAGCCCTTCGAAATCAATAAAATTAAATTTTGACATTTTCTTCGTCACTCTAAAGGTAGACTTCCGAGCAAAGCGGCTCTGACGTCACAAACGCAGCGATACTGACGCGGCGACATAGCGATAGTATTATGCACTATGGAAACGTATGAGGCGCCATTCGAGCGCAGCGACACTGATGCGCTCGGCGTCAGTGCGTCTGTGTCGCTCCGCTCGAATTGCGCCCCATACGTTTCCATAGTGCATAATACTATCGCTATGGCGGTGCGTCAGTATCGCTGCGTTAGTGACGCCAGAGCCGCTTTGCTCGGAAGTCTACCTTAAAAGTAATGGAGATATTTGGGGTGGTCACGTTAAAAGGCCCACCCTGTATATTAAAATGTTAGTTTTAGTTCTTGTTATGGTCTTTGTTTGTGGTTGTAGCTTCTCTGTTTAAATGTGCTGCATGATTATCGCTTTGAGTTTGTCAAAGTCCGCGCCGATGAATCTAGCTACGACTTGCTTGCGCTTGATGAGGATGAAGGTCGGCATTGAAGTGATGTTGTAATCGGCGGCGATCTCTTCACCTATATCCACATCGACCTACAAAACAAAAATCAACATTTTAATAGTAAAATCGATTTTTTTTGGAAATACAAGCTTCGGTTTTACTGTGCTAAAACGTTTCTAGTCCAGATAGACTCACCAAATTTCGTAGTGTTATTAGATATATTAGGACATTAAAAATTAATATTTGAGGAAAATATTCGAAAAACTCCGGATAATATAGATAGATACGAGATAACTCGTTGTTTACCGTTGCAGTCAAAGTACCGTGACAGTATTTTCGATCGATTTCCGTAGTTCCGTAATTAAAATTTGGTAACTCCGGAAAATACGTGGTCTGTTAGAAAAGTATCCGACCTTTAGCCGGTAAAAAAAAACTGGCGTACTTGGAGCGTTGGAAATCTAATCACCCAGAAAGTAGTCTCCTTGGGACTCCACACACTTCTCCCAGCACTGTATCGTATGAATTTTGCTCATCTGCAGTTGATTTAATCATCGGAAGTACAACGATTAAATGTTAAAATTTACTCAATAAAACATCAAATCAACATTTTATATTATAAGCAAAACTGTACGGTACTTGAATGTGTATTTGATGGGTATATCTATTGTCGGGATTTGGCGAGCATGTATCAATTGGTTTTAATATTGATTCAAATTCTGGGTACACAACATAGGGTATACGCATTTTTCTATCGAAATTTGAATATATTCCCCAGGACTATATCATCTCTCTTATCTTTTACTATATCATCTGTCGGCATAATAGTGTACATTTTGTTGCAGTCATTCAATTTATGTTGATTAAAAGTCGATTCGGTTGAAAAAATGGTTAAACAGCCATAACATAAATATTTTTTTTTTGATCTAATGTATTCTGATTTGTAGTGAAGTCATGAAATATCTTTAATATATACATAATGGCCTTTTACACCCTCTTCAAATATAATAAATTTACTCCCTACTCCCTATAGTCGTTCCGTCATTTTACTTGCATTAAAAAACCGACGAGAACACTACACACTACGTCACTCGAACACTGCTCGACAGCAACTGACGCTATCTACAGGCGGGAAAAAATTCACGCATGCGCACGAAGGTTCAAGGTCGGCTCATGCAGGCGCGCTTGATTCAAATCCATCAGGTTTTCAAAATAAAAAATTAGGTCGGATACTTTTCTAACAGACCACGTACAGTAGATGAAAAGATAAATTTAAGAAAAATTTTAGCATTTCGGTTATTACTTTGCCAAATTGTCCCAAATTTTAATATAAACATGTTTGGTACCTTTAAGAACAGAATGTTGAGGTGTGAGTTGGCAAGTTCCTGGATACGCGGAGCTATGTTATTGCATTCGTCACTCCATGTGGCGAAGAAATCGACAACGACGAGGTGTTGATTGGCGTCCATCAATTTAGATTCAAAATCTTCCTATAAAAAAAGAGAAGCATATTTTTGTAAGCATATTTAAGTCTACACCATACAAACAAAAATTAACGGAAAGGTTTTTTTCACACGCAACGTCGATCTGGGATGTCCTGATCGGCGTGGGAAGGTAGAGGGGATGTTCGTACGATATCCACGCGTGGTGATCAGTGTGTTTATAGAACTTACGCGTAGCACGTCATAAACAAATAGACCTTTGATGCAAGCGTTCTCCTCAAACTGTATTTTATACATGCGAAAGTACATAAAGAACCGTTCTTCATCAGATTCCAGTTTCTGCATTAATGTATGGTATTCTGCAACTTTTTCTCTTTTTTTATTTATCTCATGAACCCAATATCTTCTCTTCTAAACTTTAGTTTTTGTTTTTGTGGCGCGGAAATATTCATTAAAAAATAGTAAACTCAATCATCCTCAAATTCGCTATCAGAATCAGAAAACACGACTTACAGACGCACTAGTCCACCTTGTGAGAAATTACAATAGGGTTTGATGCAAAATTTACGTTGCATACGCGGGACGAGTGTGCACACCAATTCTTCCAACGTTGCATCGCATACGATGCATACGTGGGACCAGTGTGTCTCTACGTTAAGCCTTTATAGAGCGCCACTATCAAATAATAAGTTTTTTTATAATGAAAGTACATGAACTCTTGGAATATCTTTCTAAAGAAGACACTGGATGTGTAATATCTGGAGACTATAATATAAATATCTTGAAAAGCTCAAGCACAAGCTCTCAATTATTGTCTCCGCTTGAAACATTTAATGCGGTTATGGCCTCAAGGGAAATAAGCCACCCTGGTTCTGTTTCAAGCCTATAACTTAATTGTATGAATTAATACCACATACAGCGTTTATCCCAGAAATTAGTAAAGGGTTAGCGTCAGGAAAGGCATCCGGCTGTAAAACAAACTGCCAAAACCGTACAAATATGACAAGTTCTGTAAATTTAGAATCGGAAACTGCCAGGACGTTCCCCAGAAGCGACACGCAAGGGTCCCGTCTGCCTCTTGTGAGAAATGAGTCATGGGCGAGCTCGGCTGAAGAAGCAAGTCCAGATGAGAAGTGGAACTGTGAATGTTGGATCTATGGACTGGGAAAGGAAGAGAGGTTGAGGACCTAATGATGAGTAGAAGAATTGGAGTTCTAGTATATCGACAAAAATCGACAAAACTAAATGGAGAAAATTGAGTTGCCAAAAGCTTGAGGCAAAATTAAATGAACAAAATTAAGCTGCGCAAACCTTGCTTTGTATTCAAACATCGTTACATTCAACAATTTCACATCAAACTACTTATTTTGTTTATATTATATTTTAGTCTTTATTGCCAATTAAGCCTAAGTAAGGCTAAACAGACGGACAAGACTAGACATACAAGACTTTTTTTATGGGGAAGTAGCAAGCATTAGAGTTAACTTGTCAAGTGGCCCCCTTGGAATTCACGAACATCGCGGTACCGCTTTTCGCATGCCGTCAGGATGCCGTTGTCTTTGATATATCGTGCATTCGTTGCCATACATCCCCCATTTCACATCATGTGCTTAGGGTTTCAGGCATTTTGTTAGTTTAGTTTGGTTTGTTCCTGGCTTTCTGCCCGACACGTTCGTCTGCCTCTTTCATGCTTATAATGCTTTTTATAACGTCATCCGTTGCTGTCCAGTTGTCTTCGGACTTTAGCATGACCTCCAACAGTGTCTTTATTCCTAGTTCTATTTTTGTCCCCCACTGAAATATATACTAACAAAAATACTGGACATATATCGCTGGCTTCTTCCATCTGCCACAAGAGCAACGGCTTTTGCACCAGTTTCAGTTAGAACCACAATATGCACACCAATCTGACCTTTAAAACCCAATATCCTTCATCCTCTGTGCCTGATGTCGAATGAGCAATATTTAATGAAGAACGCAAACCTTTAAATGTTATTCTCGCTTATTAATGTTCATTAACACATTCACTGCCGCGCCTGATTTTATGACTTTCCTGTATCGCCGATTTTTATTTGTTATTTTATTTTTCGTTGGGGACCGTGACACCTGGGACCCAGCGGCACGCTGACAAAACACCGCCGGGTCACCGGTGTCACGGCAGCAGTGAATGTGTTAAGTGAACTGATAAGTACCATACGCTGTTTTTTTTTCTATATCCTGATGGTCTCTTTGATTGTAAAACACTAAAAGTTTTATTAGAAATACTAAAACAACTTCAATATTAAAAACTGACACAATGACCCGAAATTTTTTGCATCTGAGTTTATATATAATCTTAAGTTTTCATTTGTAAAATTAGTTATCTTCTTAAGGTGCCGTACTCTCCGAGAACTTAGGCAACCTCTCGCGCATACTTGTGGAACGCACCATGCACTAATATCTTGCAGTTTATCGCCGTTTCCCAACGGCACAAATTTGCTTATATTCTTTTAACAGAAAAAGATAGCAATTTTTTTTCTTTACAAAATTTGTTAAGAAAAATTATTTTTTTTTCAAATATGCAAAAATATAGGTATGGTTCTGGGAATACAAAATTCGATGACGTCATTACTCCAGTTTCCAAATATGGAAAAATATGCAAATTTGGCTTAAAATGCTCCAATCAAGGACCATCAAGAATCAAGACTCAATCCCATTTAAGAACCTCTTTTCAGATTTTTTCTATCGTTTTCCGTTTTCTTACAATAGAGCTAGAGCATTTTTTTGGTCTGTCAACTTGAGAAAACTCGTTTTGTTTCCATAACTGTAATTCTGCAGAAAACTCATCAATGTCCAAAAATTGCTTGCTTAAAGGTCGATTCCCATATGCGCGACACTCAGCTACGCGACGTCGTGCGACATCGCCTGTCAAATAATGATTAAATTGTTTTTAAATGCGCACATTCTCACTATGGCTACGCGACAGCTACGTGACGTACCCATTTAAAACAATGTAAAGGTCGATTCTCATATGCGCGACACTCAGCTACGCGACGTCGTGCGGCATCGCCTGTTGAATAATGATTACATTGCTTTAAATGAGCACGTCGCGTAGCTGTCACGTAGCTCATTTAAAATAATTGAGAGAACGTGCCCATTTAAAATAATGTAATCATTATTTAACAGGCGATGTCGCGTGACGTCGCGTAGCAGAGAAATCAGAGAAACGGCCCTAAAGTAGTCTTCAGCCATCACCGAGTGTGAAACGCACATAGTTGCTAATAGAACAAATAATGTAGAAAGTGATTTCTTCGAATTGTAATACGAAAATATTTCTGTGCGGTGGCTGCTGTGACATTAGAACGATTTTGTTGTTGTGAAACTATTCTGGTAATTTTAAAGCATTCTTGGTCTTCTTCTTGGTCTTTATAAATGTTTTGGCTAATTCACAAATATTACTAAACACCTGATCTATACTTTTCATTTGACTTATAACAGTATCTCCTCGTTCAACAGCTATAAATAGATCAAAATTTACAGACTGTAGCAGCGCCGTCGTTTGGATTTTGAGGCCCGGGCATATATATATTGAGGTGGGGCCCCCAGTAAATAAAAAAGTGAATAAACAAATAAATTCTTTAATTTTTAATACAAACAAGAAAGGACATATGTATAGGAACATATGTATAGAAGAAATATATATTAACACTCTCGCTGCGTACGACGCACATGCGCGTCCAACTGAGCCCTTGCCATGTGCGAATGACGCTCATGCGCGTCCTCTGCTTATTTAGTTTCATTTTCGGTGCGAACGACGCTCATGCGCGTCCAACTGAGCTCCTCCCATGTGCGAATGACGCACATGCGCGTCCTCTGCTTATTTAGTCGTATTTGGCCCTATTTAGACATTCAGTACGGTGCAAGCATTCGTGAAGGGCTGTTTTTTGTGTTTAGTGTAGTGGTTAGCGACTTTTGACAAACTTTCGTTCTGTGTTTACCCTTATAAAACGGATAACAAACAACCGGCTTATTTAGCCGTATTTAGACAGTCAGTACAGTGCAAGCATTCGTGAAGGGCTGTTCTTTTGTGTTTAGTGTAGTGGTTGGCGACTTTTGACAAACTTTCGTTCTGTGTTGACCCTTATAAAATGGATAACAACCAACCGGGACCTTCAGGCATCAAACGCCGTAGAGCAGTTTCTTTTACCGACTCTAATGGGTCTACAGACGAAGAAATGGAAAGTTTTTTATCTGAATCCGATAGTGAAGATTACGGTCCAACATCGGAAGAAGAAACGGAGTCGGAGAATGAAGAAAATGAAGAATCTGCAGAAGAAAACGTGCAAGACGATACATGGCAGAATGAATGTAACGGCATGACAGAAATTCCATTCTTGAACGAAAGTAAATTATTATTGAGACCAGAAAACGAAGAACCATATGATTATTTTCGCCTATTACTCGACGATAATTTACTAAATCAAATTGTCGCCGAAACCAATCAGTATGCGGAAGATTATTTTTTGACTAGAAATCTAACACCAAGAAGTAGGATATCCCACTGGAAGCCTTTATCCAAGGAGGAGCTGTTGGTATTTATTGGTTTGACATTCCACATGGGGACCATCAAATTAAATCGAGTCCAAGATTATTGGAAAAAGCATTGGCTTTATAATTTATCGTGCTTTTCGAACTATATGGGCCGAGGTCGGTATTTGCTAATAATGCGTTGCCTGCATTTTGCCAGAAACCCAGAAATTGGGGAACCTGAACCACAAGACCGTCTTTATAAAATTAAACAAATTCTAACGTATTTCAACGAGAAGATGAATAATCTTTATTGTCCAGATAAAAACCTTTCACTTGACGAGTCTATGGTGTTATGGAAGGGAAGACTCGTTTTTCGTCAGTATGTTCAAAACAAAAGGCATAAATATGGCATCAAACTGTATATGCTTACAGAGCCAGATGGTTTGGTACAAAAGTTTATGGTATATACCGGTCGGCACGATATAACGGGAGGCAAAGGCCATGCTCAAAAGGTCGTTTTAGAGCTGTTGGCAGGTAAACTTGGTCAAGGGCATTCGGTTTATATGGACAGTTTTTACAACTCCATTGAACTTGCATTTTTATTACTCGAGCAAAGAACTTTTTCTACGGGAACCTTACGTGTGAGTAGAAAGGGACTACCTGCAGAGGTAATTACTTCAAAATTAAAAAAAGGGTAAATCATTGCTAAATATAAGAGAGACGTCATGATTGGGAAGTGGAAGGATAAAAGGGATGTCTCGTATATATCAACGGAATTCCAAAATTCTATGCAAAATGTTGCAAATAGAAGAGGTCAAGAAAAAGAAAAGCCTTTGCCGATTATAAAATATAATGAGTTTATGAGTGGCATTGATCGCCAAGATCCTATGTCCTACTACCCGTCTCAACGTAAGACTGTACGGTGGTACAAGAAGCTGGGTGTACATATTTTACACCTTTTGTTTCAAAATTCTTACCTGCTGTATAATAAATATAGTGGCAGGAAATTGTCACTATATGAATATCGGCAAAACATTTTAGAAAAGATACTTCCTGAGAAGAAAGATTTGCGTGGTACGAACAAAAGAACACAACATTTGCCGACAAAAATCGACGCAACGAACGATAAAGGGAAAACGCAAAGAAAAAGATGCCGAGTATGTGTCCAACAAAAAAAAAGGAAGGACACCATTTACCATTGTGAAACATGTAAAGATATGCCGGGCCTATGTTTGGGAGAGTGTTTCAAAAATTATCATAAAAAATAATATATATCGCAAATATATGGTTGTTTTTATTATTTATCAGGTTTATTTTTTTTGTTCTGCAATCAATCAATTGTACATAAAATAAGTTATGTTTACCCCAACTATATGTTTTTCAAAATATACATTTTTTATGTTTTTTTCTGTTTTTTTTACTTTTGTTACGTTGAAAATCATGAATTACTGTTTCATTTTTTTATTGTACAATCATATTATACATAAAATAAGTTATACGTACCCCAAATATATGTTTTTCAAAATATACATGTATATATATATATATATATATATATAATATATATATATATATATATATATATGTTTTTCAAAATATACATTATATATATATATATATATATATATATATATATATATATATATATATATGTTTTTCAAAATATACATTTTTTATTATTTTTTCTGGTTTTATTTTTTTTTACTTTTGTTAGGTTGAACATCATGAATTATTGTTTTTGTTTTGAAAAAAAACAGGTTTTTATTTTACGGACTGAAAATTTCATTTAAAAAAAATATCTTAATTTCAGCTCCCGGCGAACGCCTACTTATTTTCGTCCGCAGCGAAAGTGTTAATATAAAAGAAAAACAAGATTGAACTTTATTTTCCTTGCTTTAATTTCAGCAAAATGGGGGGGTCCCCACTGCCTTTGTGGGGCCCCTCCTAGCCTATGTGCCCCGGGCATTCGCCCGATTGACCGCTAGCGACGCTACTGGACTGTAGAATTCTACTTAAAGGTTAACATGCTGACGATAAATTACTAGTCATAATCGGGCGAAAGAATTACAAAAGTTTTGAGAATGTCTTTTAATATAGTCCATTTTTTTTGAGAATGCAGTTCAGGGAAGATAGGGCCTATTTGACCTTGTTCCCTGATTGGCTTAAATCGAGGAGAAGTTCACACTCAAGATATTTACTTCTCCATCTCTCTCTCTATTTCCCTACATTTGCACATTTGTCACTGGCGTAGAATTGGTGATATGTAAATTTGTGATATTAAATTATTAAAGATTTAGGTTTAGTAGGGGAGAATTATTTAGATATATTTGGTCGTTTAAGATGGTGCCTTTTTTATTATATTTGTTAATTTCTAAACTTTCTAATAAGTTAAGTTTTTTACTTTTTATTTCTGTGTAAAATATCAAATTTATTATTAAATTTGTTGTTTTCTAAGCAATGGTTGGCGAAAGTAGACTGACTCTATGAAAACTGACTCTATATTATACACTATAACTTATTAGAAAGTTTAGAAATTAACAAATATAATAAAAAAGGCATCATCTTAAACGACCAAATAGATTTATATAATTCTCCCCTACTAAACCTAAATCTGTAATAACCAATTGAATTTAGCGCCAAATTTTGTAACTAGATTGACAATTTGTCATAGTGTAAATCAGGTTTCTAGTTACTGCATTCTTAAAAAAATGGACTATAGTTTTAAAATGACGGAAGAAAAGGAGGAACAGGCCGTCTGCTACTTCACATCTATTTGAAAGTCTTGCGCATGCGCATTGTAGTCGAAAGACGCGTAAAAAAATAATTTGAATATATTTTGTGAAGGGTCTGCTTTATAACCAGGATGGCAAGGACTGTTGCTTTAATCTAGGTTAGATTGGATGAGAGACCCGGGTTTGAATCTTGGGCGGGGAGGCGACAACTAGGGCGGTTTTCATTAACCGTCCGGGGTGCCCACCCTGGATGAATGCAAAATATGCGATACGGGGTGGGGCATACTAAAAGGCAAATTGCAAGGTTAGATTGCGTGACATGCCGCGTAGCGTTAGATAAATCAAGAGTACATAAGGGCGATG
Source organism: Phosphuga atrata (assembly GCA_944588485.1). Lineage (NCBI taxonomy): Eukaryota > Metazoa > Arthropoda > Insecta > Coleoptera > Silphidae > Phosphuga > Phosphuga atrata. Next base: position 7,255,892 of record OX155904.1, on the reverse strand, counting down.
GCGCGATCTCTCGATTCAGGATAAGTTACAGTGGCAAACTGTTCATTTTTACCTTCTCTTCGATTTCGAGGACCATTTTAGTGGGTCAATCGAGGGGCTCAGTGTGCGGATGGAACTGCGACAAACACGCTCGCCAACGTGGCAATGTCGAACAGAGACAAGTATCTAAAGATTCTAAAGATGTCGAATAACGTTCCGTTTATAAGAGGACTCGACTGTGACGTTTTTGTTTATTTTTCGACGCGCACCGTTGCCTTATCCATCCTCCGCAAACATCATCCCATCACGCAAATAACGTTCTACCCAAAGAAATAACGAACTTTGTAATGCAATTCCACAATTCCGATCAACATAGACTAAAACATCCGCCAAAAAAACCTTTTTAAGCAAATTTGATTCGGCTCATACTATTTCGTTTCGTATGTCCGGCAACGTCGGCCACTATTCGAATCCGGAATAAAGTTTTTGCCGCGTCACCTTGTTTATCGGTCATCCAATTTACACTTTCCTCCTTTTCTAGCTCACAGAGTTTGCGGCATTTTCTGTCCTACTCTTGTGTTTCTTATTCCCGATTACAAGGAAATACAGAATGACTAATCTACTCGGAACAGAACGACTAAATCAGTTTCGAAATCCTATTAAGTTATTCTAGATGGATTAACGGATCCAGTTAGAATAACTATACTTATAACAGTATCCTCATGATATAAATAGATCAAAATTTACAGACTGCAGAATTCTGTATAAAGGTAGAGGAAAAGCAAATAAAGTGGATGCAGTTAACATACTGACGATAAAAACGCTAGTTTTAATCGCGTGAAGGAATTGCAAAGCTTTTGAGGAAGTCTCCATGTCTTTTACTCATAGATGGGCATTAACTCGTTAATCCGTTAATCGTTAATTAACGAAGTTAACAAAATGCTTAACTGATTAACTTTTAAGTTAACTCAAAAAATGTTAACGCTCTTGTTAACTTCCGTTAAATTGAACTTCCGTTAACTTTAGTCCGTTACATTGGTTGTTGGTTGACATGTTGTCATTTTTGGTTTGAATTACGCGCTACGCGGGCATACCAACAACAACCCAAAAGAGCAAAAATTCAGAGTCGAGAAACTACAGAGCCCAAAAAATAAAGCGACCCTGTTGATTATTTGCTCTGTGCGAGTTATTATAACCTGCCTTTTTTTAGTGTTATCGTCATTTTTAACCGACTTCATTTATATTTTATCATTCTTCATTTATTTATCTTTTCGTTTGTGTTGGTTCTTGGTGGTAATAGTTGATGGTGTAACATTACAAGATTACATCATGAACACTACTACTTCTACGCAAAGTACGCAAAGCTCTGAAAGTGAAACTGAATCAAATCCTTGGCCACACTTTAGTGATTACTTTGATTTATGAATGCAAACTGTGTTTGCCTAATGTTTGTACAATAAAGGCTCACATGTCTAGTCTTAATAATCTCAAACAACATGTGAAAACGACGCATGCAAATATGTGCAGATTGAAGAAAACGTAAAAGCAGCGTCAACTCGTGAGAAAAAGAAAACCGTCAGAACGGTTTTCTTTTCAGCCCTCATCAAGTGCTGCGAATTCGAATTATTCTGATGTTGCACCTTTCACCTCAACCTGTTAAAAGATTACGTGAACAAAGCATTGGTGAATCTTCTGGCATCGCGGCTACTTGCATGTTACCAGTGGCTAGAGCGCTTGCCTTAATTCAAGCTGAATCTCAAGCATATCTTGGAACTCTGTTTAGAAAATATTTTTTAACCTTTTATTTTGTTCTAACGAATGAATGACATTTGAAGGTTTTCCCTTTTTCAAAAAGGACAAAATTGCAGTTTAAAAACACAAAATTATGATTTAAAAGGACAAAATTCAGATTTGAAAATTTCGCTTCAGATTTGAAAATTTAACTCCTAAATAGAACATTTTGCTTGTAAATTTAAAATTTTGCTTGTAAATTTTAAATGTTGCTTATAAACTGAACATTTTGCTTCTAAATTTTGGTTCTAAATTGAAAATTTTGCTTCTAAATTTTGGATCAGATTTAAAAATTTTGCTTCTAAATTTAACATGTTGCCTCTAAATTTTAAATTTTGCTTCTGATTTTAAAACTTTGCTTCTAAACTTAACATTTTGCTTCTAAATCGAAAATTTTGCTTAAGATTTGAAAATGTAGCTTCTAAATTGTACATTTTGCATTTATATTTGAAGAAATGCACCAATTTGCTTTCTAAAAGTGAAATACAAGGGTTCCTAAACTCCACATCTACCATACTCTCTTGAAGTCCTCTTCGTCCCTCCTGATTTCAATATAATGTTGCATATTTCGAGGGGGGGTTTGAACCATCAAGACACCCCCCCCCCCCTGGCTACGCGCATGACGCTCTGTATTGACAAAGGGAAGCAAATGGAAATGAAAAGGATGGGGCCAGTATTAGCGGAAGCAGCAATAATGAAGTAGAAGAAGAAGAAGTATATTTTCAGCTCTGTTACTCAGTCTGAAGAAGATAGGTCTAGAGGACGCCAAAAATCTCTCAAAAACAAGGCGCAGAACTTGGCTGGACTTAAATTCAAAAGAATCTTTTTTTTAAATATACAGGGTGGGGCAAATTCAAATATACAGCAGCTAATAATATGCTAATAAAGTCAACCATGTTTCCGCATAAACACATCCATAAGCAAAACTGGGTCTCAAACGACCATATTACGCGCAACCAAGTTGACCACATCATTGTAGATGCCCGTCATGGCAACAATATTATAGACGTAAGAAGCCTGAGAGGAATAGACGGAGACACAGATCATTACTTAGTCAGAGCAAAAGTCAAGTCCAGAATATCTAGCCACAAATACAATAAAACAACAATAAACCCACAATGGAACATGGACGAAATACACAATGCAGAGAAACAACAAAACTATAGAGAACAACTTGAACAAACCTTGAACTCTGAAAGAGAAGACAATGATATAGAACAGCTATGGGAAGCGACTGCCGAAATAATAACCAAGACAGCTGACAAGATCTTTGGAAGGAGTAAGCAGAAGAGGGCAAAAACATGGTATGACGAGGAATGTCGGAAACAACTGGAAAAAAGACAAACAGTAAGAAAGACTTGGATACAACTGCAAACATACCAAAGTAAAAAGGAATATGACGACTGTCGAAAAGAAACAAGAAAAATAATACGCACAAAGAAAAGAAACTACGAACAACAAAAATATGAAACTATGGAGAGAGACCGGCCCAAACCAGGCTCCAGAGAATTCCACAAAGCAATTTCCTCTGAGAAAAGAGGGCATAGAGCCAATTCCATCCACACACTGAGAGACAACCAAGGCCGTATGATAATCGACGGTAAAGAAATAACTGAAGAATGGAAAAAGTATTTTAGAGACCTTCTAAACATCATACAGGAAGAACAGCACAAAGAAGAGATCTATATCACAGCGGACATGCCCGTCAAAAATCCTTCCTTTGAAGAAACCCAAAAGGCCTTAAATAAGCTGAAAAATCACAAAGCGCCGGGTACGGACGAGATACCAGCAGAACTTCTGAAATATGGGGGAGACGCACTACATCGCCAAATCCACCAGCTAATAACGCACATATGGTTAGAAGAAAGGATACCAGCACGATGGAAGGAAAACATAATAGTGCCCATCCACAAAAAAGGGGACAAAACAAAATGCGCGAATTATAGAGGAATCTCACTCCTAAACACGGCATATAAAACCCTCTCAAACATCATTCTTAGTAGACTAATCCCTTATGCTGAAAATGTCCTAGGCGAATATCAAGCCGGGTTTAGGGCAAACAGATCAGCAATAGATCAACTATTCACGCTGAGACAACTTCTAGAAAAGGGATGGGAGTATAACAAACCCATACACAATCTTTTCATAGACTTTCGACAGGCATATGATAGCGTAGAAAGAATGCCATGGCGGAGTTCTCAATACCAAAGAAACTCATTCGGATGACCAAAGTCTGTATGGAGGGTGGAATATCTAAAGTACGTGTAAATAATAAACTGTCTGGCAGCTTTGAAATCAACAGTGGACTTAAACAGGGTGATGCGTTATCTCCACTACTATTCAACCTTGTATTAGAGAAAGCCATGAGGTCGGCCGAAATAAAAACAGAATTGCTATCGGGTCAAGGTCCCAAAGTGTTACTCGCATATGCAGATGACATAGATCTCGTTGGAGACTCCATTCTATCCACGAAAGACATTTTCAACAAGGTGGAAGGAGCAACAAGTGAAGTAGGGCTGAAGATTAATGAAGAGAAAACGAAATATATGTGTATAAATAGAACGACACGAAGAGACAGAATAGGACAAAATATGACGATCAACACCTTTAATTTCGAAAGAGTACAACGTTTTAAGTATCTGGGGGCCGTAATCACAGCGCACAACGATGTTACCGAAGAAATAAAAGACAGAATCCAATCTGCAAACCGCTGTCTATTTGCACTGAATAAGCTCATAAAATCTAAAAATCTCACAAGAAGTTCAAAGATCAAAATCTATAAATCCATCGTCAGACCTGTAATAACATACGGATGCGAAACGTGGACCATGACCAAAGCAAAGGAAGAAAAGCTCAGACGCTTTGAACGAAAAATACTTTTTCGGACTAATTTTCTAATACATACTAATACTAATACTAATTTTCGGACCTCACCATGACATCACCACAGACCAGTATAAGATCAGAACCAATATCGAATTAAAAGCACTCTACAACGACACCGATATTGTCCAAGAAATTAAATCACAGCGACTAAGATGGGCAGGCCACGTGCACAGACTGCATAACGACAGACTTGTAAAACTGGTATGGGAGGAGATTCCCACGGGCAAGAGACCGCTCGGACGTCCCAGAATGCAATGGAGAGATAACATCCAAGCAGATCTCCGGAAAATGAACATTCCATTTGACCCTAGGTTGATGGGAGACCGAACAAATTGGAAAAAAGTTGTACAGTCAGCCAAGACCCACCCATGGTTGTAGCACTACGTGATGATGATGACAGGGTGGGGCACATAAAGTGTTACAGAGCAATAACAGTCAAGCTATTGATTATATTCAAAAAAGTTTCAGACAAATGTTTTAGGGATCGAGAGGGCCGTCATACTGGACTACTCTATTTTTTTATAGGTGGAGGCGCTGAAGTCAAGGTCACCTCCACTTTTTTAAATGGAATCATGTATTTTTTTTCGATAACATTATTGCGATAATATTACTGTGATGAATGAGATTTTTGGCGAAAAGTGGATAGGACGAGGCGATCCTGTAGCTTGGCCACCTCGTTCGCCAGATCTAACATCACCCGATTACTTTTTATGGGGGTTTATCAAAAATCGCGTAATGGCGGTAGCACCTACCACGCTTGATGACATGAAGGAAAGAGTCCGCCGAGCTTGTACCGAAATTACACAACAAATGTTGGCTGAAGTTAGACGGTCTTTTCACCAGCGGATTAACAAGTCGAGGGTCAATCGAGGGTAATTGTTTACAAGTCTTTTGTTTACATCTTCTGTAGGTAGACCGAAACCAAGGTTAGTCGATCCTTTGAAAGTGATTATTCCGATATTTTTCGATATTTTCGACTATTTTTCATACCTTGCATGACTAGAATGACCTTGTGTTGCAAGTCGTTGAATTCGTCTTAATATCGGCAATAATATTATCGAAAAGAAATACATGATTCCATTTAAAAAAGTGGAGTTGACCTTGACGTAGCTTCAGCGCCTCCACCGATAAAAAAATAGTGTGGCCCAGTATGACGGCCCTCTCGATCCCTAAAACATTTGTCTGAAACTTTTTTGAATATAATCAATAGCTTGACTGTTATTGCTCTGTAACACGTTATGTGCCCCACCCTGTATAGTACTGCAATCCCATCAAGCGCCACAGTAGAACCGTTCTTTTCAACAGGGAAAGATATTTTGAGAGCTAAACGCTCATCACTGTCAGATGACAATTTTAATCTGCTTATGTTCTTTCATGAAAGGCAACATAAACGTACAACTAATGACAAATTAGGAATAATACAATAAATAGCCTGTTTCTTACATATTAGTTAGTCTTCCATAGATGGTGTGTAGGTATATGCTATTGACGCTTGTATCTGCTATTGATCGCTACTGACGCTTGTAATAATTAATTCAATTAATCTATCTGTATCCCATTGAAAAAGGTACCAAAAGCAAAGTTTTGGATGGTTAACTTTTAACGGTTAACTTTAACTTAAATTTTCGAAATTTTAACGCTTTAACCATTAACGAAGTTAACTTTAGTATTAACGAGTTAACGTTTAACGAAGTTAACTTTTGGATTAACTGTGCCCTAACCTGCGCCTAAGTCTTTTCACTACAATGCGCATACGCAAGAGTTTTAAATAGATGTTGCAGACAGGCCTGTCTCTCCTTTTCTTCCGTCATTTAATACTAGTAAAAGCATAGGTTTTAACTAGTATTAAATGACGAAAAGGAGAGACAGGCCTGTCTGCAACATCTATTTAAAACTCTTGCGTATGCGCATTGTAGTGAAAAGACTTAGGCGTTAAAAATAATTTGAATAATTTTATGAAGGGTCTGCTTTATAACTAAAAGTGTAATAATTTTTCTTTGTGTAATAATTTGTGATAATGATGAATTTCTGCTCACAGATTACGTTATGAAAAAGCTAGATCAATTCTTTAAGTCATTTATCCATCAATCTGAGGAACTCAAGAATGAAATGTGTGAGCTTCATGAGAAAGCTGGATAACTTGGGACTATTCTTGAACAGGTCTTGGTGACATGTGACACGTTTATAAAGAGTTATCCTGGTAACAGTTTAACCACTCGAAAAGCTCTCAAAATGAAAATTGGTAGATTAGAAGAAGTTAAAAATGCGAATATTAAGAATTCTGTGGATAAACTACGATCTGCAATTGCGAAACTTTGGGAAAAATGCTGCGTTTCTCCTGATGAAAGATTCAAATGTGTTACTTCCATTGTAATACTTATTCTGAAGAATTGCTTAGCCTTCATGATTAAAAAATTGTTACGCTAAATGACTATTATAAAAAACACAGTGAGATATTTGAGCTATGCAAGCAAAGAGAAGAACTGTGGGCCAAAGAGCTGGAAATGGAAGAATCAGCTAACGAACCCAACCGTTATAACAATCGCGGCGGCCCACTTATGAAAGAGGAGAAAGAAAGGAACATTTTAAGAAAACGCATTCCTGAATTTGAGGAACGAATATTTGAATTGACAACAAAGTACGAGGTGAAATTTGGCAAACCATTTTAGCACATCATTAAGAAAGGTTATGAAGACAGAGAAAAGAACAAGAAAACAAAGCTCGTAAACAACAAAGAGACTTAATTGCTCTTATACGTGGAAGGTCCCACCTGGTCCCACCCAATCTCGCCAGATTGGCAACAACAATGCCGTGGTGCCGAGTTTTCCGCCATCAAATGCATTTTCTGGTAGAAAGTCAGATAAAAATAAGAAAAAGAAAGTTGAGACTGCTCTACTAGAAATACAAATAAACGACGGTACCATTCCCAAAACAAAATTGCGTTTTTCAAGCGTAAAGAAACGTGTTGCAAAAATGTGTCCTCTATCCAAGCTGTTGCAACAGGAGGGGGAAAAGTCGATGAGAATCTTGATTACAGTTTCTTTGAGAGTTTCGTGCCGATTGAAGAGACGTCAATTGTTGATTTTAAATTGGTGAGGGAAAAGCGTCTAGCAAAGAAGTGGGTCGTAGTACAACGTTCGACATTTCTGTTCCACTTAGTCCCTTAGCTGCTCACTAACAACCCTCTATAAAGCTGCAAACAAGACCTTCTATTTCTGACGCACCTAGGCCAAATTTGGATCCAAAGATCGAAATATCGTAATCTAAAAAAATCAATTCTCGTTATTATTCCTGCGATATTTATGTAATGTTTATTTCCCAAATTTGATTAAGCTCAAACTATTTAGTTTCGTATGTTCGGCAACGACGGCTACTATTCGAATCCGGAATAAAGTTTTTGCCACGTCACCATGTTTTATCGGTCATCCAATTTTTACTTTCCTCCATTAATAGCTCAGTGTTTTCGTATTTTCTGTCCTACTATTGTCTTTCTTATTCCCGGTTACAAGAAAATACAGAATGAGTAATCTGGTCAGAACAGAATGACCAAATCAGTTTAGAATTCCTATTAAGTTATTTTAGATGGATCAACGGATCCAGTTAGAATAAGTAAACTTATAACAGTATCCACATGATATAAATAGGACAAAATTTACAGACTGCAGAATTCTGTATAAAGGTATAGTAAAAGCAAATAACGTGTATGCAGTTAACATACTCAGGTTAAATTCGCCAGTTATAATCGCGCGAAGGAATTGCAAAGCTTTTGAGGAAGTCTCGATTTCTTTTACTAGTTTTAAAATGATGGTAGAAAAGGAGAGACAGGCCCGGCTGCAACTTTACATCTATTTGTAAGTCTTGTGTATGCGCATTGTAGTGAAAAGGCTTAGGCGTAAAAAACAATTTGAAGATATTTTGTCTGCTATAGGGTCTGCTTTATAACTAGAAGGGTAATAATTTTTCTTATTTGGGATCGAGAAGTCGCGCGATATTTGGTGTGCATTTATCTGCTCTAATATAACACTTATTTTCAAAGGAGTAATTCGTTCAGTGCCAAACTGTAACCCCCAATATACATTAGTTCTCACCCGTGCCAAAGAGACACTTGAAACTTGTACGCGTGAAAGTTACTCCTTTCAAAAATAAGACTGTTTAGATTAAGTTTTGTTAAGTAAGATTTAGTGAGATTGGTTAGATTAAGTTATATTAGAGCAGATAAATCCAGACCACACATCGCGCGGGAGTGCGATCTCTCGATCCAAAATAAGAAAAAATGCTACACTTTCAAGTTATAATATTTCTCCTCTTAATCTTTAGCACGGGTGGCAACTAATGATTAGTGAACCCGGCTGTAACGTTTGGGTTCGTTAAGAAAACTAATATTTAACAAACGATAATTTTAATAACGGTTTATTACATTCGACCCAGTCACGGCGATAATACCAACTGTTGTAGATTTCGATCGGATCTGGGCCTATCACAGCCATGAATGTTGCTGCTTGGACCTCGCCTGGCTTTTAGTCTAGTTGAACGGCAATGGCATACCACTATTGTAACCATTTTTTTCATCTCGTTGATTTGTCCGAGTCAATTTGTAGATTAGCTGGCGGCTTTATTCCAGATACTGCATCGTTCGTATCCATTTTACAACTTTTTAGTCAAGTTTTAATATCGCGTGTTGTTTGAATCCGCGAAAATAGGACGTGCTGCTGCAAAATATCTTATATTAGAGAACAAAGATCACAATTTGATAATTATCATTGAACATCATACCTGGACACTATGCGTATGGAGCCCTCTCTCTCCTATGGCTCTACAGCCCAAGGTTGGGCCCTAGCCTCCCTCAATTTATTCCTCCAGGCGCTTCTGTCCGTTGCTACCATCTTCCAGCCTCAAATCCTTAGCAACCCTCTGGCATCTTCTTCAAGTTCCTATAGAGTATTCCGTTTTCGTTTGCCAGTTCTGCTTTGTTATGAGGTTAGATCCACTCCGTTAGTTGTTTTACGAGGGAAGGTTACTAACCCGCCCTCAACCCTCCTCCTTTATCCGGGCTTGGGACCGGCAGGGGCAAATCTGTGCTACTCGATCCACTCAGATTACCCCAGGCGGAGTTCCCTGGCAAGATGGTCTGCCAAAAGATGTCAATGGAATTTTGGAAAAATCCATTAATGATTTTGCAGATGTTATAAAATTCATTGGGTTGGACTCTGAATCTCATCAACAAAAGATTGTCATTTTTAAAAAGAAGTTTAAAATGGTCATGGACAGTAGGGTAAACGATATAAATGATATAAAAGAGACAATAGTGATAGGTTTGAAGGGCTACTTAGCAAGTCGGAGAAGCTCTGTAAGCAACTAAGCATTCAAATGCCGACCCATGGATGCGAGAATCAGAACTTGTGTAAAGAAGAAAAAGCATTAAAGAGACAAGTTAAGGAATTACAAATTGGTGTAGATTTGCACATGCTGGAACTAGATGCTTTAAAAGAACGCCGAGAGTATGTTTGTCAGAAATTAGATTATTCAGCATTTTCAATTCGTCACAGTCCATTGACATCAGGTGAAGAATTCGATGTATACGTTAAGGGGATTGAAGAGATGGAAAATGAAACGTGCACTCGTGAAGAAATATTCATCACCATCAAGCAGAAAATTTTAAGATTGGTTAAAGAATTTGAGATTAAACCAAGCTTGGACTTTGAAAAATGGTCATTTGTGAGGATAATGATGAATTTCTGCTCACAGATTACGTTATGAAAAAGCTAGATCAATTCCTTAAGTCATTTATCCATCAATCTGAGGAACTCAAGAATGAAATGTGTGAGCTTCATGAGAAAGCTGGATAACTTGGGACTATTCTTGAAGAGGTCTTGGTGACATGTGACACTTTATAAAGAGTTATCCTGGTAACAGTTTAACTACTCGAAAAGCTCTCAAAATGAAAATTGGTAGATTAGAAGAAGTTAAAAATGCGAATATTAAGAATTCTGTGGATAAACTACGATCTGCAATTGCGAAACTTTGGGAAAAATGCTGCGTTTCTCCTGATGAAAGATTCAAATGTGTTACTTCCATTGTAATACTTATTCCGAAGAATTGCTTAGCCTTCATGATTAAAAAATTGTTACGCTAAATGACTATTATAAAAAACACAGTGAGATATTTGAGCTATGCAAGCAAAGAGAAGAACTGTGGGCCAAAGAGCTGGAAATGGAAGAAGCAGCTAACGAACCCAACCGTTATAACAATCGCGGCGGCCCACTTATGAAAGAGGAGAAAGAAAGGAACATTTTAAGAAAACGCATTCCTGAATTTGAGGAACGAATATTTGAATTGACAACAAAGTACGAGGTGAAATTTGGCAAACCATTTTAGCACATCATTAAGAAAGGTTATGAAGACAGAGAAAAGAACAAGAAAACAAAGCTCGTAAACAACAAAGAGACTTAATTGCTCTTATACGTGGAAGGTCCCACCTGGTCCCACCCAATCTCGCCAGATTGGCAACAACAATGCCGTGGTGCCGAGTTTTCCGCCATCAAATGCATTTTCTGGTAGAAAGTCAGATAAAAATAAGAAAAAGAAAGTTGAGACTGCTCTACTAGAAATACAAATAAACGACGGTACCATTCCCAAAACAAAATTGCGTTTTTCAAGCGTAAAGAAACGTGTTGCAAAAATGTGTCCTCTATCCAAGCTGTTGCAACAGGAGGGGGAAAAGTCGATGAGAATCTTGATTACAGTTTCTTTGAGAGTTTCGTGCCGATTGAAGAGACGTCAATTGTTGATTTTAAATTGGTGAGGGAAAAGCGTCTAGCAAAGAAGTGGGTCGTAGTACAACGTTCGACATTTCTGTTCCACTTAGTCCCTTAGCTGCTCACTAACAACCCTCTATAAAGCTGCAAACAAGACCTTCTATTTCTGACGCACCTAGGCCAAATTTGGATCCAAAGATCGAAATATCGTAATCTAAAAAAATCAATTCTCGTTATTATTCCTGCGATATTTATGTAATGTTTATTTCCCAAATTTGATTAAGCTCAAACTATTTAGTTTCGTATGTTCGGCAACGACGGCTACTATTCGAATCCGGAATAAAGTTTTTGCCACGTCACCATGTTTTATCGGTCATCCAATTTTTACTTTCCTCCATTAATAGCTCAGTGTTTTCGTATTTTCTGTCCTACTATTGTCTTTCTTATTCCCGGTTACAAGAAAATACAGAATGAGTAATCTGGTCAGAACAGAATGACCAAATCAGTTTAGAATTCCTATTAAGTTATTTTAGATGGATCAACGGATCCAGTTAGAATAAGTAAACTTATAACAGTATCCACATGATATAAATAGGACAAAATTTACAGACTGCAGAATTCTGTATAAAGGTATAGTAAAAGCAAATAACGTGTATGCAGTTAACATACTCAGGTTAAATTCGCCAGTTATAATCGCGCGAAGGAATTGCAAAGCTTTTGAGGAAGTCTCGATTTCTTTTACTAGTTTTAAAATGATGGTAGAAAAGGAGAGACAGGCCCGGCTGCAACTTTACATCTATTTGTAAGTCTTGTGTATGCGCATTGTAGTGAAAAGGCTTAGGCGTAAAAAACAATTTGAAGATATTTTGTCTGCTATAGGGTCTGCTTTATAACTAGAAGGGTAATAATTTTTCTTATTTGGGATCGAGAAGTCGCGCGATATTTGGTGTGCATTTATCTGCTCTAATATAACACTTATTTTCAAAGGAGTAATTCGTTCAGTGCCAAACTGTAACCCCCAATATACATTAGTTCTCACCCGTGCCAAAGAGACACTTGAAACTTGTACGCGTGAAAGTTACTCCTTTCAAAAATAAGACTGTTTAGATTAAGTTTTGTTAAGTAAGATTTAGTGAGATTGGTTAGATTAAGTTATATTAGAGCAGATAAATCCAGACCACACATCGCGCGGGAGTGCGATCTCTCGATCCAAAATAAGAAAAAATGCTACACTTTCAAGTTATAATATTTCTCCTCTTAATCTTTAGCACGGGTGGCAACTAATGATTAGTGAACCCGGCTGTAACGTTTGGGTTCGTTAAGAAAACTAATATTTAACAAACGATAATTTTAATAACGGTTTATTACATTCGACCCAGTCACGGCGATAATACCAACTGTTGTAGATTTCGATCGGATCTGGGCCTATCACAGCCATGAATGTTGCTGCTTGGACCTCGCCTGGCTTTTAGTCTAGTTGAACGGCAATGGCATACCACTATTGTAACCATTTTTTTCATCTCGTTGATTTGTCCGAGTCAATTTGTAGATTAGCTGGCGGCTTTATTCCAGATACTGCATCGTTCGTATCCATTTTACAACTTTTTAGTCAAGTTTTAATATCGCGTGTTGTTTGAATCCGCGAAAATAGGACGTGCTGCTGCAAAATATCTTATATTAGAGAACAAAGATCACAATTTGATAATTATCATTGAACATCATACCTGGACACTATGCGTATGGAGCCCTCTCTCTCCTATGGCTCTACAGCCCAAGGTTGGGCCCTAGCCTCCCTCAATTTATTCCTCCAGGCGCTTCTGTCCGTTGCTACCATCTTCCAGCCTCAAATCCTTAGCAACCCTCTGGCATCTTCTTCAAGTTCCTATAGAGTATTCCGTTTTCGTTTGCCAGTTCTGCTTTGTTATGAGGTTAGATCCACTCCGTTAGTTGTTTTACGAGGGAAGGTTACTAACCCGCCCTCAACCCTCCTCCTTTATCCGGGCTTGGGACCGGCAGGGGCAAATCTGTGCTACTCGATCCACTCAGATTACCCCAGGCGGAGTTCCCTGGCAAGATGGTCTGCCAAAAGATGTCAATGGAATTTTGGAAAAATCCATTAATGATTTTGCAGATGTTATAAAATTCATTGGGTTGGACTCTGAATCTCATCAACAAAAGATTGTCATTTTTAAAAAGAAGTTTAAAATGGTCATGGACAGTAGGGTAAACGATATAAATGATATAAAAGAGACAATAGTGATAGGTTTGAAGGGCTACTTAGCAAGTCGGAGAAGCTCTGTAAGCAACTAAGCATTCAAATGCCGACCCATGGATGCGAGAATCAGAACTTGTGTAAAGAAGAAAAAGCATTAAAGAGACAAGTTAAGGAATTACAAATTGGTGTAGATTTGCACATGCTGGAACTAGATGCTTTAAAAGAACGCCGAGAGTATGTTTGTCAGAAATTAGATTATTCAGCATTTTCAATTCGTCACAGTCCATTGACATCAGGTGAAGAATTCGATGTATACGTTAAGGGGATTGAAGAGATGGAAAATGAAACGTGCACTCGTGAAGAAATATTCATCACCATCAAGCAGAAAATTTTAAGATTGGTTAAAGAATTTGAGATTAAACCAAGCTTGGACTTTGAAAAATGGTCATTTGTGAGGATAATGATGAATTTCTGCTCACAGATTACGTTATGAAAAAGCTAGATCAATTCCTTAAGTCATTTATCCATCAATCTGAGGAACTCAAGAATGAAATGTGTGAGCTTCATGAGAAAGCTGGATAACTTGGGACTATTCTTGAAGAGGTCTTGGTGACATGTGACACTTTATAAAGAGTTATCCTGGTAACAGTTTAACTACTCGAAAAGCTCTCAAAATGAAAATTGGTAGATTAGAAGAAGTTAAAAATGCGAATATTAAGAATTCTGTGGATAAACTACGATCTGCAATTGCGAAACTTTGGGAAAAATGCTGCGTTTCTCCTGATGAAAGATTCAAATGTGTTACTTCCATTGTAATACTTATTCCGAAGAATTGCTTAGCCTTCATGATTAAAAAATTGTTACGCTAAATGACTATTATAAAAAACACAGTGAGATATTTGAGCTATGCAAGCAAAGAGAAGAACTGTGGGCCAAAGAGCTGGAAATGGAAGAAGCAGCTAACGAACCCAACCGTTATAACAATCGCGGCGGCCCACTTATGAAAGAGGAGAAAGAAAGGAACATTTTAAGAAAACGCATTCCTGAATTTGAGGAACGAATATTTGAAGTGACAACAAAGTATGAGGTGAAATTTGGCAAACCATTTTTCTATTGGGACGATTCAATTTAGCACATCATTAAGAAAGGTTATGAAGACAGAGAAAAGAACAAGAAAACAAAGCTCGTAAACAACAAAGAAACTTAATTGCTCTTATGCGTGGAAGGTCCCACCTGGTCCCACCCAATCTAACCAGATTGGCAACAACAAAATGATGGTGTTCTTCGCACTAAACGTGGTGCCGAGTTTTCCGCCATCAAATGCATTTTCTGGTAGAAAGTCAGCTAAAAAGAAGAAAAAGAAAGTTGAGACTGCTCTACTAGAAATACAAGTAAACAACGGTACCATTTCGAAAACAAAATTGCGTTTTTCAAGCGTAAAGAAACGTGTTGCAAAAATGCGTCTTCTATATAAGCTGTTGCAACAGGAGGGGGGGGGGAAAGTCGATGAGAATCTCCATAACAGTTTCTTTGAGGGTTTCGTGCCGATTGAAGAGACGTCAATTGTTGATTTTAAATTGGTGAGGGAAAAGCGTCTAGCAAAGAAGTGGGTCGTAGTACAACGTTCGGCATTTCTGTTCCACTTAGTCCCTTAGCTGCTCACTAACAACCCTCTATAAAGCTGCAAACAAGACCTTCTACTTCTGACGCACCTAGGCCAAATTTGGATCCAAAGATCGAAATATCGTAATCTAAAAAAATCAATTCTCGTTATTATTCCTGCGATATTTATGTAATGTTTATTTCCCAAATTTGATTAAGCTCAAACTATTTAGTTTCGTATGTTCGGCAACGACGGCTACTATTCGAATCCGGAATAAAGTTTTTGCCACGTCACCATGTTTTATCGGTCATCCAATTTTTACTTTCCTCCATTAATAGCTCAGTGTTTTCGTATTTTCTGTCCTACTATTGTCTTTCTTATTCCCGGTTACAAGAAAATACAGAATGAGTAATCTGGTCAGAACAGAATGACCAAATCAGTTTAGAATTCCTATTAAGTTATTTTAGATGGATCAACGGATCCAGTTAGAATAAGTAAACTTATAACAGTATCCACATGATATAAATAGGACAAAATTTACAGACTGCAGAATTCTGTATAAAGGTATAGTAAAAGCAAATAACGTGTATGCAGTTAACATACTCAGGTTAAATTCGCCAGTTATAATCGCGCGAAGGAATTGCAAAGCTTTTGAGGAAGTCTCGATTTCTTTTACTAGTTTTAAAATGATGGTAGAAAAGGAGAGACAGGCCCGGCTGCAACTTTACATCTATTTGTAAGTCTTGTGTATGCGCATTGTAGTGAAAAGGCTTAGGCGTAAAAAACAATTTGCAGATATTTTGTCTGCTATAGGGTCTGCTTTATAACTAGAAGGGTAATAATTTTTCTTATTTGGGATCGAGAAGTCGCGCGATATTTGGTGTGCATTTATCTGCTCTAATATAACACTTATTTTCAAAGGAGTAATTCGTTCAGTGCCAAACTGTAACCCCCAATATACATTAGTTCTCACCCGTGCCAAAGAGACACTTGAAACTTGTACGCGTGAAAGTTACTCCTTTCAAAAATAAGACTGTTTAGATTAAGTTTTGTTAAGTAAGATTTAGTGAGATTGGTTAGATTAAGTTATATTAGAGCAGATAAATCCAGACCACACATCGCGCGGGAGTGCGATCTCTCGATCCAAAATAAGAAAAAATGCTACACTTTCAAGTTATAATATTTCTCCTCTTAATCTTTAGCACGGGTGGCAACTAATGATTAGTGAACCCGGCTGTAACGTTTGGGTTCGTTAAGAAAACTAATATTTAACAAACGATAATTTTAATAACGGTTTATTACATTCGACCCAGTCACGGCGATAATACCAACTGTTGTAGATTTCGATCGGATCTGGGCCTATCACAGCCATGAATGTTGCTGCTTGGACCTCGCCTGGCTTTTAGTCTAGTTGAACGGCAATGGCATACCACTATTGTAACCATTTTTTTCATCTCGTTGATTTGTCCGAGTCAATTTGTAGATTAGCTGGCGGCTTTATTCCAGATACTGCATCGTTCGTATCCATTTTACAACTTTTTAGTCAAGTTTTAATATCGCGTGTTGTTTGAATCCGCGAAAATAGGACGTACTGCTGCAAAATATCTGATATTAGAGAACAAAGATCATAATTTGATAATTATCATTGAACATCATACCTGGACACCATGAGCATGGAGCCCTCTCTCTCCTATGGCTCTACAGCCGAAGGTTGGGCCCTAGCCTCCCTCAATTTATTCCTCCAGGCGCTTCTGTCCGTTGCTACCATCTTCCAGCCTCAAATCCTTAGCAACCCTCTGGCATCTTCTTCAAGTTCCTATAGAGTATTCCGTTTTCGTTTGCCAGTTCTGCTTTGTTATGAGGTTAGATCCATTCCGTTAGTTGTTTTACGAGGGAAGGTTACTAACTCGCCCTCAACCCTCCTCCTTTATCCGGGCTTGGGACCGGCAGGGGCAAATCTGTGCTACTCGATCCACTCAGATTACCCCAGGCGGAGTTCCCTGGCAAGATGGTCTGCCGAAAGATGTCAATGGAATTTTAGAAAAATCCATTAATGATTTTGCAGATGTTATAAAATTCATTGGGTTGGACTCTGAATCGCATCAACAAAGGATTGTCATTTTTAAAAAGAAGTTGCAAATGGTCATGGACAGTCGGGTAAACGATATAAATGATATAAAAGAGACAATAGTGATAGGTTTGAAGGGCTACTTAGCAAGTCTGAGAAGCTCTGTAAGCAACTTAGCATTCAAATGCCGACCCATGGATGCGAGAATCAGAACTTGTGTAAAGAAGAAAAAGCATTAAAGAGACAAGTTAAGGAATTACAAAATGGTGTAGATTTGCACATGCTGGAACTAGATGCTTTAAAAGAACGCCGAGGATATGTTTGTCAGAAATTAGATTATTCAGCATTTTCAATTCGTCACAGTCCATTGACATCAGGTGAAGAATTCGATGTATACGTTAAGGGGATTGAAGAGATGGAAAATGAAACGTGCATTCGTGACGAAATATTCATCACCATCAAGCAGGAAATTTTAAGATTGGTTAAAGAAATTGAGATTAAACCAAGCTTGGACTTTGAAAAATGGTCATTTGTGAGGATAATGATGAATTTCTGCTCACAGATTACGTTATGAAAAAGCTAGATCAATTCCTTAAGTCATTTATCCATCAATCTGAGGAACTCAAGAATGAAATGTGTGAGCTTCATGAGAAAGCTGGATAACTTGGGACTATTCTTGAACAGGTCTTGGTTACATGTGACACGTTTATAAAGAGTTATCCTGGTAACAGTTTAACCACTCGAAAAGCTTTCAAAATGAAAATTGGTAGATTAGAGGAAGTTAAAAAGGCGAATATTAAGAAATCTGTGGATAAACTACGATCTGCAATTGCGAAACTTTGGGAAAAATGCTGCTTTTCTTTTGATGAAAGAATCAAATTTGTTATTTCCATTATAATACTTATTCTGAAAATTTGCTTAGGCTTTATGATTAAAAAATTGTTACACTAAATGAGTATTATAAAAAACACAGTGAGATATTTGAGCTATGCAAGCAAAGAGAAGAACTGTGGGCCAAAGAGCTGGAAATGGAAGAAGCAGCTAACGAACCCAACCGTTATAACAATCGCGGCGGCCCACTTCTGAAAGAGGAGAAAGAAAGGAACATTTTAAGAAAACGCATTCCTGAATTTGAAGAACGAATATTTGAATTGACAACAAAGTACGAGGTGAAATTTGGCAAACCATTTTAGCACATCATTAAGAAAGGTTATGAAGACAGAGAAAAGAACAAGAAAACAAAGCTCGTAAACAACAAAGAGACTTAATTGCTCTTATACGTGGAAGGTCCCACCTGGTCCCACCCAATCTCGCCAGATTGGCAACAACAATGCCGTGGTGCCGAGTTTTCCGCCATCAAATGCATTTTCTGGTAGAAAGTCAGCTAAAAAGAAGAAAAAGAAAGTTGAGACTGCTCTACTAGAAATACAAATAAACGACGGTACCATTCCCAAAACAAAATTGCGTTTTTCAAGCGTAAAGAAACGTGTTGCAAAAATGCGTCCTCTATCCAAGCTGTTGCAGCTGTTGGAAATGTCGATGATAATCTCGATTACAGTTTCTTTGAGAGTTTCGTGCCGATTGAAGAGACGTCAATTGTTGATTGGTGAGGGAAGCGTCTAGCAAAGAAGTGGGTAGTAGTACAACGTTCGACATTTCTGTTCCACTTAGTCCCTTAGCTACTCCACCAAAAACCCTCTATAAAGCTGCAGGTCCTTCTACTTCTGACGCTCCTAGGCCAAATTTGATCTAAAAAAAGCAATTCTCGTTAGTATTCCTGCAATACTTGCGTAATGTTTTTTTAATTTATTTATATTTTATATTCGAGACAGTATTTTTTTTCATTCATGTAAGTAAGTTTCTGTTGTAAATAGTCATTTTATTCTGTGCAGCTTTTATAAAATACTTATTTTTGGTTGGTGTAGGTAAGTGAAGTTTTCTTATATGTAATAGTATATTACGTAACAAGAATTGTAAGTAGCATATTACGTACGAAACAGTTACGCACGACCCGGAGTGCGTAATTCCGCGAGTACGTAATTGCCTTACAACTCGAGTCATGTACTATACTTTATCTACGACCACAATAATTTGTTTCAGTTTAATAAAAAAATATATTTGATTTAACAAATTTATTTCTTATTAACTGTAAATAAGACTGTGATAGCCATCTGTGGACGCGTTTCGAGATTTATCTCTCATCAGCACAGCTTTGCTTCCATTAACAAACATTTTTGTAAACCATTTTTTGTGGAGATTTATCCCTCATCAGCACAGCTTTTCTTCCATTAACAAACATTTTTGTAAACCATTTTTTGTTTACAAAAATGTTTGTTCATGGAAGCAAAGCTGTGCTGATGAGAGATAAATCTCGAAACGCGTCCACAGAAACTTAAGGTTATCCACTTAAGGTATCCACTTAATTATCCACTTAAGGTATCGGAAAGACATGATCTTAAAAACAATGTTATTTTTATGGTTTTTGTTGACTGCCACGAAGTTTTACTGAAAGTTATTAAATAACTTACAAATTTCATGTGAGATTTGTTTTGGTAGTCCTAAAAAGACTCAATAATTGTTATAGAGCTCCGGAAAGGCTGAATATATTTATATATTCAGGCTGTGTTGCGTTGGTTTTAAGTTTACATTTCTCTATATTTATAGACAAATATATGAATGTATCCAATAATAGAAGTTTATGATACAAGTGTGGGCTTTTGTGCATGAGTTGCGAAGTTAATCGCAATCTTCAGAAAATTTTTATACTTTTATACTTTTATACTACATTTACTACAATGTTCTATGTTTTTACATTGAATTGAAAAATTCACTATGTTTTTACCACACTGATAGAAGTGTAGTGAAAACATAGTGAATTTTTCAATTCAATGTAAGTATGAATTACCACGTAGTCGCAACCATCCTATTCATTTCTATGTTTTTTGTTTAGTGACGCAAGTTGTTGCCGTAGTAACAACAACCAAAAATCGTTTAATAATGAAACTCCATTTAATTTACATTCGACTTTTACGCAGGATTTGGTGACTTTTACACACGATTATAATAGTGGCATTCTTCAGACACAACAATGTGTTCATTTTGGTGTGTGATTATATATAATTTTTTTTTTTTAATTATTGGTCAGCTTTCATAACTAAATTATAATTCTCATTTCATCCCATTTGTCCCGCTTTGTCTCAATGAAAATGTGGTCACTTTAGTCTGCGGTCTCTATTAGTTGTGAGAAAAACAAACTTGTAAGTAAACGCGGTCAAAAGATTAGGGTCAGGCGGGGTAATTGGAAAATCGGGGTAATTGGAAACATAGTCAGTAGAGTGCACTGACGTACTAACAAACTCAAATCAGTGTTGCCCATGATCAGCTACGTATCTAATAACTAGAGATCGGATTTTAGGCAAAACACCTATCGTCAGTTTTTCAGGCACCGACTTTCTAATAATACACAAATTTGTTTTAGTAAATTCTGAATCAGCCTTTTTTTGTACTATTTTTTTTATCACCTATTTTACCAGGTATTTTGCCTATTTTCGTTTATTTTTACCTATATTTGCCTATTTCTGTGTCTATATTGTATTCTAGGCATTATCTTATGCAATTTAGGTCTATTTATCGTAAATTAGATTTTTGACCAGTCTTTGAGAAGCCATCCCACCTTCACCAGACAAAATTGTTTTTTTTTGCTTTTAGCGGTGTCACAGACCGATTTGTTTGATCATCCCCTTTCTTTTGTTAAAATACCGCGAAACTTACGCAACCAACTATTCCCTCCACTCTTTAATTTTCTCAGGCAATCTTTGAAAACCCAGCCCTTCTACAGATCGTGAATAACTAACGTAATATTTCAAATTTCCCTTCTCACTGTAGTCATTGCCTTTATATCAGTTGTTTCTGCTTTGTGTTGTAGTTGAGCAAAAGTGAATTTAAACGTTTTTTTTATCAAAACAAAAGACACCTTAATAGAAAAGTAAAAGAATGGATATCAGGTATATCCGAACTGAAATTGGATGGGGACGGTGTATTTTGCAGCGCCTGCAGTAAAATAGTAAGTTCTACAATTTTTCACCATTAAACACAAACTGAAACATTACTGATGTTAAATGTATAATTGTAGGTGGTATTTAAAAAGTATTTAGGTGTAGGTGTAGTAGGTGGTATTTGAATATTTTTTTACCTAAAATTGCATCTAATGGGTGATATGACGCATTGTGCGGGCGGGCGATATGACGCGCGTCATAATTCATATTGTAATAGTAACTTGTTACTTTCTTTTTATATAGATGCCTAGCTACAAGTCTAAAAACCTAAGGGGCTGCTGGACTGAAAATAAACTTCATGCCGCTTTTAAAGATGTAACAGACGGCTCTTCAGTGAGTGGGGCAGCTAAAAAGCACGGAATACCGAAAAAAAAACCCTACGATTCCGACTAAAAATAAAGAACAGCAGTAAAGGCAAGCTCGGGCAACCTCCTTCCCATGGCCTGGACGCAGAACAAAAATTAGTGGTTCATATCAAGAGACTGCAGGATGCCGGATACGCGCCAACAAGAGATTCACTTTGCCGAATGGCTTTCAACCTAGCTAAGGAAATGGGTCGGGTTTCCAGCGAACGTTTCAACGTAGAGAAGCGCAAGGCAGGAAGGGCATGGCTTGAAGCATTTTTCAAACGAAGACCATCATTGGCAATTCGAGAAGCCAAAGGAGTGTCTATGGCCTGCGCGGATGGTATGATAAAGGAAGAAGTGAATGATTATTTCACTTTCTTTAAAAAGACGTTAGACTCATTGAACCTCTTAAACAAACCCTCAAATATTTACAATGTAGATGAGTCAGGTCTGCAGCTAAACAACCCTCCGCAAAAAGTCATAGCGGCCAAAGGCAGCAAGGCAGTTCAAGTTCGTCAATCAAAGGAACAAGGAGAAACAGTGACAGTTGTTGCCTGTTGTAATGCAGAGGGAAGTTTTTTACCGCCCTACGTAGTTTTCAAAGGCGTTTACAAGCAGCAAGTCTGGCTTGATGTCTACGGGTCCGGCAGTCTTTCGGGCCTGCGGTGTGTTCCCGTTCGCCCCCTCCTCCATTCCCGATTATGCCCACCTACAAGGAGCCCCGGAGTCCACCTCTAAGGACAATGACGACGAAAGTGGTAGCTCAGGCTTGGATCCTCAACCCAGCACCTCCGGTTTCAGCACACCCAAGAAAAAACTCATTGAGCCCCACACCAATGAAATCACAGAAGCGAGTCCAACAAAACTCCTAGAAATCGTGTCACCAGTGCCAAAAAGTGATGCTCCCGCCGTGGCGAAAAACAAACAGCATGCTCAACTTTTGACAACGCCTGAAAATATAGCAGCTAAAAATGCCAAACGAGCAATGAAAATTGCAAAGCAGGAGAAGACATTCTAGCTTCGAAAACGGGCAAAAAGAAGATCCTAATGGAGGAATTGCCATCATCATCTGAGGGCGAGTGGGATGAAAAATCATCTCCGAGATTGAAACAGTAGAACAGGAGCCTATTCCAAAAATTTCATAAGTATGTCGGCAATGTTTTCCCCGGCTTAACAGTGAAAGTGTTAGATGACGGCCTGGAGGTAAAGGCCGAGAAACAAAACGGGAATTTGTAGAAGGGGCCTGTGCGTGACGGGTGAATATACATTTTAATGAGTGGTCAGCGGTTTTGGGGAAACTTGAACCCCCCAAACAATTTAGTAAGACCAGGGAAATATTCATAGTCCCAGACTTATGTAAATATGTTATTTAAGTTAGGTACTCTTTAAGACTTAACACTTACTGAATTAAATGTTCAAACATTGGGTCATTGGTCATATTCTTTTTAGGTACGCCCACCTTTCATTGTTTTTTTATGAGTTTCAACTTTCTTTTATTTCGGTTTACATGTAATTTCTCATAAGCCATATACCCCACACCGGCTGCGTCATATTAACCCCCTGTCGGGGATAAAGAGCAAAAGTTGACTTTTTATATTTTTATAAATTTTAGTAGTTCTTATTTTAAGATTTAAGCTGCAATTTATGCTATGATTACCTAATAGTCCTAGGTACCACTAACACCAATCATCACGTCATAATAGGTTGAGATTCGGCAAAAACCCGAATTATACCCGAACATATTCCCCGCGTATACCTTAATACAAGATTTTGATTCTGATGCGGCTAGGGCTAGAAAAGATGCAAAAATGTACTTTGCGAAACCGAACATCAAAAACGATTTAATTTATATCAAGAGTAATTTCAAAATTCTTGTTGATGGTATAAAGATACTTGAAACAAATACATCACCTTTGGTGGAAACAATTGGCATTATCAATAATGTAACGGAGTCCCTGATGTCAACCCCAGGACAAGTGGGTCGAAAAGCATACGAAAAATTGACAAAAGTAATAAATAAAAATACTGGATTTGCTCTTCTGAATAATATTTCAAAATTATTGGCTGGCGAAAATGCTGAAATGCCAGAAAAATTGACCATATCACACATCTCAAATTATAAATTTGCACCACTAACATCGTGCGATGTGGAGAGGTCATTTTCCATCTACAAGACCATATTATCTGACCGTCGTCAACGGCTGACGGAAGATAATTTAGAAAAACTGATAGTGTGTTACACAGATAACAATTAATGAAAATTAAAATTTATAATGTTTTCAGGTTCTGGTTCCATTTTTTTTAAATCTAGGTCAGTTCTTGGGTATTTGAAACAATGGTTAATACTCTTAGTCTTTTTTCCGACGTTTCGTCCTTTATTTCGGACTTCTTCAAGGAAGCTACAATATTACATATTCACAATAAATAACTTATTTAAATGTCACCGTCATAAAATTCAAAATTTAATAATTTGAATTTTATGACGGTGAATTTAATTTTATAGAAATAATTCGGTAAGTGAAAGATTCTTTGAAGAAGCTTCTTTGGAGAAGTCCGAAAATTGGAGAAGTCCGGGAATAAGGAAACCTTGTAAAAAAGACTAAGAGTATTAATGATTGTTCCAAATACCCAAGAACTGACCTAGATTCCAACAAAAATTAAAATTTATAAATAAAATTTTGAGTAAGTAAATGGCCTTTTTAGCGACCTAAAACTGTAAATTTATAGCCTTTTTTCATTAATTTATTTGCCTTTTTGCCTACCTTTTCTGATAGTTTTTGCGACCTTAAAGTCCGACCTCTACTAATAACTTATCACCTACCTTCCTTATCTATCTTGAAAACAAAACTCCTGCTTTATTGAAACCTTCCACCTTTTTTGTGTTTACAGAAGTTATGCTAAGGAGGTTTTTTATTTATTTTTCCACTTTTAATAATAGATAAATTCATTAAAAAATTAATAATTCCAAAAACTACCTTTGCTTTGAATTAAAATAGTTTGTGAATATTTTAAGAGCATGAACGGCTTCATATATATTTTTTTATAGTTACGCTGGCTCTGTTTACAATTACCCCATAGATTTTACACTTTGGGGTAAAGGTAAACAAACTTATTTTTCTATATATACTTCTTTTTTCTTATTAAATTGCTATAGAAAACTTGTAATAATTAAAGGTTGTAGTGCTGTACACGATGTGACAAATAAAAAGATGAACTACAAGGAAGCAGAAGCGCATTATTGAGTTCCTATTTCGGTAATTTTTAATCGAATTAATGGACGCAAAATAGAAATTAGAAAGATGGGGGCGGGTTGTCCTACTGTTCTGATACCCGATGTAGAGGAAAAGCTTGTTAAATGTCTTTTGGCTAGAGCGCAAATGAGCTGGCCCTGTGATAAAATGAACTCAAAAAACTTGTCCAGAAATATATTATTGAGAATAAATTTCAAACAAGATTTAAAAATGGCCTTCCTGGAGATCACTGGTATGAAGGCTTCATGAGGAGGCATCCGAATTTGTCGCTAAAAAACCAGAGCATATGCAAAAAGCCAGAAAAACTGCAAGAGGTCCTTTCGTCATATATGATTTGATAAATTAAAAGAAACTTACGAGCATCATGGAATAAATCATAATGTCGCCGATGATGAGAATAGTTTTGATTTTTAATGCAGATGAGAGTGGATTTTTACTAGTATTTCAGCAAGTGGTGGATTTTTGCCTCCACTGATTATATTTAAAGGAGCAGCGGTCCAACCGCGCTGGATATCAGAGTTGGGCCACCCAAAGACTCATTATGGAGCAACGGTAAATGGATGGATGGAAGAACCTACATTTTTTGACTGGTTTTCAAAAATGTTCGTTGTACATGTTGAAGAAGTACGGAAAAATAATTGTCTCGAAGGGAAAGCAGCAGTTTTGTTGTATGATGGGCATAGTTCCCATATCAATGTTCGGATTATAGAAGCTGGTATAGCAGCAAAAATACAAATATTAAAATTTCCAAGTCATTTAACTGACCAACTACAGCCTCTAAACAAAACAGTTTTTGAGCGAGTCATGACAATGTGGGACGATATTCTGGTTAATTATGGAAAATCGCAGATGGGTAAATCGATAATTCGAATGTCGAAATCGAAATTTGTAGAGTTGTAAGGTCAAATTTGGCCAAAGTCGATAAAAAAGACAAACATATTGAATGGCGTTTTTCCTTTAAGGACGTTCCCAATAAAATTAGTTTTCTTTAAAATTCTTCTGTAATTTTGAATTCTTATAGTTAAAAGTACCCTTTACCCGTAGAAATTTGTTTAAATAGTCCTTGCGGTGTAAAATTTGTAAATATTGACGATTAAACTTTGCATGTTTAACATGTAAACCATACCCGGATTAAAATTCTCACACACGTTTTATTAAATATCAATAGTAATTTTCTTGATATTCTTTTAATAAACTGAGAATCAGTAATTGAAGATATAACAAATATCTTTCTGTAAAAATAACATTAACAAGCGGTATTGATTTTGTTATAATATTGTTAAAAGCCAAGCACTTTTGATGGTTTTCATGTTTACTTCTATAACTTCTATAACTTAAGTGTGGGAGATGGCGACTTGGCAACGTTACACTGTTTTTTAGCCTCATACATACCCGCGAGAGATTTAGCTATTGCATCACTAGTCTTTTTTTTAACAAATCTACCATTCTTCAATCGAGAGATCATCATTAATATATTATTTGCAATATCCAATATATTTTTTTCAAAATATCGAAACCGCTATGCATGTCAACAACATAAAAATATAGTTAGATTGCCATGTTGTCGGATCGGAGAAACGACGCAACGAAAGTATTTTAGAACTTCTACGCAGATAAGCAGCACCCAAAGAAACATTGCACCTCAACTAAATTTTATAAAGCGGCACGACTGCTGCTTGGGAACGTCCTTAAATCCATCGAAATTTCCTGAGAGCCTGTTTGACTCGATTGATTTGGCGAGATACAGAAGAAGTTGGTGGTGATGGTGCAACCATCAAATGATCTACAAATCCCTTGCACTAGTAGTCAGGACTTCATTGCCTTAAATAATCAAGTCACTGAAGTCACGAATTGTGGACTACCACGAAATTTATTTAGTTCCCCATTCGACATCATGCCACGTAACAATGAAGGCTCTTGAGACCTGAACGGGATCTTGGATTTAAACTTTCCCCGCATGCAATCACCTCAAAAAACAACTGTTACTGATATAGTAGAAATTACATTTTTTTATTTGACAGGTTATTCTGAGGTTCAATTATGGGTTGGGGGTCATTGAAAACAATGTTTTGGGGTAATTGTAAACAAGGCTGTTAAGAAACAAAGATAATAAATTACTATTACAACGTACCTCCCGTATTTGATACTGCATAATGAACGTATTTAATTGAGTCGGACTAGGAAAAATATGTTTGCATTTACCCCCAAGCATAGGGTTAAATGGAAACAACAGGTGTAATTCTAAACAAGCTATAAATGTAACTTAAACATATGCAAAATTAGTTTCAATGGAAACATCTTTTAGTCATATGAATTAATTAAAGAAATTCATAATCGGTTTACGAATTTTTAGTTTCAAATGTTAGCTACATACATTTATAGGTAAAATGTTCAAAATTCGTTTCCAATTACCCCGCCTGACTCTAACCGTTTATGTCGCATATTTTGCGATTTAACATGGGAATCAAAACCATAAGTAAAAGACATAAGAAAAAACAAATCTAATACAAATTCAAATCATAGAAAATTATTAGAGATTGCCATCACTATTCTTGTTATCCTGAAGCTCCGTGTTTTTTAACTAAACATGAAATGTAGGTTAACGGGAACTTCATTTAACAAAATAATTTTATTTATAACTGCAATGAATTACTAATGATTTTTTTTAATTTAACAAATCTGGAGCGCCTTTTGTGATTTCAGACAAACGTGCAGATTCTGATCAAACTTGGTAAAATCAAGGATTTGGATGAGTATTAATAAATAGTGGAAATTCAAAATTCTAGCTTTGTAAATGTAGCTTTAACGATTTTTTTTTAATTTAAAAATTACAGACAAACGATTTTGAGAAAACATGGTAAAATCAAGGATTTGGATAAGTACTAATATATAGTGTAAATTCAAAATTCTAGCTTTCTAGATGTAGCTTTGACGATTTTTTTTAATTAAAAAAATTTGGAGCGCCTTTTGTGATGACAGACAAACGTGCAGACAGATTTTGATTAAACTTGTTAAAATCAAAGATTTGGATGAGTATTAATAAACAGTGCAAATTCAAAATTCTAGCTTTATAAATGTAGCTTTGATGATTTTTTTTAATTTAAAAACATTGGAGCATCTTTTGTGATTACAGACAAACGGACAGACTGATTTTGATAAAACTTGGTAAAATCAAGGATTTGGATGAGTATTAATAAATAGTGCAAATTTAAAATTCTAGCTTTGTAAATGTTGCTTTGACGATTTTTTTTAATTTAAAAAAATTGGAACATCTTTTGTGATCACAGAGAAACGGACAGACTGATTTTGATAAAACTTGGTAAAATTAATGATTTGGATGAGTATTAATAAATAGTGGAAATTCAAAATTCTAGCTTTGTAAATGTAGCTTTGACGATTTTTTTAAATTAAAAAAATTTGGAGCGCCTTTTGTGATTACAGAGAAACGTGCAGACAGATTTTGAGAAAACTTGGTAAAATTAAGGATTTGGAAGAGTATTAATAAACAGTGCAAATTCAAAATTCTAGCTTTGTAAATATAGCTTTGACGATTTTTTTAAATTTAACAATTTGGAGCATCTTTTGTGATTACAGACAAACGGACAGACTGATTTTGATAAAACTTGGTAAAATTAATGATTTGGATGAGTATTAATAAATAGTGAAAACTCAAAATTCTTGCTTTGTAAATGTAGCTTTGAAGATTTTTTTAAATTAAAAAAATTTGGAGCGCCTTTTGTGATTACAGAGAAACGTGCAGACAGATTTTGATCAAACTTGGTAAAATTAAGGATTTGGAAAAGTATTAATAAACAGTGCAAATTCAAAATTCTAGCTTTGTAAATATAGCTTTGACAATTTTTTTTTAATTTAAAAATTTGGAGCATCTTTTGTGTTTACAGACAAACGGACAGACTGATTTTGCTAAAACTTGGTAAAATTAATGATTTGGATGAGTATTAATAAATAGTGGAAATTCAAAATTCTAGCTTTGTAAATGTAGCTTTGACGATTTTTTTAAATTTAAAAAATTTGGAACATCTTTTGTGATTACAGACAAACGGACAGACTGATTTTGATAAAACTTGGTAAAATCAAGGATTTTAATGAGTATTAATAAATAGTGCAAATTTAAAATTCTAGCTTTGTAAATGTAGCTTTGACGATTTTTTTAAATTAAAAAAATTTGGAGCGCCTTTTGTGATTACAGACAAACGTGCAGACAGATTTTGATCAAACTTGGTAAAATTAAGGATTTGGAAGTATTAATAAACATTTGGAGTATTAATAAACAGTGCAAATTCAAAATTCTAGCATTGTAAATATAGCTTTGACGATTTTTTTAAATTTAAAAATTTGGAGCATCTTTTGTGTTTACAGACAATCGGACAGACTGATTTTGCTAAAACTTGGTAAAATTAATGATTTGGATGAGTATTAATAAATAGTGGAAATTCAAAATTCTAGCTTTGTAAATGTAGCTTTGACGATTTGCTTAAATTAAAAAAATTTGGAACGCCTTTTGTGATTACAGACAAACGTGCAGACAGATTTTGATCAAACTTGGTAAAATTAAGGATTTGGAAGAGTATTAATAAACAGTGCAAATTCAAAATTCTAGCTTTGTAAATATAGCTTTGACGATTTTTTTTTTATTTAAAAATTTGGATCATCTTTTGTGATTACAGACAAACGGACAGACTGATTTTGCTAAAACTTGGTAAAATTAATGATTTGGATGAGTATTAATAAATAGTGGAAATTCAAAATTCTAGCTTTGTAAATGTAGCTTTGACAATTTTTTTAAATTAAAAAAATTTGGAGCGCCTTTTGTGATTACAGACAAACGTGCAGACAGATTTTGATCAAACTTGGTAAAATTAAGGATTTGGAAGAGTATTAATAAACAGTGCAAATTCAAAATTCTAGCTTTGTAAATATAGCTTTGACGATTTTTTTTTAATTTAAAAATTTGGAGCATCTTTTGTGATTACAGACAAACGGACAGACTGATTTTGCTAAAACATGGTAAAATTAATGATTTGGATGAGTATTAATAAATAGTGGAAATTCTAAATTGTAGCTTTGTAAATGTAGCTTTGAAGATTTTTTTAAATTAAAAAAATTTGGAGCGCCTTTTGCGATTACAGACAAACGTGCAGACAGATTTTGATCAAACTTGGTAAAATTAAGGATTTGGAAGAGTATTAATAAACAGTGCAAATTCAAAATTCTAGCTTTGTAAATATAGCTTTGACGATTTTTTTTTAATTTAAAAATTTGGAGCATCTTTTGTGATTACAGACAAACGGACAGACTGATTTTGATAAAACTTGGTAAAATCAAGGATTTTAATGAGTATTAATAAATAGTGCAAATTTAAAATTCTAGCTTTGTAAATGTTGCTTTGACGATTTTTTTTAATTTGGAGCATCTTTTGTGATTACATAGAAACGGACAGACTGATTTTGATAAAACTTGGTAAAGTCAAGGATTTGGATGAGTATTAATAAATAGTGGAAATTCAAAATTCTAGCTTTGTAAATGTAGCTTTGACGATTTTTTTAAATTAAAAAAATTTGGAGCGCGTTTTTGTGATTACAGAGAAACGTGCAGACTGATTTTGATCAAACTTGGTAAAATTAAGGATTTGGAGGAGTATTAATAAATAGTGGAAATTCAAAATTGTAGCTTTGTAAATGTAGCTTTGAAGATTTTTTTAAATTAAAAAAATTTGGAGCGCCTTTTGCGATTACAGACAAACGTGCAGACAGATTTTGATCAAACTTGGTAAAATTAAGGATTTGGAAGAGTATTAATAAACAGTGCAAATTCAAAATTCTAGCTTTGTAAATATAGCTTTGACGATTTTTTTTTAATTTAAAAATTTGGAGCATCTTTTGTGATTACAGACAAACGGACAGACTGATTTTGATAAAACTTGGTAAAATCAAGGATTTTAATGAGTATTAATAAATGGTGCAAATTTAAAATTCTAGCTTTGTAAATGTTGCTTTGACGATTTTTTTAAATTTGGAGCATCTTTTGTGATTACATAAAAACGGACAGACTGATTTTGATAAAACTTGGTAAAGTCAAGGATTTGGATGAGTATTAATAAATAGTGGAAATTCAAAATTCTAGCTTTGTAAATGTAGCTTTGACGATTTTTTTAAATTAAAAAAATTTGGAGCGCGTTTTTGTGATTACAGAGAAACGTGCAGACTGATTTTGATCAAACTTGGTAAAATTAAGGATTTGGAGGAGTATTAATAAATAGTGGAAATTCAAAATTGTAGCTTTGTAAATGTAGCTTTGAAGATTTTTTTAAATTAAAAAAATTTGGAGCTCCTTTTGCGATTACAGACAAACGTGCAGACAGATTTTGATCAAACTTGGTAAAATTAAGGATTTGGAAGAGTATTAATAAACAGTGCAAATTCAAAATTCTAGCTTTGTAAATATAGCTTTGACGATTTTTTTTTAATTTAAAAATTTGGAGCATCTTTTGTGATTACAGACAAACGGACAGACTGATTTTGCTAAAACTTGGTAAAATTAATGATTTGGATGAGTATTAATAAATAGTGGAAATTAAAAATTCTAGCTTTGTAAATGTAGCTTTGACGATTTTTTTAAATTAAAAAAATTTGGAGCGCCTTTTGTGATTACAGACAAACGTGCAGACAGATTTTGTTCAAACTTGGTAAAATTAAGGATTTGGAAGAGTATTAATAAACAGTGCAAATTCAAAATTCTAGCTTTGTAAATATAGCTTTGACGATTTTTTTAAATTTAAAAATTTGGAGCATCTTTTGTGATTACAGACAAACGGACAGACTGATTTTGATAAAACTTGGTAAAATTAATGATTTGGATGAGTATTAATAAATAGTGGAAATTCAAAATTCTAGCTTTGTAAATGTAGCTTTGACGATTTTTTTAAATTAAAAAAAGTTGGAGCGCCTTTTGTGATTACAGACAAACGTGCAGACAGATTTTGATCAAACTTGGTAAAATTAAGGATTTGGAGGAGTATTAATAAACAGTGCAAATTCAAAATTCTAGCTTTGTAAATATAGCTTTGACGATTTTTTTAAATTTAAAAATTTGGAGCATCTTTTGTGATTACAGACAAACGGACAGACTGATTTTGATAAAACTTGGTAAAATTAATGATTTGGATGAGTATTAATAAATAGTGGAAATTCAAAATTCTAGCTTTGTAAATGTAGCTTTGACGATTTTTTTAAATTAAAAAAATGTGGAGCGCCTTTTGTGATTACAGAGAAACGTGCAGACAGATTTTGATCAAACTTGGTAAAATTAAGGATTTGGAAGAGTATTAATAAACAGTGCAAATTCAAAATTCTAGCTTTGTAAATATAGCTTTGACGATTTTTTTAAATTACAAAATTTGGAGCATCTTTTGTGATTACAGACAAACGGACAGACTGATTTTGATAAAACTTGGTAAAATTAATGATTTGGATGAGTATTTATAAATAGTGGAAATTCAAAATTCTAGCTTTGTAAATGTAGCTTTGACGATTTTTTTAAATTAAAAAAATGTGATTACAGACAAACGGACAGACTAATTTTGATAGAACTTGGTAAAATCAAGGATTTGGATGAGTATTAATAAATAGTGGAAATTCAAAATTCTAGCTTTGTAAATGTAGCTTTGTCGCTTTTTTAAATTTAAAAAAATTGGAACATCTTTTGTGATTACAGACAAACATGCAGACTGATTTTGATAAAACTTGGTAAAATTAAGCATTTGGATGAGTATTAATAAATAGTGGAAATTAAAAATTCTAGCTTTGTAAATGTAGCTTTGAAGATTTTTTTAAATTTAAAAAATTTGGAACATCTTTTGTGATTACAGACAAACGTGCAGACAGATTTTGATAAAACTTGGTAAAATTAAGCATTTGAATGAGTATTAATAAATAGTGCAAATTTAAAATTCTAGCTTTGTAAATGTAGCTTTGAAGATTTTTTTAAATTTAAAAAATTTGGAGCATCTTTTGTGATTACAGACAAACGGACTGACTGATTTTGATAAAACTTAAAACTCAAAATTCTAGCTTTGAACTAATGAATTTTTATTATTTATTATAATGAATTTTAATTATAAATTGTTTACTATTACATACTAAT
This sequence comes from Phosphuga atrata, assembly GCA_944588485.1. Taxonomy (NCBI): domain Eukaryota; kingdom Metazoa; phylum Arthropoda; class Insecta; order Coleoptera; family Silphidae; genus Phosphuga; species Phosphuga atrata. The sequence goes on along the minus strand of OX155904.1, from coordinate 7,222,779 downwards.
GAATTACTTTTATTAAATAATCATATTTAAGAATTTCAATCCGTAGGGCCCTAGGGCGTTAATTGGTTTTTAGCCCAGAGCGGCGAAATTGATAAGAACGGCCGTGCATACGCGCGACCTTTTGAACCAAGATAAGATAAAGTGGCAAGAACGGTTGCATTAATCTAGGTTAGATTGGGTAAGAGACCCGGGTGCGAAACCTCGTCGGGGAGGCGACAACTGGGGCGGTTTTCACTAACCGTTCGGGGCTGCCCACCCTGAATAAATGCAAAATATGCGATGCCAGCATGGCGCATACTAAAACCCAAAATGGAAGGTTTGATTGCGTGACATGCCGCGCAGCGTTAGATAAATGAAGCCTGCGTAAGCGCGATTAACATACAGTAGCAAACAGTTTATTTTTACCTTCTCTTGGACTTCGAGGACCATTGGGGGTTAGTTAGAACCATTGGTGGGTCAGTCTAGGGGACCAGTGTGCTGATGGAACTGCGACAAAGACGCTCGCCAACGTGGCAATGACGATTAACGCTGGATTAACGTTCCGGTTTTGAGAGGACGTGACGTTTCTGATTGTTTTTCGACGCGCACCGTTGCCTCATCCTCCAACATTGCCTCATCCACCCTACTCAAACATCACCCCATCACATTCTACCCAAAGAAACAAAGACATTTCTAAAGCAATTCCACTATTTCGACCAACATAGACTAAAACATCCGCCAAAAAACCTTTATAAGTAAATTTGGTTCAGTTCAAACTATTTCGTTTCATACGTTCGGCAACGTCGGCTACTATTCGAATCCGGAAATGAAGTTTTTGCCGCGTCACTTTATCTTATCGGTCATCCAATTTATACTTTACTCCTTTGCTAGCTCACAGTGTTTGCTGTCTCCTCTTCTGTCCTCCTCTTGCGTTTCTAATTCCTGGTTACAAGGAAATACAGAAAACTAAATTGTTTTGGAATTCATATTAAAGCTATTCTAGATAGATTAACGGATCCCGTTAGAATAACTAAACTGATATAAACTAGTACTCTAGTTTAAACAGATTAAATAAAATAGTCTAGATCAGTGGTTCTCAAACTTTTTTTCCGCGACTCCCTTGTCTAGCTGAAAAAATTTCGCGGCACCCTAGGGGCGATTGTTCACATTTTTGTGTACGGTGCAATTGGTATATCAGCAGAGAGGAGTTAAGGCCGATTCTCATATACGCGACGTCACGCGACATCGCTTGTCAAATAATGATTACATTGTTTTAAATGGGCATGTTCTCACTATAGCTACGCGACGTGACCATTTAAAACAATGTAATCATTATTTGACAGGCGATGTCGCACTACGTCGCGTATCTGAGTGTTGCGCATATGGGAATCGACCTTTATGCGATACTCAGCTACGCGATTCTTTGCTGCAAGTGTCAAATCTGCAGTTTCTCTACATTTCAGGTTAAGTTATATTTTCAAAATGTCAAATTTGTCAAGATCCGATGATGATTTTTTTCGTCGTAGTTTTTCATGTGTTATGAAAATGAGAAACTGAAAGAAAGGAAAAGGAAAAGAAAATATTGGGTACATCAGATTTTAAGAACAAGACTAGTAGAAGGAGAATTACATTCTTTTTTCGATCAATTACAAGAGGATGAATTGAAATTCTATAAATATTTTAGAATGACGCCTGAAAAATGTGATCAACTTATTGAAATTTTAAATTTAGATCTTTCCTTTTTTGAATACTGTAATTTTTATTTTGTGTCATACAGTTTGACATGATCATCCAATTCCTCTGCTTTTTCATCGTTCATTCCACTCATTTTCAAAAACACGCCGTTTTTGACACAATCCGTCATTAGAATCACAAACAAACTGATCAAACGTCATGCGACGTCTAGCGACAAAACGTAAAAGAATGCTCACGAAATAATCCCAGCGACAGCGAGCGACATAAACACAGCTGCCTCGTAGCCATAGTGAGAACGTGCCCATTTAAACCAATGTAATCATTATTTGACAGGCAATGTCGCGCGACGTCACGTAGCTGAGTGTCGCGTAGCTGAGTGTCGCGTATATGAGAATCGTACTTTAGCCAGTAATTTTTTTTGACTTTCAGATCCATGGCTTTGCTCTTCTTTTTAATGTGTAGTTTCCAAGTTAGATTTTTGTCCCAGTGTAAACCCAGATACGTCACTTCTTCAGATTGTGGTATAGCAATGTTATTTATAGTAACAGGAGGGCCCTTCGCATAGTAAACGTTATATGTACTGACTTATTTTCGTTCACCTTAAAGGCCGATTCTCATATACGCGATACTCAGCTACGCGACGTCGTGCGACATCGCCTGTCAATGATTACATTGTTTAAAATGGGCACGTTCTCACAATGGCTACGCGACAGCTATGCGACGTGCCTATTTAAAACAATGTAAAGGCCGATTTTAAAATGCGCGACACTCAGCTACGCGACGTCGTGCGTCATCGCCTGTCAAATAATGATTACATTGTTTTGAATGGGCACGTTCTCACTATGGCTACGCGACGTGCCCATTTAAAACAATATAATCATTATTTGTCAGGCGATGTCGCACGTCGTCGCGTAGCTGAGTGTCGCGCATATGGGAATCGACCTTAATTCGCCATTTGTCGAGCCTTCTAATAAATGTACGTGTTCTTACAGTTATCTTGTAGCAGCTAGAGGGTCCTCATTGCACGCGAGGATGGCAGTATCATCTGCGAATGTTCCCATATCTGAGTACGATGCAATTGGTATATCAGCAGTAAAGAGTAAGTATAGGACTGGGCCTAAAACGCTGCCTTGGGGAACCTCTGTAGTAATTATGCCCGACGAAAATATCCACATTATTTTTCAGTAAGTTTATCATCACGATGATTATTAATCTTATTATATTTAGGCCGAGTCAGGTTCATTTGAAGTACATCAAGCACTGTTACAACAGTGTGTTGTGTCCGTACGTGACGGCGAGCGTGGGGTTCTATAAGAGGGTGCCCCCGGCGCCGCCGATTCCGTCTCGGAAGATCAATGAGAATCTGCCGAGTCAGCAGATCAACTTGCAGAGCGTCAGCTTCGGACTTTTAAGTGGACATGGTCGGGCTGCAGTCCAAAGTGATGACGTATCGAGCCTCCCTCAAGCAAAACCAGGTGAGAATACTTGACGATTCTTGCATGGGTTTTTGGTTGAGATTACTAAAACCACGGCTATTATTAATTACTGTCAATTTGAACTTGACTTTAAAAGACGTTTTATATACGGAATACATCTTATGTTACGTATTAGAAATTGACTTGTCATAGATGACACCAATTAACATTATGATCCCTTCAGGGCCGGCACGTCAAAATATTCCGCCTAAGGCGAATACAACTTTCGCCGCCCCAATTTGTAATTCGTTAGACAAATTTAAAGGTTCTATATTGTCTGTTAGGCACATGTGTAAATCCTGACAATTTTTAAGAATTTCGTCTAAATTTTTTTGCGCTGTGATGGATGGAATATCGAATAATGATGGAATATCGTATAATTTTGGAATTTTAATATATCCCCCTGGATCATATCACCTCTCCTGTCTTTAACAATGTCTTTTGTCGGAATAATAGTGTATATTTTGTTGCAGTCATTCAATTTATGTTGATTGGAAGACGACTCGGTTGAAAAAAAGGTTAGACAGCCATCACATAAATATTTTTTATCGTGATGCGATGATATTTGACTTCTTACAAGTCGCCAAATATCTTTAATATATACATAATGTCCTTTAACCCCCTCTTCCAAATATAATAAATTTACATGTCTTTCCCCAGTGTCAAATTTTTTAGACAGATTTTCTATTTGTTTATCTGTTCCTTCGTGAATAAATAATTGTCTATAAACGTCTAATTCTAATTGAAAGCCTGCTTTCAAAATCTGCATTTATTTCCATTTCATTAGCTATTTCTTTAGCTTTTACAAATTATTTGCTCAAAACTATTTATACGAAATTCCATCAGAAACAAATTTACGCTAGAACTAGAAAAGAATAGAAACAATTTTTGAATAATTGAAAAAAATTACTTAGTTCACCAGATTTTTTGGCTGCGTCGTTTACAACTAAATTTAAAGAATGGCAGGAACAGGTTACGAAAAAGGCCTTAGGATTCTTATCTAAGATTCGTTTTTGCACACCAGAATGCATACCTTTCATGTTTGGACCATTGTCGTATACCTGGCCACGTATATTTTTAATTTTGAGACCTAATTTATCTAATTCTTGCAAAATTAAATCAGTTAAACTCTCCCCAGTTGATGAGTCTACACGTAAAAATTTGATGAAATAATCTTTAGGAACAAATTCTTCACTATCTTTATTTAGAACGCGAATAACAAGATACATATGTCCAATTCTACTAACATCTGGAGTGCAATCTAAAATAATGCTGTAATATTTGGAAAATAATATTGGAAATAATCAGTTATCTTGTAGCAGCTAGAGGGTCCTCATTACACGCGAGGATGGCAGAATCATCTGCGAATGTTCCCATTTCTGTGTACGATGCAATTGGTATATCAGCAGTAAAGAGTAAGTATAGGACTGGGCCTAAAACGCTGCCTTGGGGAACCTCTGTAGTAATTATGTCCGACGAAAATATCCATATTATTTTTCAGTAAGTTTATCATCACGATGATTATTAATCTTATTATATTTAGGCCGAGTCAGGTTCATTTGAAGTACATCAAGCACTGTTACAACAGTGTGTTGTGTCCGTACGTGACGGCGAGCGTGGGGTTCTATAAGAGGGTGCCCCCGGCGCCGCCGATTCCGTCTCGGAAGATCAACGAGAATCTGCCGAGTCAGCAGATCAACTTGCAGAGCGTCAGCTTCGAAGTGGACATGGTCGGGCTGCAGTCCAAAGTCATGACGTATCGAGCCTCCCTCAAGCAAAACCAGGTGAGAATACTTGACGATTTTTGCATGGGTTTTTGGTTGAGATTACTAAAACCACGGCTATTATTAATTACTGTCAATTTGAACTTGACTTTAAAAGACGTTTTATATACGGAATACATCTTATGTTACGTATTAGAAATTGACTTGTCATAGATGACACCAATTAACATTATGATCCCTTCAGGGCCGGTACGTCAAAATATTCCGCCTAAGGTGAATACAACTTTCGCCGCCCCAATTTGTAATTCGTTAGACAAATTTAAAGGTTCTATATCGTCTGTTAGGCACATGTGTAAATCCTGACAATTTTTAAGAATTTCGGCTAAATTTGTTTGCGCTAATGATGGAATATCGTATAATTTTGGAATTTTAATATATCCCTCTGGACCATATCACCATATCCTGTCTTTAACAATGTCTTTTGTCGGAATAATAGTGTATATTTTGTTGCAGTCATTCAATTTATGTTGATTGAAAGACGACTCGGTTGAAAAAAAGGTTAGACAGCCATCACATAAATATTTTTTATCGTGATGCGATGATATTTGACTTCTTACAAGTCGCCAAATATCTTTAATATATACATAATGTCCTTTAACCCCCTCTTCCAAATATAATAAATTTACATGTCTTTCCCCAGTGTCAAATTTTTTAGACAGATTTTCTATTTGTTTATCTGTTCCTTCGTGAATAAATAATATTCTATAAATGGTCTATAAACGTCTAATTCTAATTGAAAGCCTGCTTTCAAAATCTGCATTTATTTCCATTTCATTAGCTATTTCTTTAGCTTTTACAAATTATTTGCTCAAAACTATTTATACGAAATTCCATCTGAAACAAATTAACGCTAGAACTAGAAAAGAATAGAAACAATTTTTGAATAATTGAAAAAAATTACTTAGTTCACCAGATTTTTTGGCTGCGTCGTTTACAACTAAATTTAAAGAATGGCAGGAACAGGTTACGAAAAAGGCCTTAGGATTCTTATCTAAGATTCGTTTTTGCACACCAGAATGCATACCTTTCATGTTTTAACTTTCATTGTCGTATACCTGGCCACGTATATTTTTAATTTTGAGACCTAATTTATCTAATTCTTCTAAATTAGAACGCGAATAACAAGATACATATGTCCAATTCTACTAACATCTGGAGTGCAATCCAAAATAATGCTGTAATATTTGGGAAATAATATTGGAAATAATAGTAACACGTACTTTTTCTCCCAAGAAATTTATAATGTTATTTTGAATTTCTTTGCTCAAATAATGAGAACAATTGGGATTTTTTGAAACTGTGTAAATGCTCACTAATAAATGGATTAAATTTTGCCAAAAATTCAATAATTTAAAAAAAATTTCTTTGATCTCATCTTTTGTGATTTTGGAATTTCTTTTGATGACATCTTTTATTTAGAAGTAGAAGGTAAAACTAAGAACCGGTGGAAACTCACGAAAAATTTGCTGCTTCAAAAATATGCCGCCCTAAAAATATGACGCCGTAAGGCGATCGCCTGTCCGACCAGGCGCAAGTGTCGGCACTGGATCCCTTGACATACGAATAAAATGCGCGTTGACGTATCCATATACATGTGATCTTATCACATATACATGACGACTTAGAGACGTCATTGTATGTCAAAGCGTTAACATTAATTAAAAATTGTCACTTATGACGCTAATCAACTACAAATCAATAAAAAACGTCATATATGACACCAATCAACTACTGATAAATTAAAACTGAGATAGATATTCATCGTTTTTGGATTTATTGGTTGTCTGTCAATATGACAATATAATGCAAATTAACACAAACCCAATGTATATATTGCTTTGATATTTTTGTTCACATTGATGTTACTTGTAGTTACGTGTAGTCGACTTACATTAACCCCTTGACATACAATGACGTCTCTAAGACGTCATGTATATGTGATAAGATCACATGTATATAGACACGTCAACGTTATTTTATTTGTATGTCAAGAGGTTAACATGATATTTAATATTGCACGCAAGTGGAATAAAACCTCTTACAAATGTCGCTTTAACGATTTGGCACTAACAATTTGGCACTTGTTTCATTCACTAAACTGTCATTTTGATAATTAACAAATCAACATATTATTTAACATTGCAGGTAATTAATATAAATGGGATAAAATATTCGAAAAACTCAGGAAAATATAGATTTCCCAACGAGTACAAACTATTTAACTAATGCATTTAGATTAGGTGGAAAGCTGTCGGAAAATTAATAAACTATGAAAAAATGTTTAATAAACTATGAAATATTAATTAATAAACTATGAAAATTAAACAAAAAGCCACAAAAAAATACAATAAGAATATTTAAAGGAATAAACACGTGGAATATATTGTATTTACATAAATAACTCTAAACTTAAAAAAAAATTTAAGCGACGCAAATTATCTTTTGCATAATCTTAATTTGTTAAAAAATTACTTTTTCACAAATTGTTGCAAGCAGTGAAGACGTTTTTTTCCCTGTTGTTTTCTGTTGAGTGTCTCAGTTTTGCAGTTGGTAATGGCATATATTAAATAATTGTTTTTGTTGTGGTCTTTTTTATGATTGTAGTTTCTCTATTTAAATGTGCTCCATGATTTTGGCTTTGAGGTTCTCAAAATTCGAGCCGATGATGGTATTCACGATTTTCTTGGCCTTGATGAAGATGAAGGTCGGCATTGAAGTGATGTTGTACTCGAGGGCGATGTCTTCACATTCATCTACATCGACCTACAAAACAAAAACCAACACTTTAATAGTTTAATCGTTGTTGGGAAGGTAGTAGGAATTTGAAGACCATGTACACTATGTACAACTTATTTATTATGAATCAGTAATTATATACAACTCTATTGGGGTTGGCTTTGAAATGTCAAACTGAATAGTTGAAATTTTTTCTACTCCAAAATTTTACAATGGAAATATTGTCTACATTTGGAAAAAGTCCCTTATTTTTAATACAAGATGATCATTTGACCGTTTGTAAAGACCGTGAAGAGACCGAGTCAACAGCAAGATTTTGACTTTGAAATGCAGTGGCAGTGCAGTTCAGTGCAACCGCAGTCTTGGTCAGAGTGTCCAGTTTTTATACAAAATGAATAAAGAAAAAAATCCAGGCAAAATTACTAGTACAAAGGATGAATGGTCAATGACGATCGCTTGGACGTTTGAGATGCGTAGAGACGGAATCAAGGGAGGGGTTTCGACTTCGAAGTGCAGTGGCACTGCATGTCAAATTTTCGATTTCTTTCTTTCTTTGTGGGATTAAAAAAAAAGTAGAAATATATTAATATGTGGGAGGAAATAGAGGAGTAACACCTCTTTAAAAAGCCTTGGTCCAGCTGGCCCGGCTGGTAGTACCTTGTAAGGGTCCCTTGCCAGGGATACGGTGAAGCCCTCAACAGCACAGACAGTGGAGTAGATGGACTACAGAACAGTGTATATGGCGGAAGAGGCAACCCCGTACTCGGGATAATGAGTAAAAGGTATTTGGTACATGGTACCAAATATCATGTTAAGGGGACGACGGTTTCACATGTTAGTGGCGGTACCCCGACAGCGTCTGTTTCACATGTTAGTGGCGGCTGATACTATAATACTCAGAAGTGGAACTCTTGAGTTTAACCGACTGACATGTCAGTCATAACTTCAATTAAATCAACATGAATAGTGCACCTTCTAGAGCAATAAATTACCCCAGGGGTTTCAGTCCCCGAGTGGTCTATTCGGATTCTGGGGAGACCACAGATGTGTGCAAGGAGGTAAGTCGGAGTACCTCAAATCCCGGTAGGAACATTCTTAAAGCAAAATCTCGGATTTGGATAATGACATTTAATGTCAATTCCCTTTTGAAAGCTGGGAAATTAAAAAATATCTTAAATAAAGCTAGAGAACGTAATATAAAAATTATTGCATACCAGGAATCATGGTACACAGATGAATGTCCTTTTGATTCTGAAAACTTTAGGATATTTAAAGGAAAGCCAGGAGAACGAGTCATGGCCCACTGTCCACAATTTGGGACCGGATTTATAGTGGATAAATCAATACTGGAATCAGTTGTGACATTCAAGTCGTACTCAGGACGCCTTTCCACCATAACAATAAAATCAGGGAACAAAATCTATACTCTAATTAATGGTCATACACCAACTAACATAACTAACAAGGAAGCACCAGAGAAAGCTGAGCAATTTTGGAATCAATTAGATAATATTTTACAAAGAATTCCACAACATCATGTTAAAATTATTATGGGTGACTTTAATGCACAAATTGGCAAAGAGAGGATATATCGATATTGGGTTGGGAAATGGTCTGGTCATAAAAATACTAATAAGAACGGCATGAGACTCATCAACTTATGCAGAAGTCATGATTTATTTTTCAAATCAACCTTCTTTAAGAAACTCCCTTCTAAAACAAGGACAAGGGTCTCACCTAATTCCTTATTGGGTGAGTATCAACTGGATCATGTACTAATTTCCCGTTTGTATACTGCAGAAATCATGAAACTAAAAGTATTGAAAGGCCTGGACTTAGACTCTGATCATTATCCAACAAAATTTTCCCTTGATGTGATCCCTGAGAAACGAAATTTTACAAAACGAGTTCCTCAATGTAAATATGATATAGAGAATATTAAAGGTAATGAAAACTTCATGAAAGGAACTGAAGAAATACAACCACAAAATTGGCCGCAACTTCAAGCAGGACTCTTACAAACAGCTGTAAATATAGCCCTGTTAAAAAGAGCAAGAAAACACCCGTGCTGGACAGATGAATGTGACCAGTTAATACAACATAGGCAGCAAACCTGGCATAATTGGTCGTGCAATAAAACTCCGACCACATTGCAAGAACTTAAAAACGTTAGGAAGATAGTTACAAAATCAATAAGGAGGATACGTAAACAAATTGAAAATTTTAAATTACAATCAATAGAAGAGGACTTTAAGCAACATAAATCACGAAACTATTATAGAACGTTCAAGCAAAAGTTGACAAAGTATTCTTCGCCATCGCTTCATTTTCTAAATTACTTAACAGTGATTTACCACAAGAAAAATTTAAGTTCATTAATTCTTATAAAATTAATCAAGGTTCAACCCCACCGACTGTACAAGAGATTAAAGAAATTATTCAATCACTAAAAAATAACAAAGCTTCAGGGGAGGATCAAATAACTGCAGAATTGTGGAAAAATGCAGGAGAAAATTATATCACAAAATTGCACGAAATTATGTTGGACATTTGGGAAACGGAAAAAATCCCCTCGGATTGGAAGTTGGCGATAATCCATCCTATACACAAAAAAGGAAATAAAACTGACCCAAACAATTATCGAGGTATATCCCTTCTTCAGGTCACATACAAAATTCTTTCAAAAGTGTTACTAAACCGTGCAGATCTGCAAGTAGATAATCAAATCGGTGAATATCAAGGTGGATTCAGGAAGGGACGGTCCTGTGCAGAGCAAATTTTGAATTTGAAAAACGTCATACAATATTTTCGCAACACAACTAACAAAAAATATGTCATAACGTTTGTGGATTTCCGGAAAGCATACGACAGTATAGATCGCTTATCACTCTTTAGTGTTTTAACAGAATTTGGACTTCTGTCTGAGACTTGTGTCTCTTCTGTCTCTTGGACTTCTGTCTGTCTGAGATATCGTCTGTTAGGCACATGTGTAAATCCTGACAATTTTTAAGAATTTCGTCTAAATTTTTTTGCGCTGTGATGGATGGAATATCATATAATTTTGGAATTTTAATATATCCCCCTGGATCATATCACCTCTCCTGTCTTTAACAATGTCTTTTGTCGGAATAATAGTGTATATTTTATTGCAGTCATTCAATTTATGTTGATTGAAAGACGACTCGGTTGAAAAAAAGGTTAGACAGCCATCACATAAATATTTTTTATCGTGATGCGATGATATTTGACTTCTTAGAAGTCGCCAAATATCTTTAATATATACATAATGTCCTTTAACCCCCTCTTTTTTGGCTGCGTTGTTTATAAATTTAAAGAATGGCAGGAACAGGTTACGAAAAAGGCCTTAGGATTCTTATCTAAGATTCGTTTTTGCACACCAGAATCCATACCTTTCATGTTTGGACCATTGTCGTATACCTGGCCACGTATATTTTTAATTTTGAGACCTAATTTATCTAATTCTTACAAAATTAAATCAGTTAAACTCTCCCCAGTTGATGATTCTACAGGTGAAAATTTTATGAAATATTCTTTAGGAACAAATTCTTCACTATCTTTATTTAGAACGCGAATAACAAGACACATATGTTCAATTCTACTAACATCTGGAGTGCAATCCAAAATAATGCTGTAATATTTGGGAAATAATATTGGAAATAATAGTAACACGTACTTTTTCTCCCAAAAAATTGTTATTTTGAATTGTTTGCTCAAATAATGAGGACAATTGGGATTTTTTGAAACTGTGTAAATGCTCACTAATAAATGGATTAAATTTTGCCAAAAATTCAATAATTTAAAAAAAATTTCTTTGATCTCATCTTTTGTGATTTCTTTTGTTATTTTGGAATTTCTTTTGATGACATCTTTTATTTAGAAGTAGAAGGTAGAACTAAGAACCGGTGGAAACTCACGAAAAATTTGCTGCTACAAAAATATGCCGCCCTAAAAATATGGCGCCGTGAGGCGATCGCCTGTCCGACCAGGCGCACGTGCCGGCACTGGATCCCTTGACATACGAATAAAATGCGCGTTGACGTATCCATATACATGTGATCTTATCACATATACATGACGTCTTATGGCGGGCATACACGTTACGGTCTACCGTACAGGTTACACGCGCAGGTCAACCGTACACAAGAAACTGCACAGGTCTATTCCTACACACGCTCCGGTCTACCTGTCATAGACCTGTCAAGTGGACCGTGGTGTGTATGGCGGGCATTAGGACGTCATTGTATGTCAAGTCGTTAACATTAATTAAAAATTGTCACTTATGACGCTAATCAACTACAAATCAATAAAAAACGTCATATATGACACCAATCAACTACTGATAAATTAAAACTGAGATAGATATTCATCGTTTTTGGATTTATTGGTTGTCTGTCAATATGACAATATAATGCAAATTAACACAAACCCAATGTATATATTGCTTTGATATTTTTGTTTATTGTTTACATTGATGTTACTTGTAGTTACGTGTAGTCGACTTACATTAACCCCTTGACATACAATGACGTCTCTAAGAAGTCATATATAGGTGATAAGATCACATGTATATACACGTCAACGTCATTTTATTTGTATGTCAAGGGGTTAACATGATATTTAACATGCAAGTGGAATAAAACCTCTTACAAATGTCGCTTTAACGATTTGGCACTAACAATTTGGCACTTGTTTCATTCACTAAACTGTCATTTTGATAATTAACTTACATCAACATATTATTTAACATTGCAGGTAATTAATATAAATGGGATAAAATAAAACTCGGCAAAATATAGATTTCCCAACGAGTACAAACTATTTAACTAATGCATTTAGATTAGGTGGAAAGCTGTCGGAAAATTAATAAACTATGAAAAAATGTTTAATAAACTATGAAATATTAATTAATAAACTATGAAAATTAAACAAAAAGCCACAAAAAAATACAATAAGAATATTTAAAAGAATAAACACGTGGAATATATTGTATTTACATAAATAACTCTAAACTTTAAGCGACGCAAATTATCTTTTGCATAATCTTAATTTGTTAAAAAATTACTTTTTCACAAATTGTTGCAAGCAGTGAAGACGTTTTTTTCCCTGTTGTTTTCTGTTGAGTGTCTCAGTTTTGCAGTTGGTAATGGCATATATTAAATAATTGTTTTTGTTGTGGTCTTTTTTATGATTGTAGTTTCTCTATTTAAATGTGCTCCATGATTTTGGCTTTGAGGTTCTCAAAATTCGAGCCGATGATGGTATTCACGATTTTCTTGGCCTTGATGAAGATGAAGGTCGGCATTGAAGTGATGTTGTACTCGAGGGCGATGTCTTCACATTCATCTACATCGACCTACAAAACAAAAACCAACACTTTAATAGTTTAATCGTTGTTGGGAAGGTAGTAGGAATTTGAAGACCATGTACACTATGTACAACTTATTTATTATGAATCAGTAATTATATACAACTCTATTGGGGTTGGCTTTGAAATGTCAAACTGAATAGTTGAAATTTTTTCTACTCCAAAATTTTACAATGGAAATATTGTCTACATTTGTCCAAGAATTGAAAAAAAAGGAAAAAGTCCCTTATTTTTAATACAAGATGATCATTTGATCGAATGTAAAGACCGTGAAGAGACCGAGTCAACAGCAAGATTTTGACTTTGAAATGCAGTGGCAGTGCAGTTCAGTGCAACCGCAGTCTTGGTCAGAGTGTCCATTTTTATACAAAATGAATAAAGAAAAAAATCCAGGCAAAATTACTAGTACAAAGGATGAATGGTTAATGACGATCGCTTGAACGTTTGAGATGCGTAGAGACGGAATCAAGGGAGGGGTTTCGACTTCGAAGTGCAGTGGCAGTGCATGTCAAATTTTCGATTTCTTTCTTTCTTTGTGGGATTAAAAAAAAAGTAGAAATATATTAATATGTGGGAGGAAATAGAGGAGTAACACCTCTTTAAAAAGCCTTGGTCCAGCTGGCCCGGCTGGTAGTACCTTGTAAGGGTCCCTTGCCAGGGATACGGTGAAGCCCTCAACAGCACAGACAGTGGAGTAGATGGACTACAGAACAGTGTATATGGCGGAAGAGGCAACCCCGTACTCGGGATAATGAGTAAAAGGTATTTGGTACATGGTACCAAATATCATGTTAAGGGGACGACGGTTTCACATGTTAGTGGTGGTACCCCGACAGCTTCTGTTCCACATGTTAGTGGCGGCTGATACTATAATACTCAGAAGTGGAACTCTTGAGTTTAACCGACTGACATGTCAGTCATAACTTCAATTAAATCAACATGAATAGTGCACCTTCTAGAGCAATAAATTACCCCAGGGGTTTCAGTCCCCGAGTGGTCTATTCGGATTCTGGGGAGACCACAGATGTGTGCAAGGAGGTAAGTCGGAGTACCTCAAATCCTGGTAGGAACATTCTTAAAGCAAAATCTCGGATTTGGATAATGACATTTAATGTCAATTCCCTTTTGAAAGCTGGGAAATTAAAATATATCTTAAATAAAGCTAGAGAACGTAATATAAAAATTATTGCATACCAGGAATCACGGTACACAGATGAATGTCCTTTTGATTCTGAAAACTTTAGGCTATTTAAAGGAAAGCCAGGAGAACGAGTCATGGCCCACTGTCCACAATTTGGGACCGGATTTATAGTGGATAAATCAATACTGGAATCAGTTGTGACATTCAAGTCGTACTCAGGACGCCTTTCCACCATAACAATAAAATCAGGGAACAAAATCTATACTCTAATTAATGGTCATGCACCAACTAACATAACTAACAAGGAAGCACCAGAGAAAGCTGACCAATTTTGGAATCAATTAGATAATATTTTCCAAAGAATTCCACAACATCATGTTAAAATTCTTATGGGTGACTTTAATGCACAAATTGGCAAAGAGAGGATATATCGATATTGGGTTGGGAAATGGTCTGGTCATAAAAATACTAATAAGAACGGCATGAGACTCATCGACTTATGCAGAAGTCATGGTTTATTTTTCAAATCAACCTTCTTTAAGAAACTCCCTTCTAAAACAAGGACTTGGGTCTCACCTAATTCCTTATTGGGTAAGTATCAACTGGATCATGTACTAATTTCCCGTTTGTATACTGCAGAAATCATGAAACTAAAAGTATTGAAAGGCCTGGACTTAGACTCTGATCATTATCCAACAAAATTTTCCCTTGATGTGATCCCTGAGAAACGAAATTTTACAAAACGAGTTCCTCAATGTAAATATGATATAGAGAATATTAAAGGTAATGAAAACTTCATGAAAGGAACTGAAGAAATACAACCACAAAATTGGCCGCAACTTCAAGCAGGACTCTTTCAAACAGCTGTAAATATAGCCCTGTTAAAAAGAGCAAGAAAACACCCGTGGTGGATAGATGAATGTGACCAGTTAATACAACATAGGCAGCAAACCTGGCATAATTGGTCGTGCAATAAAACTCCGACCACATTGCAAGAACTTAAAAACGTTAGGAAGATAGTTACAAAATCAATAAGGAGGATTCGTAAACAAAGTGTAAATTTTAAATTACAATCAATAGAAGAGGACTTTAAGCAACATAAATCACGAAACTATTATAGAACGTTCAAGCAAAAGTTGACAAAGTATTCTTCGCCATCGCTTCATTTTGTTAATGAAAATGGAGAATTGGCTTATACTGTAGATGCAAACTGTACAATCCTTGCAGTATACTTTTCTAAATTACTTAACAGTGATTTACCACAAGAAAAAATTAAGTTCATTAATTCTTATAAAATTAATCAAGGTTCAACCCCACCGACTGTACAAGAGATTAAAGAAATTATTCAATCACTAAAAAATAACAAAGCTTCAGGGGAGGATCAAATAACTGCAGAATTGTGGAAAAATGCAGGAGAAAATTGTATCACAAAATTGCACGAAATTATGTTGGACATTTGGGAAACGGAAAAAATCCCCTCGGATTGGAAGTTGGCGATAATCCATCCTATACACAAAAAAGGAAATAAAACTGACCCAAACAATTATCGAGGTATATCCCTTCTTCAGGTCACATACAAAATTCTTTCAAAAGTGTTACTAAACCGTGCAGATCTGCAAGTAGATAATCAAATCGGTGAATATCAAGGTGGATTCAGGAAGGGACGGTCCTGTGCAGAGCAAATTTTGAATTTGAAAAACGTCATACAATATTTTCGCAACACAACTAACAAAAAATATGTCATAACGTTTGTGGATTTCCGGAAAGCATACGACAGTATAGATCGCTTATCACTCTTTAGTGTTTTAACAGAATTTGGACTTCTGTCTGAGACTTGTGTCTCTTCTGTCTCTTGGACTTCTGTCTGTCTGAGATATCGTCTGTTAGGCACATGTGTAAATCCTGACAATTTTTAAGAATTTCGTCTAAATTTTTTTGCGCTGTGATGGATGGAATATCGAATAATGATAGAATATCATATAATTTTGGAATTTTAATATATCCCCCTGGATCATATCACCTCTCCTGTCTTTGACAATGTCTTTTGTCGGAATAATAGTGTATATTTTGTTGCAGTCATTCAATTTATGTTGATTGAAAGACGACTCGGTTGAAAAAAAGGTTAGACAGCCATCACATAAATATTTTTTATCGTGATGCGATGATATTTGTCTTCTTACAAGTCGCCAAATATCTTTAATATATACATAATGTCCTTTAACCCCCTCTTTTTTGGCTGCGTTGTTTATAACTAAATTTAAAGAATGGCAGGAACAGGTTACGAAGAAGGCCTTAGGATTCTTATCTAAGATTCGTTTTTGCACACCAGAATCCATACCTTCCATGTTTGGACCATTGTCGTATACCTGGCCACGTATATTTTTAATTTTGAGACCTAATTTATCTAATTCTTACAAAATTAAATCAGTTAAACTCTCCCCAGTTGATGATTCTACAGGTAAAAATTTTATGAAATATTCTTTAGGAGCAAATTCTTCACTATCTTTATTTAGAACGCGAATAACAAGACACATATGTTCAATTCTACTAACATCTGGAGTGCAATCCAAAATAATGCTGTAATCTTTGGGAAATAATATTGGAAATAAAAGTAACACGTACTTTTTCTCCCAATAAATTTATTATGTTATTTTGAATTTCTTTGCTCAAATAATGAGAACAATTTTGATTTTTTGAAACTGTGTAAATGCTCACTAATAAATGGATTAAATTTTGCCAAAAATTCAATAATTTAAAAAAAACTTCTTTGATCTCATCTTTTGTGATTTTGGAATTTCTTTTGATGACATATTTTATTTAGAAGTAGAAGGTAAAACTAAGAACCGGTGGAAACTCACGAAAAATTTGCTGCTACAAAAATATGCCGCCCTAAAAATATGGCGCCGTAAGGCGATCGCCTGTCCGACCAGGCGCACGTGCCGGCACTGGATCCCTTGACATACGAATAAAATGCGCGTTGACGTATCCATATACATGTGATCTTATCACATATACATGACGTCTTAGAGACGTCATTGTATGTCAAAGCGTTAACATTAATTAAAAATTGTCACTTATGACAATCACATATACATGACGTCTTAGAGACGTCATTGTATGTCAAAGCGTTAACATTAATTAAAAATTGTCACTTATGACGCTAATCAACTACAAATCAATAAAAATCGTCATATATGACACCAATCAACTACTGATAAATTAAAACTGAGATAGATATTCATCGTTTTTGGATTTATTGGTTGTCTGTCAATATGACAATATAATGCAAATTAACACAAACCCAATGTATATATTGCTTTGATATTTTTGTTTACATTGATGTTACTTGTAGTTACGTGTAGTCGACTTACATTAACCCCTTGACATACAATGACGTCTCTGAGACGTCATGTATATGTGATAAGATCACATGTATATAGACTCGTCAACGTCATTTTATTTGTATGTCAAGGGGTTAACATGATATTTAACATTGCACGCAAGTGGAATAAAACCTCTTACAAATGTCGCTTTAACGATTTGGCACTAACAATTTGGCACTTGTTTCATTCACTAAACTGTCATTTTGATAATTAACTTAAATCAACATATTATTTAATATAGCAGGTAATTAATATAAATGGGATAAAATATTCGAAAAACTCAGGAAAATATAGATTTCCCAACGAGTACAAACTATTTAACTAATGCATTTAGATTAGGTGGAAAGCTGTCGGAAAATTAATAATCTATGAAAAAATGTTTAATAAACTATGAAATATTAATTAATAAACTATGAAAATTAAACAAAAAGCCACAAAAAAATACAATAAGAATATTTAAAGGAATAAACACGTGGAATATATTGTATTTACATAAATAACTCTAAACTTAAAAAAAAAATTAAGCGACGCAAATTATCTTTTGCATAATCTTAATTTGTTAAAAAATTACTTTTTCACAAATTGTTGCAAGCAGCGAAGACGTTTTTTTCCCTGTTGTTTTTTGTTGAGTGTCTCAGTTTTGCAGTTGGTAATGGCATATATTAAATAATTGTTTTTGTTGTGGTCTTTTTTATGGTTGTAGTTTCTCTATTTAAATGTGCTCCATGATTTTGGCTTTGAGGTTCTCAAAGTTCGAGCCGATGATGGTATTCACGATTTTCTTGGCCTTGATGAAGATGAAGGTCGGCATTGAAGTGATGTTGTACTCGAGGGCGATGTCTTCACATTCATCTACATCGACCTACAAAACAAAAACCAACACTTTAATAGTTTAATCGTTGTTGGGAAGGTAGTAGTAATTTGAAGACCATGTACACTATGTACAACTTATTTATTATGAATCAGTAATTATATACAACTCTATTGGGGATGGCTTTGAAATGTCAAACTGAATAGTTGAAATTTTTTCTACTCCAAAATTTTACAATGGAAATATTGTCTACATTTGGAAAAAGTCCCTTATTTTTAATACAAGATGATCATTTGACCGTTTGTAAAGACCGTGAAGAGACCGAGTCAACAGCAAGATTTTGACTTTGAAATGCAGTGGCAGTGCAGTTCAGTGCAACCGCAGTCCTGGTCAGAGTGTCCAGTTTTTATACAAAATGAATAAAGAAAAAAATCCAGGCAAAATTACTAGTACAAAGGATGAATGGTCAATGACGATCGCTTGAACGTTTGAGATGCGTAGAGACGGAATCAAGGGAGGGGTTTCGACTTCGAAGTGCAGTGGCAGTGCATGTCAAATTTTCGATTTCTTTCTTTCTTTGTGGGATTAAAAAAAAAGTAGAAATATATTAATATGTGGGAGGAAATAGAGGAGTAACACCTCTTTAAAAAGCCTTGGTCCAGCTGGCCCGGCCGGTAGTACCTTGTAAGGGTCCCTTGCCAGGGATACGGTG
The DNA here is from genome assembly GCA_944588485.1 of Phosphuga atrata. Lineage (NCBI taxonomy): Eukaryota > Metazoa > Arthropoda > Insecta > Coleoptera > Silphidae > Phosphuga > Phosphuga atrata. The sequence goes on along the minus strand of OX155904.1, from coordinate 7,203,677 downwards.
AAGCCCTCAACAGCACAGACAGTGGAGTAGATGGACTACAGAACAGTGTATATGGCGGAAGAGGCAACCCCGTACTCGAGGACTGAAGATAACTTTTGAGAAGTTGATAAATTTAGACACTAGATTCGGTTTGGACATTACTTTTTGAGGTTCAGACTTTTTGTTCTTTACGAGAACGGATAGTTTCTTTTTTAAATTTAAATATTTTAGGTGGTTGACCCTACTTACATTATCACGAACAAAGTCATCAAAGATAGTGAATTCTACTGGATGTAATTTAAATGTCAACTCTGAATGCAATATCTTGAGATAATGTTGAATAACATCTCTCCTCCGATGAAGATTTTTTATTTCGGATCTAATCCAACTGTTTTGGGCAGATTTTATGGCTGCTATTGCGGCCGAAGACGTGGAGCGGGTTTTAATATTTACATAGTTGGGTACGACTTTGGACCGAAGGCATTCTGAATTGAACCAGATATCCTGTGAAACGAGACGGTATTTTTTCATCAATTTGTTGTACAATTTTGTCTGGGTTGCCGTACAGGCTGATTTTATGAATAGGATGGTTGCGACAGTTACTACGTGGTAATCCATACTTACATTGAATTGAAAAATCTCTAGTCTGAAAGACTCTAGAGTCTGAAAAGACTCTATGGTTTCATTAAAACTCACAAACCCGATTCTCCCATTAGACCAGTTGTCTCCTATATTAACAGTGTAGCAAGAGTTTTGGCAATTAAACTGAATACTCTTTTCAAAAAATACACCAAATTTACCCTAAAATATTCTGTAAAAAATTCACTCGCCCTTTCAGAACTCCTCAAACCAATAACAACCCCAATAAACTCCAAACTCGTATATTTTGACGTTAGTAGTATGTTTTCTAATATACCTACTAAAGAGTGTCTCGAAATCATACAAAATTTAATTGATAAAGCTAATTGTCATCATCTTATAAAATCTGAATCCCTGGAAACATGTGTTAATCAAAATTACTTCAAATTTAATAACACTTACTATCAGCAAACATCAGGTCTAGCAATGGGATCGCCATTAAGTCCCCTTTTAGCCGATCTATTCATGTCAACTATCGAAGAAAAAATCTTCAAACTAGATTTCTCCAAAAAACATATTTCATTTTGGTATAGATATGTCGATGACGTAATAGCGTGTTTTAGTGGTACAACAAGTCAATTAGACCAATTTCTCAACCTAATAAACAACGTTCATCCCAAAATTAAATTCACCATCGAGGTAGAAACAGACAACAAAATAAACTTCGTAGACCTTACTCTGATTCACAAAAACAACAAAATAGAATTTGATATATACAGAAAACCCACCAATGTTAACTCTACAATCCCGTATTCATCATTTCTCCCGATAACACACAAATTAGCGGCCTATCATTCAATGATACATCGAGCCTTTTCAATCCCCCTTTCCACAGAAAAGAGAATCAAAGAATTAAGTACCATCATTTCAATCGCTACAGAGAATGGTTTCCCAACAAAACTCATCCAAAACATTATCAATTATAAACGAACCCAATTCGTAATGGCCCAAATTTATCCGAAAACCTCAAATTCAGACAAAACTTTCATCTCCCTGACATATTTTGGCAAAACAAGCGAACACATCGCAAATGTCCTTCGAAAGCAAAATCTTCAAGTGGCATTTAAACCCTCCTCTAAGTTGTCCAACATATTGTTTAATGCCAAAGACAAAATCGATCCCATTAAAAAGCCGGCGTATACGAAATTCATTGTTCCGAATGCAGTAGCGTGTACATAGGGCAGACAGGACGAAGTTTTTCAACACGGTTTTCAGAACATTCCCGCGCTTTTCGTCTGAAAAAAGACACTAGTTCTTTTTCAAACCATTGTCTCGAATGCAATCATAAATTCCCAGAAATAGATAATCTAAAAATCTTGCATAATTGCAACAAAGGCCCGAAACTAAATCTCCTAGAGTCATTAGAAATTTTCAAAAAAACCCGTAATCCCTCAGTTAATCTCCTAAACGAGCAAACTGACCTAATCTTTTCCCAACTTTTTAATCTCACCCAATCTCAAACAGATAAGTCCTCATCTTCGGACAAACACCGGCCACCCCCCACCCCACCAAAACTATAAGGGTATATATTCAACCTCATCAATTTGTTGATCACTTGAAAATGACCGTCAAACGTCGAAACTCGAGTCGTGATATGTGTAGAAATTTATATAACGGTGAATAATAAGTTATATAACATTTTTACATAATATAAGTGTGGTAAAAAACAAAGTGAATTTTTCAATTCAATGTAAGTATGAATTACCACGTAGTAACTGTCGCAACCATCCTATTCATAACATAGTTTTTTCGATTTTATTGCAAAATTGTTCGACGGTCTCTGGTTTTTTTTTATTGTCGATGTTGTTGTGGAGATTATGAGCATTTATGAGCGTATATATTTAATTGGAGCTCTGAATACGCGAATGCCAAAGGTGCGCCTGTCTTGGTGCTCTTGGTGCGCCTGTCGCAACCTTCTGTTTTGCTCTTGAAGATTATAAATAATTATCAATAAATTATCATATTAATAAACAAATTTGTATATTAGACACATTCACAGCTAAACAACGAGATAATTCGTAGTTTTCCGTCGCAGTCAAAGTATCGTGACAGCGAATGTGTTAAAAAATATTTATTTCGTATTTTCGATCGATTTTAGAAAGTTCCGTAATTAAAATTGGTAACTTCGGAAAATACAGTAAATTGAAAAAATAAATTTAGGAAAAATTTTAGCTGTTTGGTTATTATTTTGCCAATTCGTTCTGAATTTGAATACAAACATTTTTCTTACCTTTAAGACCACAATGTTGGGTTGCGCGTTGGCAAGTTCCTCCAGAGGAGGAGCAATCATCTTGCATGGGCGACACCAGGTGGCGAAGAAATCGACAACGACGAGCTGTTCCTTGGCGTCGACCAATTTAGATTCAAAATCTTCCTATTAAAAAAACACACAAAAAGAAAAAGCATTAGATAATAGAAATTTGTTCAACTGTGATCCACCCAGCGAAGACTTCGACAATAAACAAACCACACCAAACCCAGACTCGCTGCCCCCTTTATTGGAAGAAGTTGTCTCTGTCTCTTGCCACATGGAACAGTTCTTCAACATTCATTCCTGTCCACTCTCTTCTCTCTCGCTTATACCAAGTTTTTATTCAACAGAAACAACTACTTGCCTGGTTAATATCACGCAGGATATTGAATTATACAACAGATATTTGCATTAGAGATGAACATGGAATCTCATCGACCCATTCCATCCCATCGACCCATCCCATCCTATCCTATCCCATCGTCCCATGGGATGGGATGAGTGGTATGAACGTCACGAGTGGGATGGGATAGGATGGGACGACAATTTTGTATGGGACGGAGTGGGACGAGTTTTGATGATCTAGTAAATCTTGTTCGTGCACAATTAAGTGCTTATCGTGCCAATACGCAAATTTTACATAATATATCCAACCCAGGAGATTTTTGTGATATAGATGAGCATTGGATCCCATCATCCCATCCCATCGTCGTGTGGGATGGTATGAGTGGTATGAACGTCACGTGGGATGGGATGAGTTGGGACGACAATTGTGTATGGGACGGAGTAGGATGAATTTTATAATCTAGTAAATCTAGTTCTTGCATAATTAACTGCTTATCGTGCCAATACGCAAATTTAGAAAAATTACGGAAAAATCAAATTCGAACGGATTATCGTTAAGAAAGTCTGAACAGAAAAGAAAGCTACTGAATGGGAAAAATGGGATGAATGGGACGGGCCGTGCGACCGGGATGGGATGGGACGAAAATTTTAGGTTTGTGGAATGGGACAGTGGGACGAAAATGTGATGAGATGGGACAGTGGCAGGGATCCGTGCCACGGGATGGAATCTGGAACGAGAAACTCGTC